>JAUCMX010000003.1:13836433-13958933 GCA_033459395.1 Hemibagrus guttatus
GACTAGTCGACAAATCTCTTTTCTCACATCGGACACAATATAATCAACTATAATTGCGCGTTGATTCTTATTATTCTACTCATTAAGATAAATATCAGTATGAATAGCTAGTATTATTTATGTGATCTCCGAGGTTAGTTAACTTCTTCTATCGTGCTAGCTAGCCGGCTAGTTAACTGATGCTATCAGTTCGGCTAATCCAGAAGCCACGCACACGTGCTTAAATCACTGGCTCTGTGTGTATATAAATACTCCCATACAACGCCTTTAAGTAGAAAACACAAACTTTGTGCATACCTCTTTAACAGACAAGAATTCCAGCAAAGGAAAAACGAGATGTCTGTCCAAGAAGTGGGCAATTTTTGTAGTCAAGTCGTACTCCGCCATGTTGGCCGCGGAAAAGGATCCGGTTCAAAACAATAAAACTTTATTAGTCCAAGCAGCGTTCAAAAGTAAGTGACAGTGCTGGTGGGTAACATAAGGCAACGAAGGCAAACGAAGAGAAACGAAAAGAAACGAAGATCATTTAAAACATCCGTCATGTGTTAAGTATAATTTCAGTGAATATTAACATATTTTGTATCATTTATGTGTCAACTGTTAGTCATTTTCATAGACCTATAGTGTATTAAAGACTATAAATTGTTTCATTTTATTTGATATTTGGCCATTATTACTATTATTATTAATATTATTATTAGTAGTAGTAGTAGTAGTAGTAGTAGTATTAGCATCACAGTGGAAGGTGTGTGTGTGTGAGAGAGAGACAGAGACAGAGAGAGAGAGAGAGAGAGAGAGAGAGAGAGAGAGAGAGAGAGAGAGAGAGAGATGCCCTAATGTGTGGTTATGGTCCTGCCTTGTCCCGTGATCATGACCAGGATGAAGCATTTACTGAAGATAAATAAATGAATACATGTGTCTAGTTGTGAGATATGTATATAAATTATTTGCACATTTAAAAATCTCTCTATTTAAAAAGGTCTCTAACATTAATCACATTCTCAGTTCAAAGAAAAGTCACTGATTTCTGTAAGATATGCTACAACATTAGACATGCTTCAGAACTGGATTCTTTCTAATTGTTTTTAAATATATTTTAAGGAGCTAGTAGACTGAGCTTTATGAGTGAAAGTGTGTGTAAGCTTTATTCTTTGCTGGCAGAACAAGAGTAGTGCAATATGGATCAGGATTATTACACAAGTACAATTAATTCAAAATATACAGTATATCATCAAATTATATATCTGCCTTAGATCCAGCTAAATCAGATCAATATGGAGGATAAGACAAAAGATTTAAAAAAGCAAATTAAAGGCACAGCGTTTTATTCCTTGTTTGTGCAGCTGTCTCATAAAGATGCCCATGTGCTGGCCATACTGTGCAGTGAAGAGCCAATATCAGCTCCTAAATGGTCCATCTCTAATAGGTTCCACCAGTGCCATGTTTTTCTGACAGCCACATGGTGCTGTCGTAAGACAATCCCACAACAATTTCCCTCTTGTTACACTGAACTGGCTTTCTAAACCCTGACCTCAGGTAGGAATGAGTCAGAAACACACAGTAGTCATTATGGCTAGGTTTGTTTTACTGATACAGACACTACTGACAGGGTGGAAAAAAAAGGAAAAGCAAATCTGTCTTAACAAATGAATCCTAGCACTCTAGTTTAGATTTGTTTAAAAGGTTTGTTTTTTTCACTATGTAGAGTGTTTTCTTCTTTAGGATACTGTGAGGTATCCATTAAGAAAATAAGTATGTTCTCATTTCTGTGTTTCATTTTGTGAAGTTTTCATGTATATTTTATAATGCAGGGACTGTATAATATGCATGAATGTAGAAACATTCTAGACCAATCCCATTATCGGGAAGAAGCTCATTATACTTGCTTTCCTATGACTCATCCAAAAACTACACAGAGGTTTGGTTTAGTTTGTTTGAAATTTAAACCATAATCAAATCTTATTTTGAATAATTATTGTTTTTCTTTTGTCATCCAAACGTATTATTGTAATACACTCCTGACATGGTGAAAATAACAAAAGAGGCATTTTAGTAGTATATTTTTGGTTTTTGTTTCACAGGCAAATATAGAAAGCTGAATGATTGTTTTATGTTTTTTCAATGCTTAATACTTGAATAATATTATTAAAGTATTAATAATAATGTTTTTAAAGAAATATCTTTAAATTAATGTACATTTTAATTTGTACATAACCCCTGCCATTTAGAATAATTTTAATGCTAATATTTAACAAGAAGAAGAAGAAGAAGAAGAATCATCATGTCATTATTATGTGTTTACTGAAATGAATGAACAAGCTCTGGAAAATTGTGATAAACAGGGACAGATACTATAATGCAACAACACACTCACACACACAATCCTGCATGCACATTTATTCTGGTGGCAAATTTCTCTGGTTTCTCCTTTTTCACTGAACCCCTTTGAGCACACTGTTGCAAGATCTGAACTTAGAATAATAATTTCTTTTGTAACTGAAAAAGTACTATGGGGAACATCCACAAATTGCCTAAACATACAGTTCTTTAGTCCTCAGTGATACTGAAACACTTGCTGCACTGTAAGAGTTAACTCAGAGATTTAACGGTTATTATTCTGCATTTCTATGCATTGACTGCTCCAATTATATCATTTACAGTTTAAAGGGCAATTACGGTGCAGCATTTAATTTGTTGCTTGTCTAGAAGTCAATCTAATGTTATGTTCCTCAGTATTCTATGTAAGGAATAAAATATGAGGGGACGGCATGTGCATTTTGGTTCTTACTTGTAGAAAAATTATTAGTGAATATCAGTAACAGTGACTTGGCAGTTAGCAGGTTGTCTTATACTTCAAGGGTCAGGTTTTTGAGTCCTGCTTCCACCATGTGTGTGTGTATGTGTATGTAAAATTTGTGTGTTCTTTCTGAGCTTTGGGGGTCACCTCTTGGTACTCTGGTTTCTTCCCTCAGGCCAAAGACATGCCCTGAAGGCATGTCTAAATTGTCTGTAGTGTGTGAACATGTGTGAGTGTGTGTGATTGTTCCCTGTGATAGGTTGGGTCCAGGGTGTCCCCCACCTTGTGCCCTGAGTCCCCTGGGATAGACTTCAGGTTCCATGTGACCCTATGTAGGATAAGCTGTACAGAAAATTAATGTAAAGATAGATAGATGGATGGATGGATGGATTATCAGAAAAGGGTTAGTAAATAATCAGTGATGGGATGATGTGAGGCAACCTGACATTGGATTATTTTGCTAGAACACCATCCCATTTGATTGCCACCATCAAATTCCCATTTGATTGACTGCCAGGGGCAGTGGTGGCTCAAGTGGTTAAGTCTCTGGGTTGTTGATCGGAGGTTTAAGCCCCAGCACCACCAAGCTCCACTGTTCAGCAATTGAGCAAGGCCCTTAACCCTCTCTGCTCCGGGGGTGCTGTATCATAGCTGCCCCTGCACTCTGACCCCAACCCCCTCAGATGGGATATGCGAAGAAAAGAATTCCACTGTGCAGTAATGTATGTGTGGAAATAAGAAAGGCTTCTTGCCCCCCCTTTCTAAACTTATTAATGAATAATACCATTTACTGTTATATTTAATGTTGTGGAACATCCATAAGCAATAAAACATCAGCCCAAACCTCTCTTTATTTTCCTTCTCTCTTAAAGTTAATAAGTTAATATTAAAAACTCAACTTGTCATGTTACAGAGAAACAGCAAAGTCCTCTATCCTAAACACTTTCCCAAATCATGGCAGAAAACCTACTGACTGTTACAAAACTATTCCATGATTGTTGAATGATTGATGAATAAATACTTAAATTATGATTTCCTTTGTTAAATAGCAAAACATTTTAGAATCTTTTTATCATATTTAGATGATGTAGAATGTCTGCCATAAAGGTTCTTCTAAATGAGCTGATACTATTGATATTATTGATTTTGTCAGAGCAGAGGTCTCATTATACAGAACTAACCAACACCTGACCAATCAGATTACAACATTTCAACAGCTCTGCAGTATGAAACCGTGGTAGAAAAAGAAAACACCACTGTGTTATTTTTTAATCTCTCAGGCCTTAGAGTTTTCCCAGAATCCACTATTTTGGGTTATATGTTGTTGGGTTTACGTCAGCTGAAGTCTGAGCACATTAAATCCCTAGCATACATTACATGAGCATGCCAGTTAGAGTTAATGGGAATCCCCACTGCATGCAGAGCAGCATAGTGTATGTGGACGTGTGAATAAGAATAATTATCCAATCAGAGCTCAGGAGGCGCCATTTGGCGGAATACTGTCAGGGAGAACAGTATGCTACAGACGTGGTTTCAAAATGGACTACCAGTGCCAGGATGTGTCATCAGGAGGGATTTTCCCCAAAATTCAAACCAGCGATTCTTGCCATAGAGAAGACAGCAACACCATTGTCTAGTGTTTATATCACTGGTAGAAGCAGATACTCCAACCTTCATGAGCAGCGACTCTCCTTGTGCTTCTTGCACTTGTTTCTAGTTAATTACTGGAATCTTCTTTTTTTGTTCTTTGTCATTTTTTTGTCCCTTTTTGTTTTAATACCTATTTTCGTTTACAGTAAGTATTGTTACAGTAAGAATTATACAACATTCTCACCTTCCTGAAATGTGTTCAGCCTTGTGTCCTCACGTTTAAGTCAAGTCAAGAAGCTTTTATTGTCATTTTAACCATATATAGCTGACGCAGTACACAGTGAAATGAGACATCGTTTCTCCAGGACGCTGGTGCTACATAAAACAACATAGAGCTACATAACAACACAGAGCTAAGGACTGAAAGTAAGTTGTCTTAGCCACATAAAGTGCATCGTATGCAACCTAGTGCAAACAGTGCAAGACAAAATGACGATGCAAAACAAAACATGTGCAAAAAACAGCAACAGCAGCAACTGAATAAATGTGCAAAAAACAGCATGTAAACAGTTACAATATGTGTGGTGCTATAGACATGGATAGATGTTGAATTGAATTTGGTGTCTGAGTGTGTGTATGTGTGTGTGTGTGTGTGTGTGTGTGTGTGTGTGAGTTGATGTCACGCTGAATACAAGGAACTGCCTTCACACGTAAATGTAAAGCACACTTTGTAGTAGCCTTGTCCTTTCATAGCAATAATACTGCATAAAATAACTGCTTAAATATACTTTGTGATAATTTTAAGTTGCCTTGTCAGATTTTCCTTAAAAAACGTTCTCTGTGTAAGACTGACACATTACCTAATGATTAATAACACATAAATCAGGGCATATTGCAGTTTGTGGTTATAGACGCTGACACAACCTGCACATGAAATCCAATAATTATTACAGGTCACTGCAAACATATTTAAAGAAGGAGTCATGGAACCCAAGGAAAGATGGACTTGGCGAATGCTGACACAAGTCCAGTAAAATTCTGGCATACAAAAACACCATTCGTTAGGTTTCAATAATTCTTCATAGCAGCTCATTTCTCCTCTAACTGTGCCATTTAAAAGAAGGAAGCTTTTTTTTTTTTTTTTTATAGTGATTCATACCTAATTTTGGTTTGGTTTGCTCCAGAGGGAAACTGTGAATGCTTAAGGCGATTAACATGTTACACTTACACTGCCACAGCGAATAGGTAACCTGTCTGCATCTGTACTTTAAAGACAGTAGTGAAACCCAGGCCCCTCTAGACCTTTATAACTCGAATTCTTGAAAGAAGAACTAATTCTTACTTTCATTTTTATAAGCTCATTTGAGTGAGGAAGTGCTGAATGAGCTCATGGATCAGGGTGTAAGGTTTTCAGTTAGTGCGACTAAAATGAATTGGAAAAGCAGGCAAGATACTTTTTTGTTAAAAAATAAATAAAAATGCTTCTTGATGTTTTCGGACATGTTTTACTTTTGCATATGGAAATGGATGCTTTAAATGGTTGTGGGAGACTGTAAAATGCTTGCCAGAGTAGTTCTGATTACCCCAGATGTTGTTGCTGTTTTTTTTTTACTACTGTTCTGTCTGGAAACTGAACTGTGCGGATTCTCCAAAACGAACTGAACGAACACACACACACACACACACACACACACACACACACACACAAACACACACACCCCCGTTATTCCCCCACCCATACTGACTGAGGAAAGTGGTGGGAATGACAACAAATAGAAATGAATAAATAACTTTTGCAATTAAGTATTCCACATACACACAAAAAAGGGACATGGATGAAAAGTGGAATAACTGTTAAATTAATCTCTAATGTGTACAGCAGAGAATATTTTTAGTAGAACATTCACTAAAATAAAATGTTTAGTTTAAAGCGGGTTAGCTGACACATTGTGCTTGTGAGTTTATATATATATATATATATATATATATATATATATATATATATATATATATATATATATATATATATATATATATATATATATGTATAGACATACAAAATTAAAAATACAGCATTTGAATACAATTCGATGACTGGTATAATAAGTATGAATATAGTGATGTGAATATTTTATGATTTTTTTTTATGAATAAAGTGCATATGTGTGCAATGTGTGCAGTTTTAGTGCATAACAAAAAAGGCAGTTAGCAGCAAAAAAGATGTACGTGGTCCATACAGGATTTTGTTTTTCGGTTGCTGCAGTAGACTAAAAGGAAATGTGCAATCACTCTGCTATCTCTTTTAAAGAAAACTGGTGTTCACATCTAACACTTGTATTATTCCTGGATACCAGAATAACCAGATACCAAGATGAACCAGAACGTAGTACTGAAATGTTTCTCAGGGCAACACAGGGAAACATAATGTTATATAAATACACAGCAGCACAGTGAATGAGAAAACTGTATACATGTAATATAAGGAAATGCCTTGCATCATGCCCTCTCAGTGACTGTTATGAAGGTCTGTAGGCGCCTCCTCTGATGTAGGGAGGTACTGTTAAACCATACGTTGCATAGAACCCCTGTGGCTTCTTATCCAAGTGTGTTGGGTGGTGAGCGGGTGGTCTGCAGAGCAGCCATGTCTGGTCAATTTCTCTGCACCTTTGTGTGGCCTGGAGCTTCCAGGCGTTCCCCAGTCTCTCCGACCTGGGAGAGACGAAAAACAGCCTTAATGAGGAGCCCCAGCCCAGACTATGAATAAGAGGAAAAAAATGCCTGAGACACGGCACAGTAACGCTAGAAGGACTAATGCAGAGTGGATGCTTGTAAAACATGGCCCTGAAAACTCCACTGTAAACATGGCGTTTGAGTTTCCCCTTTATTGTTATGGTCTGATAACAAAACGTCTACATTATGGTCTTTAAGGAAAAAAGTCATCAAATATCCTGGCAAGTGATTGTAAAGCTTCACAGCAGAGTGATTTTTCTCTTTATGCTGGTGCTACACTAGATATGTTATGTGCATTATAAAAAAACGTCTTCTGAAGTCTTTGGGAGGCTCATAATTGTTTGTGGTTATAAACAAATTTCCTGACCATATCGCAGACCCCCCCACACACAGACTGTGAGGCATTTATTGTATAGTACGTTGTTTAGTTCTACAAGGTTTTTCGAAGCCATTTAGCTAACCCATTTCTCAGACTTATATATTTAAACCTAAACACTAAATTTAGTTTAGAATGATCAAAAAAATACTCCTTTCTGATCTTGTTGGTGCTCAGATGTTTACTGCAATGGATATAAAAAGTTTACACACCCCTATTAAAATGAAAGGTTTTTGTGATGTAAAAAAATGAAATCAAATGTCAGACGTTTTTCCACCCTCAATGTGAAATTCCACCCACAATGTATAAAAATAAAGTGAAAAACAATGAGATAGGACATCTTCTGTGCCCAGCCCACTTCAGTTCACTTCATGGATTTCAGTGAGTTTTCAGAATCACTGATGGTTTGGTTAAACCATTCCATTGTTGGTTTGGATGTATGCTTAGGGTCTTTGTCGTGTTGGAAAGTAAAAGTTCTTTTCATTTACAGCTTAATGTAGATAAATTACCACTCAAATGAAACACCAGTCATCAAAAATCAGCTGGTATTTGTAGATGTTCATGATTGTCTCCACCTTGATAAAGGCCCCAGTTCTGGCTGAAGAAAAGCAGCTCTAAAGCTTGATGCTTGATGATTTTTTTACATATTTTATCTTTCGCGATTCGTCTCATCAGACCATTACACATTTACATGATTTGGGGTGATACAACTGGGCTTGGATGCTTTTACATTGTGAGAAAGGGCTTCTGTCTATTCCTACCCCATAGCCCAGACATGTGAAGAATATGAGAGACTGTTGTCACATGTAAAGAGTAATCACTTTATGCCAGATATTCCTGCAGCACCTTTTATATTGCCGCAGGTGCCAAGAGTGTCTGTTTTATGTTTTTATATTGTCCTTTAATTCATTTTGGAGCTCCTGTTCTTGATGATGTGCTGATGAAACCAAGAGGATGTGAAGAAAATCCTACAGGCGCTTTTATCTTAACTTGAGGTTAATCAGAATAAATTAACTGAAGATAGTTGTATGGGGGCACGGTGGCTCAGTGGTTAGCATGTTTGCCTCACACCTCCAGGGTTGGGGGTTCAATTCCTGCCTCCGCCGTGTGTGTGGAGTTTGCATGTTCTCCCCGTGCCTCGGGGGTTTCCTCCCCCAGTCCAAAGACATGCATGGTAGGTTGATTGGCATCTCTAAATTGTCCATAGTGTGTGATTGCGTGAGTGAATGAGAGTGTGTGTGCCCTGTGATGGGTTGGCACTCCGTCCAGGGTGTATCCTGCCTTGATGCCCAATGACGCCTGAGATAGGCACAGGCTCCCCGTGACCCGAGAATAGTTCGGATAAGCGGTAGACCATGAATGAATGAAGATAGTTGTATGATAATTACTTTTGAACATAAGATTGAATGTGGTTCACTCTGAACACAGCCACATTCCCAATTATAAATGGACGTGCATACTTACACAACCAGGTTATTGAAACTTTTTTTTTTTCTTAATTTTGTAGATTGTACTTTAACACTGAGGGTGGAAAAAGTTCTGACACAGTTTATCTTGGTTTCATTTTTTTAACTTCACAAAAACCTGACACTTTAACAGGAGTGTGTAGACTTTTATTGTCCATTGTTTATAACTATTTTCATTTTAGGTACTAAAAAAAAAAATAAAAAGGGACTAAAATAATGTCATAAAAATTCAAATATAATATATCAAGGTGTAACACAATGCTACTATCTGTATCTATATCTGTTTAGAGCTTCAGGTATCTGTATCTGCATTCAGATTTAAACCCAAAGGCCGAACCAGAAAGTTTCATTTTAATCAAATATGAACTCTACTGGAAACATTGGAAAAGACTGGCAGGAAATATCAGATGGAGAAATGTCAGCATCATCAGCATGGCCTGTGAATTTTGGCTTTGAACCTCAGCTACCTCACTCAAGATCATAATTGTTCTCAACTAGGGTTAGTTAATCCTCCAGCTATTTTTTGTACCCGTCCACAATATTTGCCTAAAAAAATTACTTGTTTCTGTTTCACACAATTTAAACAAAACTACTAGCCTAATTGAAACCGCCATGCCCCAAGCAGGCAGTTACTAAAGATGAATGAATGGACGCCGTATATGTATCATGTTTATGTTAACAGCTGTGAAGTTTTATTACATCTGGCCGCTTGCACACACGTGCATTAAAGTAAACCTTTTGTGTTTGTGTTGCATAAGAGCCCAGTCCTAATACCTAACTCTAGTCTCAATAAGGTCTGGCAAGCATGCTTCCAAAAAGGAAGAGTGCATCTTCTATCTGTATCTGTATCAGCTAATAACACATTATCTGTTCATCCGGGAATATAGTATTCATATTCTGTTACATCTATAGAGCAGAATAGTATGACGCAAATGAAGGTGAAATGAGTCTATGAAAAAACTTTAGTTCACTTTATTCACTATAGATCTCTTAGAGAGAGAGAGAGAGAGAGAGAGAGAGAGAGAGAGAGAGAGAGAGATAGACTGCCGAACACCTCCCCAACCACTTCTTATTCCAACATAAAATAAGAATAATTCATATCAATAGTCTCAGGACACATGCCTCTTTGCTTGATAATTCAAGTGTTATGAACTCAAACATTTGTTTTTAATGTATAAGATATGCATCATCTCACTTGGCCCTGTCAGGATTTAAATCACAAAACTGCCGATTCTGTGCACAACACTAACTCTAGCCTAGTACTGGATTATCGCTTCAGCCAAGTGGCCCAGCAAACAATGCAAACTCAGACACAGGGCCTCTCAATGCAGCAAACAAGAAAGACATCTGCACTGCACATGGAGCAGGACACAGAGAGAAAGTACACACCTCATCCTGAGAAGTTGAAACTGCATTTCCAACCTTTTAATGATTTAAAAGCTTCAGTTTGACGTTTCTCTGGCTGTGTAAACCTACTTGGGCAAGTCCATCTAAGTTGTCTAAAGTACACCACAAGCAACATAGTTATAACAAGCATGATTTGAAGCTTTGATTAAAAATACAGCCAAACAGTAAAAACTGTTAATAACTCAGCTGAATTTAAGAGACACATAAAGAATTATAGTGTTGGCACTTTGAAGCTGTGAACACACAAACTTTTTTTTGTTTGGTAGATCAGGGGAAGATTAAATTCTGTTTTAATTGTATGTCTATAAAGAGACATAGTAAAATAATAAAATATTTATCTGAGAGTGATATAGATATCAGCTAGTTTTCATGATTGACCCGAAGCATACAGCAGAACCCTTAAGTACATAATCTCTTCCCATGTTTTTAGCTACAATAATAGCTGTGAGTTTTGGGCCAGACCACCAAGACATAGGGGATTTTCTGGATAGAAATATTGTAATTGCTATATTTCTCTTGTTTGGAGTGCTTCGCTATATAAACCACAGCTGTACAAATGATCATTTTTTCATAGTCATTGTCTGATAATCATGCTTATTACTTCAGTGCACACTTCACTGCTATGTCTTTTCACCATTTGAGTTTGACGCTTATCAAGCACTGAATGCTGGAAAACCTTGCCAAAAATGTGACCAAACCAAGTCCAGAGAATGATTTCAGTGCCACGGATGAGTTGTAGGCCATGCTTTAGTGCTCCCACATATTGACGGGAACTAAGGCATGTCCCATTCGGTCTCAGAAAGTTTCACAAAACAAAATGTGTTCCAAGCAAAGACAAGAACTAATGTGGAGTATCCTGAGATGAAAAAAAAGTGTTTCACAACAGGAAAAAGGTCTTCAGGCTGTCAGCATAAATGAGCTGCTTTTTGGTTGCAGAGTTTAGAGAGACAATATTATAGCTCAGCTTCGTTCATTTGAGATAAGCTCAAACGTACCCTTTTCACCTGTAATGTAAAGATCTGTTGCTATTTGTTTGTATTATTAACTTAGTGTTGGCCAAATTTAAGCTCCCTACCAAGTAAAAGTGAAGCACAATATTCATTTTATTATAATTACTCATTTTAATGTGTATTAAGAAAACTCAAATGGAATGTCATTGACTTTAGAAGCCTCATGCCCGTGATATGTCTTTAAATTAGTGCCAGCTGAACATCCTCTATTCAGCGTATAATGTGAAGTTCTCTGTTAATGCTTAGGTAACTTCATTCCAGGAGATTACTTGCAAGTGTGAACACATCTGCAGACATGTAAGGCACGAGCGGCCATGACTTTGAAAGTCATCTCAAGCTCCTGTTTAAACTGAATTTAATGAGAAGGAACGGCTGCCATTAAACCTAATCCAGCAGAATGTAATGTAGTGCACGTGGTGGTATCCTACATTACCTTGAGCTATTATACTATTACACCAGGTCAGAGAAGCTGCACGTCTACCGTTCTGAATCATTTGAAAAACGTCAATTCTGAGCAAGTGCAGATAGACTGAGAATTAAATATTGTTTTTTGAAACGCGTTTCTTGATGTGTGTGGGCAAGGGGATGGGATAATTAATTGAGATGTAGCAGAATTCCTTGACCCTGAGCGCTTATGTCTGGTGTGCAGGGTGTCAAAGACGATCTGTGAGACATTTCATCCTTACAGGCCCAGATCACAGCAGAAATGAGCCGCTGAGAAAGATTTTGTCTGAGAGTAAACGTGCTCCTGTGAGGTTGAAATCAAGCCTCAAAGCAAAACATACCCGCCATCATTTTTAGCAATTACAAGATACCACGATATAGACCTTAAAACCACAGGGAATATAGCACTGACTTACACATTTCTAGTCCACAGTTACACACCGTGTTTGATTCCTTTTGCCAGAAACTTAAAAATTGGTCAAAAATCAAGATTTCTTTTAAGTACAAACATATATGCATTTCAAATGGATGCACTTCTCCACAACAATAATAACACCAGTAATGGCTCAAATAAAACAAAACAGTATTGTAGTTTCTTCTTACATTCATACACATCCCTATCTCAAGTCCCTGAGGTTAAAGAGAACTGCTTTCATCCTGTCCTCACCTTTTCTCAGATAAGACCAGAGATGGTTGTCTTTAACCCAATGGCCTTTCAGCCCAAGAGAAGCCTTTCAGATCCAAACAGCAGCATTTGCTTGTTTTAATGTGGTAACAGCACTGTTGGCATTTCCAGCAAAAGCCTGACCACATATCAACTAACTGCCATCTGCAGTCTGGGAAATTACATATCCACGAATCGTTTGAGCTTCATGTAAGATAAACCGCACATTGTGTATTTTTTGTAGCGCTGTAGAGATGATGATGATATTTTATGGTACTCTTACGCTTTAACACTAACGCTGCCCTTTTAGGAAAGACCAGACTGGTGAAACCCGCAGGCAGTCCAGTCAGTTCCATAAGTGGTATGACATCAGGTTTGGGCCAGTTTGTGCTGAGTCCACTTCAGTGATTGTGGTGGATACAGTGCCAGATCCACAGCCCCTGTGAGACAAGTTAAACCCACAGAGAAGAAAAATAGCCCCAACACATGAAACCACAGTAAATGTTCCTATGATTCTCTATGGCCACAGTAAACCAGAGTGGTCAAGGAATTTATTAAGTAATTGGACAATTAAATAAACTGTACCTGGTCTAAAATATAGACCTACACATGACTCAAGATGCACCTGAAATTTAGAACTATAGTAATCATATGTGCCACATATAAATAGTCACTCTGGGACAATTAGTCCACTGTGATCATGATCTCTATGAAAAAAAAATCTCTGTCTACAAGTTGTTCTACAGCAAATATCTTAATTTGCCAGTAGTTTATAATGAAAATGATACAGTAGCTAAAATAAAAAAAAAATGAAAACCCTCCATGAAGTGTATTGAAAAATTAAAAAAATTGTTATGTGTTTTAAAAAATTCAGTAAATAGCTATGTTAATTAGGTAAACGTGGACTACATGGCCAAAAGAATGTGGACATCAAAATGTTACTACAAAGTTGGAAGTGCACAATTGTGTAGAATGGGTTTTTGTGTTGAAGTGTTACAATCTCCCTTCACTGGAACTAAGAGGCTAAAACCAATGTGGAGTTCATTAAGACATGGTTTTTCAAGGTTTACCAATCGACTACAGAGCATTGACCTCAAACTCACTGAACACCTTTTTGGGGTAAATTGCTATACCAACTGCATGCCAGGCCTCCTCACCTGACATCAGTCCTTTAAAATCATTAATGTCCTTGTGGTTGAAAGGGTTTGAATCTTTCAAGTGGAGATAATCAAGTGAAGTGTGGAGGCAGTTATAGGGGCAAAAAGAGGGAACAATTTCATATTAATACACATGGTTTTAATATGAGGTGTACAAGTTCTATAGGTGTCATGGTGAAGTATACCACAAACATTTGAGTATATAATATATATATAGGTGCAAGTTGTGGGTAAACAAATACTGACTGCAGCTCATCTGTTGCTATTCACAGTGCAGGTACTGTAAATAAAAAATGTGTGTTGACCACTGTTAACTTCCCAGGCAGGGACTGAAATAGGAAGAAAAACGTGTCCACATATATTTTGAGCTAGTTTCAAATCTTTTTGTTTGGATTCCAATCTTTTTATGGAAATTTTTTTTTACATGAAGGTAAGAACCCTGAATGAGGATCCCAGCAGACACCTAGTCTGAAGCTTACTACAATTCGCATCTGTATTTCTGTAGTTGTATTCCTTTATGATGCATTATCGATTCAATCCAAATAATGTATTTAGATACATCACTAATGTACCCACATATATGAATTAATAACGTGATCTATTTCTGTAAGGAAGCTTAGAGGTGGAGTAAAATTGTTGTTCATGAAATAAAATTGCCATAAATAAAATAAATAAATAAAAATACTGTCATATTCAAGACATCCACCAGCACTTTTCTATTCAAAATTTAAGTTAATGTATTTAAAAGTAAAAATGATTAATTATTTCCTGAAGAATTAATTATATGGTGAGCTAAATCTTTCACATAATGTATTGGGAGTATGCGGTTACCACTATGGATGACGTCATAACTGTGAGCCAGTGATTTAGCTAGAGGAAGGTGGTCGCAGAAAAAATGGCGTCGGTTTCGGAACTGTACGATGTCACTTGGGAAGGTAAATAACAGATTTCTTTTTAACTGCATTGACTTTGTTTTTATTGTTATATGCATGACTTGAACGTGTGTAAAACTTGTCCCTATGATCTAATATTCCAATTTATTTGACTGCTTTATTTACCTAACGCTATTTGGACAGAGAGCGCTAAGTGCTAGCGTCTCTTTGGCTGAGTAGTAGAGACTTAACACTTAGGATTTATATTGTGTATATTTGTGTAGCTATCCCTGTTACTGTTTTAAATAAGCATTTGGGGACTGGTATCCGGAATTCTAAGCGCATTATAAGATAGCTACCCAGCCAGGCAGCTAGCTTCGTTACAGACATTTAGCTAGCTTAGCTAGCTTTTCAGATGAGTGTCTCTGGGACGCTAGCTCGAGATCCAGGTCTCATTACAGTTAAGGAGACAAGTGTAATCTTCGTTATATGATAAATAAAGTAAGGAAGGATCTAGAAGGCGCGAACCGAGTAACTGAGTTTTAGACGATAAACGTTTCATCACACAAACCTTTGTTACTGTAGTTATGAGGACTTTACTGTCTTGCCTGCACCTATATCTAATTCTACCTTTAGCTCAGTAACCAAAAGGAAACCTTCATTCCCATTTTGATGTTTTGTTTGTTAAATTTAGCGGCAGCTTTCCTCATTAGGTCCAGCCCAAATCCCCAAAATGGCAAAAGTCTTACATATTACTCATTTTGTGAGTAATATGTAACATTATTACATATTACTTAACATTTAGTTAAGATGTAAAATGAGTCTCCCCCAACACGCACATATAAAGGATATATATTGCTACACTGTATTGCCAAAAGTTTTGGTACACCCCACCAAATCATTGAATTCAGGAGTTGGGCTTGGCCTCTTAGTTCCAGTGAAAGGAACTCATACCAACAGCATACCAAGACATTTTGGACAATTTCATGACCCCAACTTTGTGGGAACAGTTTAGGGATGACCTCTTCCTGTTCCAACATGACTGCGCACCAGTGCATAAAGCAAGGTCCATAAAGACATGGATGAGTGAGTTTGGTGTGGAGGAACTTGACTGGCCTGCACAGAGTCCTGACCTCAACCTGACAGAACACCTTTGAGATGAATTAGAGCGGAGACTGTGCGCCAGGCCTTCTCCTCCAACATCAGTGCCTGACCTCACAAATACACTTCTAGAGTTATGGCCAAAAATTCCCATAAACACACTCCTAAACCTTGTGGAAAGCCTTCCCAGAAGAGTTGAAGCTGTTATAGCTGTGAAGGGCAGGACAACTCCACATTAAATTCATGTGCATGTAAAGGCAGACGTTCCAAAACATTTGGCAATATAAGTTTATCATTGCCTTACGGAACCCAGATAATATTAATGTTCATTTAGCTAATTTCTAGACATCTGTATAGATGTTTAATGTGTGTGGGAGTCATAAGTTTTCATGCCTGTTATTTCAAGATGCCAGTATTGTTAAGTTTTATCAGTGTAAAAAATTATAGTCTTTTGATATTCAAATGTAGGAGCTTACACTTAGGTGTTTATTATGAAAACGCTGATGTATTTAAAAGCTAAGTCCCTCAGAGAAGTAAATCTTTGAAATGTTTAGTTCTATAAGGGTTATACTTCAGAGTCATGTGTTATAACTAATCGTAAACTTATTCAGTATCGAGTATTTTTTTTCTTAAGTGCTTCCAGACTGGATTTTACAATTGAGTTCGCTGGTGTAATTTGTGTTGAGTGTGTGTGTCATTGACATGAACCAAATCATAGATGTAAACACAGGACCCAACTTGCTTATTATTTATTAACAGTATCTCACAGTCACTAAGTGTTTCATTGTGGGAACAGTTTCTTGTGTCAATCGATATGCAGAGCTCTGATAGTCATCACGTTCCCAAATTTGTGACCTGTTTAGACGTTTTACTTGTACATAAATAGGTAATTTGTCACTGAAGTTAAAATACATTAAAGAAGCCATAAAGATGCTTCATTTATTATTGAATAAAAAAAAAGAATTGTTTGTTTTCTAGCACAAAAACAAAAGCTGTGTTGCAGCTTTAGTTCATTTATGCTTAATGACATGGACTGCAATAACATTGGGGTGTTAATGACCATTGATAGGAAAATCATCAGCAGCATTACCATCGCAGCAGGTCATAAAGCAATTTCCCACTATATATACACAGATCAACCATAAGATTATGACTAATATTGTGTTGGTCCCTCTTTTGCTGCCAAAACAGCCCTGACCCGGTGAGGCATGGACTCCACTAGATCCCTGAAGGTGTGCTGTGGCATCTGGCACCAAGATGTTAGCAGTAGATCCTTTAAGTCCTGTAAGTTGCTAGGTGGGGCCTCCATCTGTTGGATCAGACCACACGGATCAGCCTTTGCTCCCCATGAGCATCAATGAGCCTTGGCCAACCATGACCCTGTCGCCGGTTCATCACTGTTCCTTCTTTGGACCACTTTTTAATAGATACTGACCACTGCAGACCGGGAACAGCCCACAAGAGCTGCAGTTTTGGAGATGCTCTGATCCAGTCGTCTAGCCATCACAATTTGTTCCATGTCAGACTCGCTCAAATCCTTACACTTGCCAATTCGTCCTGCTTCTATCATTTTATATATGGAACGTATACATATGTGTGTGTATACAGTCATGTGAAAAAATTAGGATGTCCCATTAAATATTCAGTTCTTTATTAAGAAATGTCAACATTTCAATTTCTGATCTTTTTTTTTATTTTGCACTTGTAGATGAAAGTGATGTAATTGCATGTAAACAACAAAATATCACTTTGTTTTCACTTATTAAACAAAATAAATCAACAAAAATGAGTATTTCACCTGAGGTAAAAGTTAGGACATCCTGTGACCTAATAGCTAGTGTTTCCCCCATTGGCTGAAATAACGTCAATAAGGTGTTTCGTGTAGCCATCTACCAGTTCCTGACATCGACTGGAAGAAAGTTTCCCACACTACTCAATGCAGAATTCTTTCAGCTGTGTGATGTTTGGGGGTTTATTACATGCACAGTCTGTTTCAAATCACTCCACAGGATCTCCATAGGATTTTAGATCTGGGCTTTGACTCTGCCATTCCAGAATTCTCCATTTTTCACATTTCAGCCAGTCCTTGGTGGATTTACTGGTATGTTTTGGGTCATTGCCATGTTGCAATGTTCAATTCCGCTTTAGCTTCGATTTTTTGACAGAGGGTCTTGCATGTTCCTCAAGCACCTTCTGATACAATGTAGAATTCACAATGGATTATATGATGGTGAGCTGGCCAGGTCCTGCTGCAGAAAAGCATCCCCAAACCATAACACTTCCACCTCCATGTTTCACAGTTGGTATGAGGTTCAATTTGCTGAAATGCTGTATTTGGTTTACATGCCCTGTTATGGTGTCCAAATAATTCAATTTTAGACTAATCTGTCCAAAGCACATTAATCCAGAAGCCTTGGCCTTTGTCTCTGTGTTCTTTGGGAAACTTCAGTCTTGCCCTCATGTATTTTTAGACAACAAATGTTTCCTTCTTTCACACTTCCCATAATAAAGTTCACTTTACAATAATTAAAGCACTTTGGCATAAACTGTAGCAAAAGCTTGCTGTAGGTCCCGTGATGATATTTTAGGGTTTTTGGAGACGTCTTTAAGCATCTTGCGGTCTGCTCTTGGGGTGAATTTGTTTGGACGGCCTGACCTGGCTATGTTGGCAGTTGTTTTAAATGTTCTCCACTTGTAAATGATTTTTCTGGACAATGGAATGGGTGATTACAAATTCTTTTGAGATCTTTTTATATCCCTTACCAGACTCATAAACATCAACAATCTTCTTTCTGAAGGCCTTAGTGAGCTATTTGGATCTCACCATGGTGATACCTCTTACTTCAACAATTAAGAGCATGTATTGCATACATACATACATACAAAGCAAGAGTCTTTTCCTTACCAGCTTCTCTTGTAATAAGACACAAACACAGACCACAGACAGTTGTAATAATGAGAAACTGGAAAGCTTTCTGTGAGAGAGATTTAGCTGACCTTGTTACCAAGTGCTGACACTATAGACTCCTTGTGCCATCTATGTAATAAACTGAAGTAGTGTTCTGTATAAAAGACTTCATACTTTGATGGCTTTCTCTTGCAGAGATGCGTGACAAACTGCGAAAGTGGCGGGAGGAGAATTACAGGAATAGCGAGCAGATAGTGGACGTCGGCGAGGAACTGATCAGCGAGCATGCGTCAAAGCTTGGAGACGACAGTAAGTCTAAACTCAAACTCAACAGTGTGGTTTCATAACCGTGTAGTCTGTTACTCTTGTGGACATGTTACATCAAGACCTCTGCTGTTTTTCCTACCATGGTCACTTTATCATAGATGATGCTTATCGAACATGCAGGAGATCATGGCATTCCTGACCATAACTAAACAAAAACTGATTTTAGCCTCTCTCATTTTTAGCTTATAGCCGTAATGTGATAATACTGAATGCGGCTTCGCTTTGGATTGGGAATTGAGAACTACATTATTTTAGACTTCCATACATTAATGTTGTATAAGATTCATCTCTGACTTGTGCATCTTTGCCTCCTGAAAGCAGTGACCTGTGGAGTCCAAGTTATAGATTAAACAAGCTGTGTATATGTAGTATATCTGTTTATATCTAAAATAGACATTCATGTGTGTGTATATACAGTAGAGTAGTAGTAAATCCAAATTCTCAGTATTCGTAAAATAGTAGGTGAGAAATACTGGGATGACCTATGGCTTCTGTTGAGAGACTGCATTATGAAGCTAATATACAATCCCATAAGGCAACGGGATGTGCTCAGAAGAGCTGTCGGAATCAAAAATATTTGGAAGTCTTTGTATTGGCTCTTTCTAAGTGTAAATGCTATAGGTCAGGGGTCCCTTAAAGGCCCGGTGTGGATGCAGGTTTTCATACCAATCCAGCAGAAGCCACACCAGATTCTACCCATGTAAGCAGTTGATCTTGGCTTGCAGTAAAGTCAGGTATGGCTTCTGTTTGGTTGGAATGAAAACCTGCACCTACACCGGCTCTTTCCGGGTAGGATTATACACCCCTGCTATAGGTATTTAAATGCAGATGGATGGATGGAACTTTGTCATTGCAATGTACAGGTACATAGCAATGAAATGCTGTTTAGCATCTACCAGAAGTGCAAATAGTAGAAATTGTGGAGTAAGTAAAAGGAGTAAGTTCAGATAAATATGTACGTCAATAAATAAGGCTGTCAGTATGTGCATAGAGAAGTATGTGCAAGTTGTATTTACAGCAGATAGTGTTAAGTGTAATTATATATTGTGTAAAATGTGTGCATTAAGGTACATTGTATGTAGAACAGTAACAGAGATAATATACCGTGTATATGGATAGATAGATAGATAGATAGATAGATAGATAGATAAACTAGGTGTAATCTATGAATTAACAAAATGTACATTATAATTATATTACACAGAGAAAATGTAGCAGAATGTACAGGGTGAAGCATAACTGCAAGGTGGTGAAGTGTAGTGAGACATGAGTGTCCTAGCGGTGTAGTGTAGAGTTCAGAAGATTTATGGTTGTGGGGGAAAACAGGTCCTGGACCTGCTGATTTTGGTGTGGCTGGTCCTGTGTCTCCTCCTGGACGGAAGGAGTTGAACACAGTTCCGTGTGTAAACCATAATTCTTCAGCAATATCTGAATAAATTGTTAACTTGCTGCTGGTTTAAAGAAGAAAAATAAACAGGTTTTTGTGATTAATCTGCCATTGTAGGTCACATGACATTGCAACATGGCAGTGGTAGCATGTCTAGATTGTATTCAAACTAGCACACCTATACTGATCAGTACATGCTGATATAACAGTACATATATCAACAGCTGAGCAGCAGCTCCTAAATCGAATGCAGCAGGTATTGTTACAGTATTTGACTTCACACACAGCTGTTCTTTCTACAGATGTCTAAAACCTTGCTAGCTGATTGCGCTTTCCTAACACATCCACTGTCATGCTTTTGATTAAGTTTCTGGACAGTTTTGTGCCATAGCCAAATGGACATGGACCTAATTAATTCGGCTAATATTCAGATAACTGCCGTCAAAATGCTTTGTGCACGACATGATGACCCTGTGACGCAGTCAGAAGCTTTAAATGCAGTTTTCCTCTATTTCACTTTTGGGGGAAGTTCAAATTCATGTTGTAACTTCACTTTAGAAGGAAAAGGGAGACATTAATAAGCTTTGAAAAGCATGTAGCTTTCATAATGTAATACAACGTGTATAAAAAAATCCCATATAAATGTTTTTTTCCAGGCAGCTTCACTCATTACATCGTATGAAATCTTCAAAATAATGTCAGATGCACAGGCCTCTGTGGATACGGAATATGAAATATATTGTGCTTGTTGAATTATGACCAGACTGTTCAGCACCAATATTTCACCCAACCAGCACACTGACAACATAGCCAATAATATGATCAGAAGCAGTCTTTTAAGACTTTAAAAGATTATTTAAAAGAAAAGTATAGATTCCTGATTTGAAATTAAATCCTGCTTGTAGACTATTTAATTGATTATTATTACTATTATTATTATTTTTTTCATTTTAAACCTTGGTGTTAGTTTTAATATAGTTTTCAATATCGGATGTTTATCGGTGTCTGGTGATACTCAAAGTTAGAGAGCACCGATGATGACATCGTTGTTGCCTTACTTTCTAATTTTTCTGTCTTTCCTACTTTTTAAAAAAATTTTTTATTAAAGGATATTTGTTACTTTTGACTTATGATCCAGGTTTTCTGACATGATGATGAATGAGCAACAGAGGAACACAGGCCAGTACATGGCACATGTCTAAAATCCACTCTGTTTCAGTTAATCATTTTTATTTGGATCAAAGTAAATGATTCACTTATTTCTTGATTAACTCGATATGCATTTCACATACGGTTTTTTATCAAATCCGACTATTCTTGACTTTCCCGCAGCACAAATGTAAAATGTGAAAGGGTAAAGGGCCGTGAGATGAGCTGCACATATGGAGAGCTTTATTCAACTGTTTTGGCTGCTGCAGTCATTATGATTCATACAGTATTTAAGGAAAGAGGTAAACACTTAACACTGCCTGGTTTTATTGAAACCAGCTCTGAAACTGGCTGTGAAACAAGATGGTAATTATCAAAGCAAGACTTGCAATCATAAAAACCAGAAAAAAAAGCCAGAAGGAGCTGCAGGCGTTTGTTTTGGCGCATCATTTTTAATTTTGTTTGATTTTTTTAATTTTTTTATTCTTGCTCAGTAAGATTTTGTTGCTCTTTCTCAATTAACAGGTAGCAGCTGATGAAGTATGCACAGCCTGTGAAACACACTTGTCTGATATGGAGCATTAATTCCATTATTAGTTCCAATAGCCAAGCCCATTAATCAACCCATTTTTTATTGTTGAAGTGAAAAGGTCACACTAACGGTTTGCTAAGCATTTGACTTTTATTAGCACTTTGTGGAAACACGAGGAAATATATTTTGATGATTGGCAACAGGGCACCGTCCCAGACTTCTCAGGAATCTCTTATTGGTGAAATAATAACTGTGAGTCAGGGCCTTTTTCACGTCTGTATTTGATTGTAATTCATGGGAGATGTGGATAATTATTCGTGGTAGCTTATCCTGCTATTGTGCTAATGGTTGCCAGATATTTAGAAAGGTCATATATGGTTAGTCAGGACTAACAGTATTACAGATATGTAGTTCTTTTTAAATGTGTTGCAGCAGTCTGTAGCAAATCTCCTGACTGTCTTATAAGTATTGTTTAGAAAGGACATTTATTTACATTCACATTATTTACTGTCCAGTGTTACACAAATGAGGATGGGTTTCCTTCTGAGCCTGGTTCCTCTCAAGGTTTTTTCATGTCATCTCAGGGAGTCTTTCCTTGCCACCGTTGCCTCAGGCTTGCTCATTAGGAATAAATGTTAGGGATAAATATTAATTTCAGTTTAAACTTTATAATTTTTGTTCTCTGTTTCTATATTTCTGTAAAGCTGCTTTGAGACAGTGTCCATGTTTAAAAGCGCTATACAACTGAACTGAACATTAAAATTTGGAAACATTAGCATTAAAAAAAAAAAAAAGAAACCTTTTAGGAGTGATGTTGGTGATGGATGGTCTTGCATTTCTGATTTCTTCATATGATTTGTTGCTTTTTTTTTTTTTAAGTAGCTGCCTAAAGTTTACTTGAATGCTGCTGTTTTGTGTTTCTTTCTTCTGTGCAGTTTGGATAATTTATGAGCAGGTGATGATCGCAGCGCTGGACTGCAGTCGGGATGATTTGGCCTGGGTGAGTTTCTAGTCTCCTCCTCCCTCATCCTCTCAGCTTGAACTTCATCCCCTTACACAGTGTGCTGCTTTGGTGCCCTGCTATTCAGACAGAAAGCATGTGCTGGAAAAGAGTCACTGAAGATTAATTCAAAGACTTTGTAAAATCTCTCCTAATGCAGACCTGCCAACCAGGAATGCCAGATTTTTAAGATCACACTAAGCTGCTATGTGTTCTCACTAACAATTTGCCAAAAGAGTCTCCTTTTTCCACCTCTCTCCAGTAAAAACAGGAGATAAACCAATTGACATGAATGTGGAATAAGTGACAGTTGTGTAGGTTTTTGAACTCTCCAGTATTTACTGATCCCCTGGAAGCCCTGCCCTTCCTGCCATCTCAAATTAAAAACTGTTTAGCTAGTACTCGTGCCTTGACTCGATTTTCCCACTTAATGGATGCGGCCTTGCTTTCTGTTAAAGAAACCGGAGAATGTTTATTAATGTGAAATAAAATCTGTAACTATGTTGATAGTGTATATAGTTAGCATTATTTAACTGTTATTGTATAATATTGTGTGTTTGTGTTTTTCTGTGTGGTTAACATCAGTGTACTATATTCATTACAAACAATTTTCATCCAAGAATTGTCAAAAGTGACCATTTTTTGGATAAAAAAATACTTACCACAGAGGCTGCCAAGAGACCTATGGCAATGTTAAAGGTGCTGCAAGAATATCTGACAAGAAGTGATTATACTCTGATTGTCATAACAATCTCTCGTATTCTTCACATGTTTGGGCTATGGTGTAGGAATAGACAGAAGCATCCCACAAAAAAAACATACTACATGCCAACTCAACTACATCATCCCAGACCATGTGGCAAAATGTATAGTGGAATATTTATACCTTTTGGTCTCATCAGACCAAAACCACAGTGCAGCATGATGGTGGCAGCATCATCAACAGCTACAAATTCCAGTCTATTTTAGTGCAAAAACCTTCAGGTGTCTCTTAGTAAACTGAAGATGAAAAGGAATGTCACTTCAGCATGACAATGAGGTTACATTTTTTAAAAACCGTTCCCTGTTTTTTTCACTTCATCTTTGCAATTTCACATTAGTTGGGAAAAGTTCTGATATGATTTATGACAGAAAATATGATGCCTAATGTACAAGATTTACTCTTAGCTGACTTAGTGCCAGCTTTATTTCAACATGTTATTATTAATTTGGCCTCCTCTTTTTTTGTAAATATGTAGAGAAGAGACTCTTTTCTGCTGGCTTCAGCTGAAACAGTGACTCTAAGGAAGCAGGAAACTGATCATTCCGCTGATTGCTTAATCGATGATTGGATTAAGCTTTAGAATATCCATTCCTTTTTGACCAGGAATTCATTAGATTTGATGAGCCCAATTCTTCAGCATGTGAAAGAGCAACATGTAGCTCAGTGTAAAGAGGAAATCCTACAGCACCACTGCATTAGCAATTTTCACATATATACACCGACCAGGTATAATATTATGACCACCTGCCAAGCATCTTGTGTTGGTCCCCCTTTTTCTGCCAAAACAGCCCTGACCCATCATGCACTGTGTATTCTGACACCTTTCTATCAGAACCAGCATTAACTTCAGCAATTTGAGCAACAGTAGCTCATCTTTTGGATCGGCCCACACGGGCCAGCCTTCACTCCCGCCCATGACCCTGTCACTGGTCCACCACTGTTCTTTCCTTGGACCACTTTTGATAGATACTGACCACTCCCACTCCCTGAACACCCCACTGGGGCTGACGAGAGCTGCAGTTTTGGAGATGCTCTGATCCAGTCGTCTAACCATCACAATTTGGCCCGCTCAAATCCTTACACTTGCCCATTTTTCCTGCTTCAAGCACATCAACTCTGAGGACAAAATGTTCACTTGCTGCCTAATATATCCCACTCACTAACAGGTGCCATGATGAGGAGATAGTGTTATTCACTTCACCTGTCACTGCTCATAATGTTATGCCTGATCGTTGTATTTTACATTTACATTTCTGGCATTTGACAGCAAACCAAAGAGACTTACATTTTTATCTCATTTTATACAACTGAGCAATTGAGGGTTAAGGGCCTTGCTCAAGGGCCCAGCAGAGACAGCTTGGTGGACCTGGGATTCAAACTCGCAACCTTCAGATCAATAGTCCAACTCCCTAACCACTAAAATACCACTTTTTTTTTTTGGCCTTGAATTATACAAAAACAAACTGTATAAACAGAGGTACATTTGCATTTATGGTATTTGGCAGATGCTTTTATCTAGAGTGACATGCTTTTAAGTTTCATCCTGATACTGCTTCACTTGGTCACTGGTTTTTAAGTGCTAGTTGAAGTGTTTCAGGAAGAGGTAAGTGCCAGAACAGAGGAGAGAGACCTGATGCATCCTTATACCCGGAAAGATAATGGGACTTGTTGGGGCAGACCTGAACCCTAAGCATTTTATAACCTGTAACTGATATAAAATAACAGCAAAGTAATATACATGTCGTCATAAACACTGACTCCACACATGTTCTGTGTTTTTATACACAGGACTATATGCTTATAATACAGGTTTTTATATTTTGTACAGAGTTGCCTACAGGAGCTGAAGAGGCAGTTTCCAGACAGTCACAGAGTAACACGATTAGCAGCCATGCGGCTCGAGGCTCTGGAGAGGTAAGATTAATTAGAACCCAGATTTAGCCAGCTTGTCCTTGGGTACGTGTTGGGGTGTGGACGGTCAGATCATGGCGCAGGTTGAGCAGTAGGCTGGAAGGCTGTTTATTTAGTAAGCCACCGTTCCACTGACTAAGCAGAAGAGTGAAGGATAGTTTCAGGATTTTATATTTCTGTGGTTGTTTTGCCCAAGTGAAGAATTCCCAGGGAGGAAGTGGTAGGTTTCACTATTATTCTGGAGGACCCTGTTTTGTTTTTGTTTTTTTGTTTTTTTCTTTGACTTTTACATAGCCTCTAGGTGCATTAGAAATAGCTGGATAGCCTGACAAAAACAGACCGTGTCACATCTTGTTTTCACTAGACCCTTTCGTTTCAGCAAGCGAAAGTAATAAGAATCAATGTTAATATGTTTATATTTCATGAGTCATTGGTTTTCAGTCTGTGCACCATATCGACTTGTTTATCGCTCATGCCATAATTGAGAACGATCGCTTCTGGACTGTTAGATTAAATAAACTGCAAATTTCAGTCTAATTGCCATCAGACGTGCTGCTTAAATGAAGCCCTACACACGCACACGTTCACACGCACACACAACATGCCTGAATCCTACATAAACAAAGCCAAGTGATGGAGGCGTGCTTGCCTATTGCTGTGTTATGTTGGATGTGCCAGAGTGCTGTTGAGTAGTGAAGTGGAGTGGAAGTGGAGCTGTTCAATGATAATAGGATCCAGAGTCACTTCTGTTGGCAGCTGTGCGCACAAACAGGTCTTAATCATGAAGACACGGTTTGCAAGCTGTTTTATTTGTCACAAATTTAGCTTCCTTCCTCAAAAATGAACTTGCAGCTTTTGTGGAAATTTTAAAGGGATTGTGGTCCTTGAAGACTGAGAATTTTAAAATAATTTTTGTCGGGTAACAGGGCATTGTGAAATTCCAGGGAATGAGCAAATAGATGCTTCTTCTAAGGAGGCCTCAGCTTCAGAAAGATGAATAGGTGACCTGTTCCACCCTCGGACCTCAAACCCATTATAAACTCTTATATCTTTAAAATATGGCCAGTTGATTGGGAATGTTTGGTACAAGTAAACTTTACAAAATGAATCATGTTGTTGGTAGAAATCGTTGTTACTGAGGAAGCCACTCCATGAGTTTCTGATAACGGATGAAGCTCCTCCTTTATGCCCCTTATGCCCAACTCCAATATCTTGTTGTGATGACTGATGGTTTCAACTCCTCTAGGATTTTATTTATTTATTTTAATCACTTTAATTCAGTATGAAAATGTTTTTAATCAAGTGAGGCCAGATTCGGTTTTGGGTTTACGATAAACATTTTACAAAGTTAATTAAAAAATAAATCTTATATTTATCTTTTATTTATTTCTAAGTGTTATTTATTTTCCCCCATATTTTTCTACATTTTAATCTGTTTTTCGTCATGAAAATAACCAGTGTATGCCACTGACTATCAGTTTTCATCCTGCACTTTTACAAAAACTAAATTCATTTAGCACTCTACTGTTCCTCTCTTTTGGTAATTAACTCATTTCTCATTTATTATGTGATCAGGAATCATTTACCTGTACAGTAATATGTTCAAATATCAAACAGTGCTTCAATTTCTTCTTTAAAACAAACCTCTTTAGTAAATGGCGTAAGTTTATTTTTCTGTTGCTCAACATGCGAGGAAGCAGCTCTGCGAGCGAGGTGTAATCGGTGATGCAAGCGAGAACTGATCTGTTTAGAGGTGCAGCAGTCTTTGCAAATCCAGAAGAAAGTCCTAGCAATTATCGCAGATCCAGATGTTTGTGTTCATTTGTGAACTTGATTCAGTTTTAAGCTGCACAGAGACTCTCACTACAGGCACGCTAGACAACTGTTTATTTCCTTCCTTAGATACATTGCTAATCTGTGGTAGCGATCCGAGAGGAGTTAAGCTGCCCTGTATACAAGACGTTGATTGCCTTGAGCTCTGTTGATTTCGCTGCTGCCTAACAAATGATGACACAGCTCTTTACTTTTAAAGGTATGAAGATGCCAACAAGTTGTACGATTCGATACTGCAAGACGATCCCACTAATACGGTGAGTAAAGAAATAAAGATCAGCTTTCTGTTATTCATCGTGTCAAATGGATTGAAGTTCTTTGCAAGTCATGCAACTTTTAGTTGAACTCTGTCCTTTCTGTTAACTCTCTCTCTGAGTATTGTCACTCACTGTCTTGTGATTAATATACATTTTGTGATGTTGGAGTTAAGAATGTTGAGGATTTTTATTTATTTATTTATTTTTAAATAAAGATTTATTTCCTCTATTTCTTGATCTCTCTCTCTCTCGCACACGCATACACGCACACTGTATGCAGGGGGGAAAGGAAGTGTCTGTATTGCTCTCTTAGTACTATACACTTTTCAACAAAAATAAATGTAGATGTAAATGTTTCAAGGCATTTGTTCTTCCCCTCCTCTAGCTCTAATCCCTACATTATGTTCAGGGTTTTTGTTGGCCTGGCAAAAAAAGCCAGTGTACTTGATTGGGATTTGCTTCTGTCTCCTTCTATTTTGCAAAAACATAGTTCATCATCCATCTGTAACCCCATAAATTCACCAATCTGGCTAATAAGATAAAAAAAACAGCATGTGGCTCATGTCAAGTCTTTCTGACTCAACATGGAAATGCTTCTTATTCTGCTCCTCAGTTAACATAACTCGCAAAAAACAAATTAGCTATGTGGCTAAAGTTCGCTGTTCATCAGCTCACACATCAGTGAATGGCATGAAGTTTATTATTAGTCGGGTGTCACACATCATTCTTTTTAAAAAAGAAAAAAACTTGATTTACCCTGTGTTTCATTTGAATTGTTTACAGCAACCAAATATGCCCAAGTTTTGCCAGTCTGTCCCAGTCAGCTCATCCTGCCATCCCCAAACGCATACCTGCTGTTAATTTATTCCACATGGGCACGTGGCTATATAAAAAAAATAATAAATGCTTTAATGGATTCTCAAATTAATGTGTTTGTTTTGGCTTTTTGCTGAAGAAGCTCAGCACATGGATTTGGACACATGGACTTGCTTAGTCGTAAGAAATGTTTTCTCTGGGCTGGCAAAATGAAGTAAAGATGGATTCTACACCTAACAGTCAGTCCGTTTCAAACCCATGAAAGCTTTGCTCACAAAGTCAATAAACCGTCACACGCCTTGATGCAGTCACCTCTCTCTTACTCTGCCGCTGTATTCCCTCCCTCAACTCTAGTCATACTCATATTGCACAAAAAAGCCTTCTGCATGCCATCCTCATCTCGCTCGCCGCCTCTCCTCAATCCCTCTTTCATTCATTATATCATTACCGTTGGTATTTATTTTACTATCTGCTTCTTTTGGCCCACAGTGCCCCCATCATTCTTTTTCCGTTTTGCTTGTTTTTCAGGCTAGTTAACTGAGACCCTGTCCCGATTTTCCATGATTAAATTGCAAACACACTGAACAAACAGGAGTTTGAGATAATTGATGAAAAATGGATAGTGTCAAAACAATTCAGTCACAAGTTCTTTTTAATGCAATCCTGAATTTTTTTTTTCAGTTTTTTTTGCTCCTCTGGGCATTAACATAGCACATTCCCACATGGAAACCTGCTTTCCTCATTTTCACATGGTGTCCAAGTCGAACATGTGATGTAATGTGCATTACATAATTATATTTACTAATCAACTCTCTGACTTTCTGAGCCATGCATGATTTAATTAGAAAATCTGGAGAAATTGTGATGCGCCATTATTGAATCATTTGGAGTTTAAATGTACAGAGATGTGGGCAGGGTATGCGCTTTAAAAAGAGACTTTTAATTGATTTATGTAATATTTTATTCTGATGCAAGATGGAAGATATATTGCTGTCAAAGTTTTGAAATGTTATTTGGAGTATAGTAAATTAAGAAGTAATGCAAACAGATTTTTTTCTGATAATTCTTATTTTATTTACGTTTCTGGCATTTGGTAGATCCCCTTATCTATAGCGACTTACATTTTATCTCATTTTAAACAATTGAGTAATTGAGGGTTAAGGGCCTTGCTCCGGAGCCCAGCAGTGGCAGCTTGGTGGACCTGGGATTCAAACTCCCAACCTTCTAAGCAGTAGTCTAACACCTTAGTTAGTACTAAGCTATCACATCCCCCATTATTTGTCACGTTCACAAAAAGACGTGGTGAAATGCACTTTCAACTGTCTGTGTCATCATAATAGATTCAAAATAGGCTAGAGTAGAATTACAATAAAAATAGTATTTTTTAGCTATACAGGGAAACGTATATCTAGAAAATATAAAAATGTAATATATTATTACAGATTGATGGAAGAACAGTATGAACTGTTATGAAAATTCAGCAATTGTGTGCAGCTGTGTGTAATTTTAGGGCAATATGTGCTGTTGGTAGTGGTGTTGTGCAGAAAAGTCCAAGAGCATGTCTTTCATTCATTCATTGGCACAAATATTTTACAAGTGATTTTTCTAGTGACATTTTCGCAAGTTAATACCAGCTAAAGAAATAAATAAATATCTCCTGTATCAGAAATAAAAGGTTATGCTGTTAGAGCTAAAGAATCAGTCTCAGGGTGGTGTGAAGCTGAGGACAGTTCAATTACCACCCCAAAGTTGATTATTTTTCCAATAATTCTACAGTGTTTTATGTATTTATTTTGCCCCAGGAATTTATCCATATTTGGTAGCACTTATAACCCCAGCTTCTTATTTTCTATTCAATTTAACAGGACAAAACTCTTCTGCCGTGAAGATATTCTCCAGGCTGAAATTTGCTGTTCTTCAGCATTAATACTCAAGACTCCTTCCATGAAAGTTACAGAGCTGGTTAAGGCTCTCTTTTACTCTTTGCCTGCATCCGTGTAGATAAAACGACTAGTTCTGATCATGCCTGGTGTAGGCCGGCTGAGAATCGCCCACTTATGGGAACGTTGTGTTAATAGGCAGGTGCCCTGTGAACTCTTCTGACATATTGAGGTCCAGCCCGGAGTTCTGTGATAGGATCTGCTTATTTCCTGATTTCCAAACACCGGCCACCTCCCATTAGATTTCGTGTCCTCAAACCTGTGGGTGGGAACGGAACAAAACAGTGCTGCAATGTCCACCAGGCCATATATTTTTTCCCACAATCCAAAACTCTGGCTAACAGATGGGCTGGCTGGCAGATGGGCAGCAGAGGTTGTGGTATGGGAGTGGATGACCTCATCTGGGCTACCTGTCTTTGTTGGTTTGGGTTAGACTTATATGGACACTATTTTCTCATCACAGAATGTGAGAAGGGAGAGGATGATCCAAGAAAATGGCGGAAAATTGGCGGCTACGGTAAAGACTTGTGAGGCATCCCAACGTGCAGAGCTGAGATTGGAAACTGAGCTGTTGTAATTACAGGCTGTAGAATAGATGTGGTACCCATTAACCAAAATTGTTGAATCAACAAAAAATTGTTCAAGGCTTCTGTGCCATGGCGGTGTCGAAAGTATGTCAAAACTATGCGTTAGCCCTTCCACCATTTGTTGTGTTCCAATACCTACAGCAACGATCTAGGAAAAAAAAAAATCTCATTCGCTCATGTATACCATTTGCTTTCACTTCCTTTCTCTACACATTGAAGTGCTCACTAGCAATATGCTTGGTATTATGACCCTTACTTCAATACAGTCAAATCTAACTTAATTAGACCTTTTAAGATTGAATAACTGTCCGGATTTGCTTAACATCTCATTCCTCACATTTGATCTGTAATTGACAAAAGCATATGAGCTCAACGAAAATTCCCGTTATATTAAATAGATCAGTTCTGTCGAATGATGCATAATTTGTAAGCTTAGGTTTCCTACAAGAGGGTTTGTACTGAACTAAATCTAGATGCTTGTCCAATCGTGTGTGGGTGCTTCTCACCCACATGGTTATTAAAAAGCCCTAAACTTGATGTACGTCACTGACACTGGTTCGGAAGATTTTGCTTTCCAATAAATCTTTCATCTTTGCACTGTATTAGCATAACTTGGCCTAGCAGAGTTTTGGCGACGTGTATAGAGCATTAATAACACATAAATTATTAACCAAAAATATTTGATTGAATTGCAAAGCCACAATTCGGTTATGCACAATTTGTGTGGCGAAAGCAGCACTGACTCCTCTTTAATACCCACTGAAAGAAACATTACAGTCTGCAGTCAAGGTGGACAGTTAAACAAAGTTTGAATATATAATCGATGAGAGAGGGGGAGAGATTTGAAAGTCCTGCTCTACATTTCATCCATATTCAGTAGTAATTGGGTGGCTTTTTCTGTAAGGGAGAACAAGAAAAAGTTGTGTAATGCCTTCGGCCTGTGGGCCTGTAGAAACAGGAGTGCGGCTATAAACACCCATCTCCTCAGTGTGAAGGCTTTCAAGTGCTAATTCAGAAAGAGTGCTGACAATAACATGGTCAGCCTTCTCGAAATTGTTACCTCTGGGAGAGTGATGTGTTTAACATGTTTTTACATGTCGCAATCAGCCTCCGTCATTCTGGAAGGAAGAAGGTAAAATACAACACAGTGGCTCATTTTTGGGCTTTTGTAAAAATATTTACAGTTCATTAAAACTAACGTCATGTATTGCCAACATTACCAGGAACCCACAGATTTGGTTGTACTAACAGAATGTCACTGTTCCATATAGATCATCTGTTGCTGTCTGTTTTTTGATGGCCTAATTGGGTATTAGGTTTCAGTTTGGGTTTGGGGCGCCATGCAAAGTTCCTTTGAAGTGTGCACGTGTGCGTGTGTCAGCACGATGTCTCGGCCCGGTACTCTCGGCAGAGCTGGTGGCTGTGCCTGCCTGTGTGATGGATAAGTGGATTTGGAGTGGCAACGGTGTCGGAACAGTTTCAGATTTATTGCTGCTCAGATGTGACTCATGCCCTGCGCAACAGGGTTTGGTCTGCAGTGTGGGAGTAAGGAAGAGCCACTCTATCAAATGCCAGTCCATAAATAATCTATGTGGCAAGACTGCACACTTCTATGGTTAAAGCTGCACTTGTACATGTAAAAAAAAAAAAAAAAAAAAGATCTCCTGGAAAAGTCATAGAAGCATTCGTAATACATTATAATTTAGATTGATGAGAGTGTTGTCCGCCAGAGGTTGAATTAAAAAAAGGGGGGAAAAAAAGTGAACGTGATCTGGGGCCGATGCGAGCTAAGCCTAAGGGAGCTCCTGGGTTCGTGCTGGCCTGAGCTTAGATTAATATATTAATTTCTCCACTTAAACATGATGAGTCACCACTTATCTGGTCTGGCTGAATGTTCACCTCTAAGTAGCAAGCTCATGATGTCAGAGTCTATAAGCATCTCCAATAAAGTCTTGATCTGGAGTGTCACTGCCATTAATAAAGTATGTTGAGGCTCAGTGTACTTTTTTTTAATTGTTTTTGGCTTGACCGATGTTTATTTGACCTCTGTGAATAAGATAACTGATCAGTATGTAGCATAGGCCGGGAGGTGAAAGTGCACATTCCAGCAGGTCACTCCAGCTGTACCCTGATCATTTACACACCTCCTTGCTTGCTCTCTTGTGTCCTTTTCTCTCTCGGGACAAACACTTGAAGCTTCAGAGTACTAATCCTCTGTTGATGTCTCTCCACAGGCAGCAAGGAAGCGCAAGATCTCCATTCTACGTGCGCAGGGCAAGAGCAGTGAGGCCATCCGGGCGCTCAATGAATATCTGGAGCAGTGAGTGTTTTACAAGCGGATTTGGGCCCCATTTTCTCTTCCCCTTCCCCTCCACTTTTTAATTAAAAGGGGCTTTGCCTTTTGATTGAGCTGGCCCTGATCCCCTTCCTTAACCCTGCTTTTGTCTGGTAAAGAACCTGTCACTTTGTCTTGCAGGTTTGTGGGAGATCAGGAAGCATGGCATGAGCTGTCAGAACTCTACATCAACGAACATGAGTAATGACAATTGATCTCTTATCTGTATTCGGTGTGTTCAGTAGTCATTTTAGCATATGAAAACACGGCTTATTTCATTGTTTTCACACCGTTCATCGAGCTCGCCAAAGCTGTTAATGAAATTTCAGGAATTTTACCAAACTGACCCATCCTCTCTTCAGATAATGGTGTAGATGTGAATTCATTTGTAGTCTGGAAACTTTTTGTTTGTGACTAACATCTAAACATCATAAGCATAAGGTTTCAAGATTCACTGTCCATCTGAGGGAATCCTTCAATGGATGAGCGCTGCATCCTGAGGGGTTGTGGGACAGCCTGAGGGAAATCCAGAGAAATGCCAGTCTCAGTCAGAGGCCTGCATTGAGCTCAGGATCTGTTTGTCACATGGAGTAGGGCTTTAATAGGATTTGCTCTTTAAGCCCTCTTTCATACTCTTAGGATAAAACTCCCCTTCAAGTGATATCTCTGTTGCCAGGAGTTTGTGTTTGTGCCAGAGATAAACAGTGTAGGAAAATAGTTTTGTTTTTTGTCACTTCTTCTATATCCCTCTTTAATTGTTTTTGTGTGTGTGTGTTTGGGTGTGGGAGAGATGGTCTCCGTGGTTGGAGGGTGCAGCCTATAGGAATGCAGGAGCCCGGTGAGGGGGCTGTATATTGGCTAGCTTGCGTTTTTGTGTAAGGGCTTTATTGCTGTAGTGGCCAGAGGAAATCCAGGGGTGAGAGGATTACCGTCTCGCTTAGTCCAACTTTTCTAATATCACACTATTCACTCTGACAACCCCCTGTCTACACGTGTGTCAGTTTCTCTCTTTTGACCCTTGGTTTTATTTTAGTTCAGAGACTCTTGACTACTTTTCCCCATTCCTCCTCTTCCTGCAAACTGTGCATTATCACCTTTCTTTTCCATGCTGTGTAGCGAGAGGGAGAGAGGAGATTCCCAGGACAAGGTGGTGGCACTTACTCTCCCAGCCAATAAAAACAAGACCTGATGAGTTAAGATTATTAGAAATAAACCCCCATTTTATCTCTTTAGTGCCACCCTGCCGACTGAATATATGCAGGCAAGTTTTTATGTTCTTTTGGCAGGTTCTATATTAGAAATCTAAATCTTATTTTATATCTTAGATTTATTTTCTAGGAATCAACATCCCACACAACAGTTAAATCTGAGGGAGTGTACACTTTGCTCTATTCCTCAGAGCTTCATATGTTCTAGCAAGTGGTTTGGGTATGAGCATATTATTTCTAAACTATTTGTACTGTTTGCTTCTGTTCTACTTCACCTATAATAGAGTTTTATCTGGATAGTAATTTTTAGATGCTGAACAATTTGTACCAGCCTGAGGATTTGTGTGTGATAGAATCTATAAAGCACTTGTGTAAGTCACTCAAGTTAAGGGCCTTGCCAAATGCTGTAAATGTAGGTTTAATGCTGATGGAATCAACCCACTCTAATGAAGCCTGTAAGTGCTTGGCTTGCTAGCATTATCATTTGTGTCTTAAATCCATCAGAATAACTTAACCTTTATTATGGCCACACATACATTACGGCACAGTGGAATTCTTTTAATTCGCATATCCCAGCTGAGGAAGTTGGGGTCAACAGGGGCAGCTATGATACAGCGCCCCTAGAGGGGAGAGGGTTAAGGGCCTTGCTCAATTGCCCAACAGTGGAGCTTGGTGGTGGAGCTGGGGCTTGAACCCCGATCCTCCGATCAACAACCCAGAGCCTTAACCACTTGAGCCACCACTGCCCCAGTGACTCTGATACTCAGGTGTGGTATATTGAGCTCTGTAGCACTGTGGCATGTGCTGATCACTTCTCCACCTCCACTCCTTCCTTTCTCCCTCCCTCCCTGGGCCATGGCAGGAGCACATCTGAAAGTCTTTATGGAAAGGAAGTGGTAATTGCAAGCAGCCTGCAACCTTCCGAATGGCCTGTTCCCCACTTCTTTGTTACCCCTCTCTCTCGCTCTTGCTCTCGCTCTCTCGCTCCCCCCCCACACACACTCACTGCCTGCCCCCTACTCTAATCTTTGATGTCTCTTAAGCATATTCCAAATCATCTGATAGACTGTTCATGTCGTGAGAGGAAGTAATGCCGGTGCTGTCCCCATCAAAGAACTTTTTTTTTTTCACCCCAAGCCAAAAATAGATTTTAAATTATATTTCTAAAGAGCCAATCTCCTGTTCCAATAATGGTGTAACCTGTGGATTATTTTATTGTTAATAACCTGAGCAAAGTGTATGTGTGTATGTGTGTATGTGTGTGTGTGTGTGTGTGTGTGTGTGTGAGAGAGAGAGACATCTTTCATTACTTGGCTACAGATCAACACACTTCAATAACAGCGTCAGCCTTGATAGGTCAGTCAGCCACTGGTGAATTGAGATGCATCATTTCCTGTCAGTTTTAGCTCTTTCATTCACAGGGTGCAATTCTATTAGTGTTTACAGGTGCCTGTTTTGGTTTGATTGTTATTTGTCTGTCTGTCTGATGATTTTTCACATATCCTAAAGACCTATACAGGCTTATACATTTTAAACATATAGACGTCAGACTGTGTTCTGTACTGGTTTATACTTCATTGTATTTGTGCAACCTATTAACATTATACAATATGACACTCTCTCTTTTCCCAGAGACATTAGTTGGCCCTTGGGTGGCTGTTGGATAAAATATAAGCATTTCAGCATTTAGATGCTGAGCATGTGGTAGATTCCCCACAAGACGGGGCTATAATTGAAATTATTATTGAAATAGCTTTTGTGTAGCTAAGTATGCCACAAGAGGAATGTTATTTTTATCTGAGAGTTTTTTTTGTACATCTAAAGAAGAATAGCTTTTGTTTATTTTTTATTCCTCTAGTAATTATGCAGTCAGCTCCTGTCAGCTGAAAAAAATCACCAGTATGTAAGATTGTAACAGTGGTGGTTCACAGCAATGGCATTTTCATTTAACAGAAAATCTGGGCAACTACAAATAAATTCCTTAAAATACAAAAATAAAATTCTTGTTTTTTTTTTCTTTTTCTCCCTTTGAGTAGATTAAACTCTTCTTAAAATTATCTTTTATTTTGCTTGGTACTCTAATAACGCTTCTGAAAAAAAAAAAAACAAGCTATAGACTTCTTACTGTAACTCACCAGTGCTTTTGATTGGTGTGCATGATAAAATGGTATACCCCTGAAAATCTACAAGCTGAGATGAAAAATGATGTCGTACAGAGTAGCTGAAAACAGGCAAGACTCTTGAGGTTCTGAAGCCTTTAACCAGCTGCTTTAAGGCACGTGCAGGTTTTGGACACAGTCTGGCTCGATTCGTGTGTTGCGGGTTTATCATGATAGTCTTTGTGGAGCAAAAATGATTTGATTATTTGTGGGAGAGAAGAGTTGGAAAGTCTGTGTATGCGAGAATTCCATCGTCCTGTCTGATTGAGCCCATGGAGGGGAAAGTGTCTGTAAGACGTGAAGTGGTTGCAGATTAGCTTGGAGTTCATAGCTCAGCAGCTCGCAGAAAGAAGTGATCTCATCTGAAAGTGACACAGCGTGCTGCTGCTCAGCAGTGACCTCAAGACAGAGTATTAAGCCTGGAGGGAAAAGGCAGACAGATTGATACTATGTGCCTAGTAATGTGGTAGATCTCGCACTCTCTCTCCTTTCTCCTCATCAGTTTCCAAGAACATATGAGACGGGGAAAATAGGCCAGAATTGCCAGTGCTAATGCAAAGCTACATCCATCATTTCACCATATGGATGTTCGCACACACTTTTCCATCAGTCCTTATAAAGGCTGATAAAAGGAAAACCTTGGGCAGAGCCATTTTCTTGCTGTCAGCAAGTCTAAATCCTCCTCTACTTCAGCAGCCACTAGGCTACACCAGTATAAAGCAGTGCAATTCTGTGCACTACAAGGTTTCTATATGCCTATATGTTTGTTTGTTTGTTTGTTTCTGTGCTCTTTTAGTTATGCCAAAGCAGCTTTCTGTCTGGAGGAGCTGATGATGACCAACCCACACAATCACCTGTACTGTGAGCAGTATGCAGAGGTACCGTAACTAACAGCGTGTTTTATCCTCTCGCTTGTCTGTCAATATGTTTGCCTGGCTTTAGTTTAACGGAGCTCTTCTCAGTTGCATGAGACACTCTGCACCAGTGCAGCTTACTGTTAATAAAGATGAGAGTATTCACTTCAGGTGTCATGTTGTGCATCTGTGCACTGTGTTTTCTCTCCTAGGTGAAATACACACAAGGGGGAGCTGAGAACCTGGAGCTGGCCAGGAAGTATTTTGCGCAGGCACTCAAGCTGAACAACAGAAACATGAGGGCCTTGTTTGGCCTCTATATGGTGAGTCATGACTTGTGCCAAAGCTAAAGAAAAACAAACACCTCCTCTTCTCCTTCTGGCACGTTGAGGTTCTACAATAGGAGCAGAGCTGTATTATGCCTCAGAAACTGCTGGTCACTGCTGACTCAGACCTTGTTCCTGCACCTCACCTTGGAAAAGCCCTGATCTGCATCATTTCGGAAATGTAGCACTGCAGACTTTTTGCATGGCAATTTTCATGTTTATGACGAAGATAAATAAACTCCCGGCAATAAAACAATGGAAGAGAGCCGGCCATCATCCTGCCCAACGTGGACCAGCTGCTCAGCTTAGGATGTATCGGCACTGAATAAGCCTTTCATCTGCGTATTTATTTAAACAGGAAGTTGTCCGTTAACACCAATGCATCATTTGTAAGTGACTCCTGACATAGGAACACAAATAGCCAGCTGGGAGTAAAAGGAAGGCAGAGGACGTGGGGAACCACACACAGACGTGCACTGTTCTTTTACACGCACGCCTGCATGCACACGCGCGAACGTATGACTGTCGCAGGAGTTCAAACTTTGATGTGCGATCAGCATGTGTCTCATGCATGGAAGGAACAGTAATAGGCCTCTGCTGTTATTTTATGCATGTCTTGAGGTACTCTGATAATCTGTGCCTGCATCGTCTTAGCATATAGAGTGCTGTACCTTATATTAGTAACAGGCATGCAGGAGCATTCAATTTCTCTACTGATGGGCATCGTCCTGATAAAATGTCTTGTAGTCATGTGGAAAAGTGATATTTAAGGTTCACAATCATGCTATACTCGTATTTTATAGATTAATGCACTGTTAACATTTTAGCATATACATGGAGAGGACTTTAATAGCCAGCTCTTTCATGGACTTCTCTGGGTTTTGCAGTGTGTGACTGGCTGCACTAACATGAGTGATATGGGCTTTGTGGTTGTCAAGGAGAGAGCTTTGGGTGGCGTGGAGTGTATGATTCACATTGTACCGCACTAGCCACATGCCACTTCCCAAGTGTTCGTGTCCCTGTCAGCACCATTTATCTCTGCGTATGGAGAGACAAGGCTGCACTAAAGGACATGGCACACCAGGGCTTTTAATGCAATCAGCAGGGAAACACTCATTTTTTCCTCCCTCTAAAGACCATGGTATCTGAGCTTTTTTACCTTCCATGATTTAACGCTTGTTTAAACTGAGCAACTTTATAATATCTCTCTCCCTTGACTCATGCATGCATTTATTGTAGATTTTTGATTCTCTTTTTTTCACCTCAAAGGAGTATTGGCATTTATTCAGATTTGCTTTTTATCTTTCTTACCTTCTAGTCAGCGAGTCACATTGCCAGTAGCCCTAAAGTGAGTGCGAAGGTAAAAAAGGACAACGTGAAGTATGCTGCCTGGGCTGCCTCACAAATCAACAGAGCCTATCAGGTAAGACATGTACAGTTACCATTCTCTCTCAGCTCTGCCTCCTCACTGGATCCACTCTCGGCACTCTTGCCCAGTCGGGCTCAGCTAATGTATTGACTTAAGCCCACATGGCCCAGCATTTTGTTACACAGCTGTTCTATGTTTGTTAAAGCACTGCTATCGATTCCCCCTTGGTATGAATCATACCAGCCTGTGCCAAATTTTGGTGTCAGGGGCCGGTGAGAGGAAAATATCCACCACTAACATCAGTAAATAATAGAGGGGAGTAGGGATACTGGGAAAGGAAAAACTGAAGTGCTGCTCAGATGGTATCGCTAACATGGTTTATGCTGTTGCTATGGCACATGGAGTGTAAATGTACATTTAATAGAAGGAGTAACTACCATCAGGGCAACATATATTACTTAATTTTGACAATTAAATGTGTAATAAAGAGGGTCTTATTTAGCCCACACACACACTTACAGTGTACCTCCTGTGTTCAGAGGACTCCTGTTAAAAATACCTAACCCCTTTTCATGCTGTTAGCGGGAGTTTAAGAATTATGTCTCTTCAGTGATCATCTGACTTTTCCTCTACAGAGAACCCATTAGACAGTATAAATGCAGGACATTTAAGAATTTGAGATAATGTAAAGGATAACAGCCATTTACATTTACGCTGACGTGGATCACACTAGTAATCCCAGGTTTTTTATGCACCTGAAGCTCATTCCTTTCTTGCAGTTGGTCTTTCCGTCTCCCAAAAGTATTATCAATCTTATAATCTCATGATGCATATTACAGTGTAAGTGGATGGCAGGTAGAATTTCCTCACTAAAAATAGCTGGTATCAATCTTCCTCCTTCATTTCTCCAGTTAGTCAGTTAGAACCATCTGTTTGAACCTGATAGGAAACCTGGATTTAAAGAAAAGGGCACTGGTTTAGGATGACGCTGTTTTTGTGGACAAAGCCTCGTCAGGGCTGGGAAAAATTCCTTTCTTAAATTCTTTGCCTGCTCTGAGATGAGTTAAAATCGACTCCCCTAGCCAGCATGAACTTTGGCTAACACAAAACAATTTCACAGTAAACTGTGTGTGGATTTTTTTTTTTTCTTTTCTTCTTCCTTTTTTTTTTTTTGTTAAACACGTAGCATATGAAAAGCCGATGTGGCCCAGGGGCTGGTGCTGGTGGTGAAAGGAATACTTGGATGTTTGTCAGAATAGTAACAAGCACACTAGTTCACTCTTATACTTGTCTCTGATGAATTAGTCGAGGTGTGAAATATGGAATGCAGTTGCTCAACCTTTCAAAAGAACTTTCTTGCAGCATTTGCTGCTGGTACTTTACACTCAGGTGTGTTGTACTCACTTAGTGTCATTTAGCTGTAAGAGAGCTGAGCTTTCCTTTTTCCTTTACACTCTTTTGAAGAGAAGGATCGTCTGTCATGCTTTGATGTCTCTTTGAAAAAGAAGTCCAATGACATCTTCCCGTTAAGCAGTACATGTCAGCTTGATGGATGTTCTAAGGTGTGTTCATGTCAAGAGGTGTACAGGACCGCCTACTTGGTATTTAACCTGCCTTTACGTGATGGGAGAGTCAGGGCAGTAAGTTAAAGAAATGACATACTAGTACCAGTTACCGCAGTTGTTAGAAGATCAGTGAAAATTGTTGTGACAAGGCTTTGTCTGTGATTTCAATACCTTTAAATGACATGGCTCTCCTGTCAGTTAGTAATATGTTCTCCAGGCTATAAGATAGAGTATTGCTTGGGTATAACTGCAGCACACTTCAATAAGCTTTCCATGACTAAAGGCTATAAAGAGTTTAATTGTGGAAGGCAGTATATTCCATGGCATAACATTTTTGCAATACTTTATTTGTACTTGAAAAGACTTCAGTGCAATAATGGTGCTATTATTAAATTGTTCTACTCACATTTCTGTCACGCTGATGGTGTCTCATTGCAAGCGAAATGCAGTGTTGAAGTCTTCTTCACCCAGCGATATATAAAGTAATGGGACATGACCCATAGATCATTTAATTTCATCTTCATTCAAATTGGGTCTCGATGTACTTAATGTGCATTTATGTATAACATAACCTCCTACATAATAGTATATGATATGTTACTTTATTTATTGCTATAAAATATAGATATAGCACCTTTCTCATACTGAATCTATGACAGAAATAAAAGATAAGACAAACTAATTAGAGCAAAATAAACAGGACATGAATCTGAAGCATATTTGAATTGGAATTTGTAGTGGTATAATAGTGAAAAGTTGCGTGAATAATAAAGGAGAAATAACCATACACAAAATGACAAAGGATTAACAAAATGAAAGGATGTAGGATACTTAGGGAGGGGAAAGTGGGACATCATACACATTAGCTTGGGAGTTGAAGAGATGTATTTCTAGCTGAGCTTTAAAATCTGAAATATAAAAGACAGACTGACATTTTGAATTCCAAAGTTTGGGTCTAGGGGTTAGACTTTTACATTTTCAGTGTGATAATCTAGAGGGTCAACAGTCCAGAGTAATGGAGAGTGTGGGAAAGAGGTAAAGAAGCAAGTGCAGGCAGGTTGGAATGGGTGGAGAAAGGTGACGGGAGTTCTGTGTGATAGGAAAATATCAGCGAGAATCAAGGGGAAGGTGTACAGGACAGTGGTGAGACCGGCCATGCTGTATGGTTTAGAGACAGTGTCACTGAGGAAGAGACAGGAGTCAGAGCTAGAGGTAGCAGAGCTGAAGATGTTGAGCTTCTCTTTGGGAGTGACAAGATTGGACAGGATTAGGAACGAGTACATCAGAGGGACAGCTCATGTTGGATGTTTGGGGGACAAAGTTAGGGAGGCCAGATTAAGATGATTTGGACATGTTCAGAGGAGGGAGAGTGAGTATATTGTTAGGAGAATGTTGGACATGGAGCTGCCAGGCAGGAGGCAAAGAGGAAGGCCAAAGAGGAGGTATATGGATGGAAGCTAGTGTGTGCAAGCGTTGAAGATAGAGAAGATAGGGATAGGTGGAGAGAGAGGATTCGCTGTGGCGACCCCTGAAGGGAAAAGCCGAAAGAAGAAGAAGAATCTAGACTAAACAAAATCAAGGTTATTGTGGTATTATTTGACCATTGAAAAGAGAGTCTGATGGTAAAGAAAACAAAACTATAAAATCTAGGAAAGTCTATGTATCTCTTGAACATCCTTGACCTTGGAAAGTACAGGAGCAGAAAAGTCCAATTCTTTTGGGATGCACCTGTGACGAAGGCATTGTTAAAATGTATAAAGCCTTCCTAAAACACCTCTGACAAATCGTGTCTATGGTCTATGTTTTATAGTTCTGCCATGTAAACTCAGTCGATGGGAGACGGATTAAAAAACACTTGTAGCTGCTTTAGACTGAAGGAAAAAGCTCAAAACGTCTCTCATTCTGTTGGATGTAATGCAGTTGTTACAAACACGTCAGTTCAGCTGGGATATGATATTTGAGGTTATTTCTACAGTGTAATCTTTCAAGACGTGTGAAAACAGTCTATAAAAAATGACCAATGTTACTGATATGGACAGGACTAAAATCCCAGAGACACTGCAGTAATAATTATATTACCCCAGCTCCCCATGTTAAACTAGTCCAATCCAAATAGGACTCAGGAGTCATGACAGTGTAACAACCCTACTGAGAGCTAAAGGCATCTTTTAAATTTAGTGTGTTTGAATGGCTGCATTAGGACAGTACGACTGTAGACTTTAAGACGCTCACATGACAGAGAAAGCAGCAGTGTCCGTGTCAAACATCAGCCTATTTATCCACCAAGGTTTTCCAGTGAGGCAGTACCATTTTTTAATAGTGTGTTTGTGTGATGAGGGAAGGTGGGGAGGAGTACTCTCTTCCTCTATTCCTCTGGGGCTAATGAGTTATCAGTGAGGACACAGAGAAATGCGTGTGTCCGTCCAGAAACAGCATGGCAGTGTGCTCAGCCATGCTCCGTCTGTTTCTAGCGCTGTTTACCCAGTGAGTTCACTCTAACTACATGCTCCTCTCCTTGGCGAGTGCCAGTGCACCCACAGCTGTAACACACACACATATTTACACACACACACACACACACACACCTCAATTGGAGAAAGCGCTGAGCTAAGCAATGGGCATATGTCCTCTGTTTCTCTGCATGGTTCCCTGAAAGGCTAATGAGGAGAAATTGAGCGCAGGGCCTTTGGCCTAATTTATATGGGTCCGCCGTATGGCTGGGTGGAGGGATGTGGAAGGCTGTGGCATGGCTGAAGTGGTCATTTTTGTCCCTTTTTTTAATAGGGCAGAGGAGTGCTTAGGGTTTCTTGAAATGAGTCATACTGGATGGAGAAACTGTGTATGTGAGAGGTGGCATATTTGGGCAAATAACCATAGACCAAAAAGTGGTGACTCATTAAGATTTGTTCCCTCCATACATTGTTCACTATGTAGGGCAAAAGAAGAGAGAAACGCTGACCCCCGAGATTCAATTAGCAACTCAATTAGGCCACGTCAGAGCAGAATCCACAGGGGTCAGAGAGCTGGCACTAAACCTGTGGAGCTGTTCCATTCCTTATTGCAAGTTTATGACATCAGTTAACTGAATTCATTTGACGCATCATTCATCCTTTAAAAATTGGATCCAGTATGTACAATGAGATATGGAATATTTCTAAATACTTGTCATTTAACATAACCTATTTGTAAGGTGATCTTTCTTTCCTGTTGAATCAAATGAATCACAAGGTTTGTGTTAAACCATTTATAAATTAGTTGATGTCCTTGCCTCAACCCTTTATTCTCTGTCAATCCCCTCCCCCTCGCTCCCCTTCTCCACTGTCTCAGCTCGCCGGCCGTGGGAAGAAGGAGAACAAATGCTCGATGAAGGCAGTAGAGGAGATGTTGGAGTCCATGCAGATCACCATGTCCTAAGCCTCAACTCTCTCCTCCTTAGCCTCAGTCACCACAACAGCATGGCAGCTCTCCCTGCACACTGCAGCCCAGCACCACCCACAAAGCGGAGCGGAGCAGACCACCCCGACCGACCGACCCCGCCACTCTCCCACTCTGTTTTGTTTGTTTTTTTTTTTTTTTTTTACTGTTTTTTCCCTTTTACAGTCCTTATACTTGTCCAACAGTCCAGCTTTCAAGGACCCCCAGTCATATTAAGTTTATTATAAATCTGTCAGTCTTGAAACAACGTATCAAGGGTTGAAAGGTCAGGAACTGGGAAAGTAACGTACACAGTTGTAAATAGGTGGTATGCAGATACATGCCTGGGTGGGCTAATAGTGTTTTTGAAAATACAGGTAGATGATTAATATAAGATCAGGTGTGCTAATGTGAATAGACAGTGAATTATGTTTATAGGAAGGGCAGGTGTGGATTAGACTAAAAAATGGGTATGTGCTCTGTCACTTAATGACTTGTGTTCATTTTGGTCACCTGTCCTTCTAATTAAAGAACGTCACTATTTGAACAACATGCATAAGCCTCAGTGTCTGAATGTACTGCTCCATCTAAGATGTGACTGGTGAAGCACGCATCACCCATTTAATTTCTTTTCCCTTTTAAAAGGTTGCTTGGCAAGTCCTTTTGAGCTGACCAGCTGCTCCCTGCTTCGCTGATCGTCATCTTTCCACATAATGAGAGAGCAGCAGTGTCTGAACACAGTGCTCCCAGTTTTTAACTGACTTTTCACATCAGACCACCCTCAGACCACTGTGGTGATGATAGTAATAAAGAGAATAATAATCACTATGACCATTTTCATATAATCTGCCCTCAGCTAACTATTTCTAGAGAGGCAAACTAGCTAAGACTGGCACTGTAACCCACAGGCAGAGTTAACTCTATAGACAGATCGTCCTACTGTAACTTCTGGAAATCAGGAAGCACCAAAGCTCTGTCATCAATTAAACAACACTGCGATATATCTAATATCTAAAACCAAGAGTTTTCTCTCATGAGAGTGAGCACTGCTGAAAAGCAGGTCTGGTTTCCTACCGCGTTGGTTTGGTCTGTAATTGCTGAATCACGTTTGGGCTAAATGAGGGTCTTATTTTCTCACTCACCCATGCAAGGTCAGCTGCTACTTCCATCTCTTTTTTGTTTATTAAGTCACAGCAATTGTCTCATAATTTTACATCCAGTCTGGTGGAAAAGTTGAGCGTTGACTTTATGGCTTCTCATTTTTTGTCACGCTGCAAGCCAGCGTTGTTGTAAAGGGGTCGAGAGCCCAAAGTAGCAGCGGTGAAACCCATATACACGTCAGTTTTAATACTTTGGTCAGTGGATGTGTCTGCGTTTAACTCCACATTCCATCCTACCCAAGCCAATGAAAGCCCAGAGACTGACAGAGTGGTTATTTTTTACACGAACCACTGAAGCTGAAGTGTGCCTTCTGAAGAGCCATCAAGGATGTTTGACCTGAGAGACAATATCCTTTACATGGGGATCCTGTCTCCTTGGCAGCTGATGGATGGGGAAGTGAATGGTCTCTCTTGTAAAGGTCATTAAATGCTTGTAAGTGGTTTGTAAAAGAACATGTCAATCACTTTGATGTATGAATGATATGTTTGAGAATTGGAAATCTGGCTAAAGTTAATGCAATAGTGCCATCTGTAGTCGGGGTGGGAGGGTGTTTCCAAAATGGGGACTTGAATTTCTAGTTGACTCTGCCATAACTGAAAGGTCATGGTGCGAAAGCCAAAGTATTTTTAAGTAATGCAGGTAAGGTATGTTAAAACAAACACTGAGAGAAAATTATGCTGGAATGTAGCCTAGAGTTTGAGTCCAAAGTAGACTATATGGCCAAAAGTATGGGCACACCTGACCATGATACTTTAACATCCTGTTCTAAAGACCTGCCATTAATATACAGTTGGTTTCCCCTTTGCTGCTGTAACCTCCTCCATTGTTGTGGAAAATCTTTTCATTGGATTTGGAATGCTGCTTGGTAACATTCGGCCAAAGAGCAGTAGTGAAGGCAAGCCGTCCTGGAGAGACGTTAGTGATCCATTTCTTCCCAAAGCTGTTCAGTGGGGTTGAGGTCAGGACTCTGTGCTTGGCCCCTTGAGTGCCTCCAGACTAACCTTGGCAAACCACGTCGTCAGGGACTTTGCTTTGTGCACAGGGTCATTGTCATGCTAGGACAGTTTTGGGCCTCTTAGTTTTATTGAGGAAACAACCTAATGCTAAAACGTATAAAGACATTCTAGGCAATGATGTTCCTAGAACGTTGTGTCAAAAGGCCTACATATAGGATTTATGTTCAGGTGTTTAAAAACTTTTTTGCCATTAAGTGTATATATACAATTTTGGATAGCTCCTACTAGAATGATTACTGAGTGAACATTTTATAGTTCCTTTTATTATTATTATATAGTATTTCATTCATTCAAGCCTCTTCATCCCAGTCAGGGTTGTGGTGGATACTGAGCAATATGGGATACCAGTCAACCACAGTACATCATGCGCGCACACACACATTTACACCTAAGGGCATTTTAACCTAGCCAGTCCACCTGCCAGCATATTTCTGGATAGTTGGAGGAAACCAGAGAACCCAGAGGACACCAACGTGGACATGGAGAAGAACCAGAGACCCTTGAGAGTTCAGGCAGCAATGATGCCTGCCTTCATTGCTCAGGTTGTGTACCTGAAAGGTATGAAAGTGGGTTTTCTTTTGTATTGTAACAATGGATTTTTGAAGTTGCTTTCGGCTGCTCCCTGTTCGGGGTCGCCACAGCAGACCAACTGGTCCGCACAACAACTTGGCAAATGTTTTATGCCGGATGCCCTTCCTGACGCAACCCTCCCATTTTTCCGGGCTTTGGACCGGCACTGCATCCAGTGGCTGGGGTTGAGGCATTGGCTGGGAATCGAACCCGGCCTTCCGCATGATAGGCGAGAAACCTACCACTGAGCCACCAATGCTCTGTAACAGTGGATTTTTGTAGTAATCTTGTTAATTGTACTCGTACCAGCCCTTATTAGTCATTTAGTATTCTATCTTGGCCTGCATTGTCATTGATTGAAATGTATTCATGGAAAAGCAGGTGATTCTAAACTGGTAGAGCAAAATGGATGTCTGCTTTGCATTATACATTTCAAACCCCTGCAGATTCATTCCAGTGGATGACTCAACAGTAGTATTAATCACTCGTGCTCCATGTGTCACCACAACATTGACCAGCTTTTAGAGAAAAGCTGGTGAGTGTGTGAGAGAGTCACTGCTCCAATAGAATTTTTTTTAAATAATACTCAAGATCTGAGTATGTAATGCAGTAATGTTAGTAGTATAATGCATAACTCTGCTATTAAATACTCATGTGGTTTACTTTTGTCCAGTTTCTTTCATGCACGGAAGTTCAATGCATTCTAGTTGAGTTCCATCACAACGAGGTTACTTTGATAAAATTATTTTCTTTTAGACTCTCCTGTTCAACGTTAAATGCAACTAAATGAAATTTCCTGGAAAGTTTTGTTCTCACAAGCAGTGATCTTCCAAGAACAGAGCAAGCCATGAAAAACAGCCCAGATGTTTTTGACCAGTAGCTTGTCTTGTGACTTTACCCCTCATTTACGGAATTGTCCAAGCATTTAAGCAATACCAAAGCATATTCACTACTGAGTAAGATTATTCCAGACTTAAATGATTTAATACTGGACCTGCTTTACAGTGGCTATTGCAAGAAGCAGTTCAACGTTCTGGGAAGGTCTTGGACATATTCTGCTTAGAATGCCAGCATAGCCCATACATCATACCCTAAGCATTTATCATATTAATTTATGGAAATTTCCTTCTACTCCAATGAACTGGATATGATGTGATGCCAAATGAGGTTTAAACTACAGAGTTTCTTATTGTATAAATATGGGATATGAGCAATTTTTATATGATCTGGATATAATCTGATATGAATGTAAATGGGTTAATTGTACAGGACAGAGTTCAAATGTAACAAAGATCTGAATGCTGGAGTACAGCAAAAAGCTTGTCCACACTGAAAATATATGTTACACTTCTCAGTAATAAGCAATACCTTGCTTTAGAGACTATTCACATACTGTTAGAGAAAGCATGATAATGGGCACGTTCAACAACCACCCAGCAAGCATGATGCCTTCAAGGGCAGAAAGAGAAACACACTGCATGTCAGTACACTGCTGTGATGTCCACCATAATACTTTAAACCACAAATTCTCTCACTAACCATCAACATGCCTCGAAGACATGCAGCTTGCTTTCAAGAGGTCTAAAATCAGAAGAAAAAGTAAGCCTGAACTTTGATTGAACTTCCTGGGTGAATGTTGTTGGTAAATACAAGATGGATTTATCATGGGGTAGCCCCTTTTGCCTGGTGCTCAGGTTAAAGTGTGTTCAGCTCTTACGACACTACTCGCACAACACTACTCTACAAATTTTGTTCACCCAATCACATATTTTGTTGATTTGTTTTAAGTGAAATTTAAAACAAAACAAAAAACATCTGCAGCAAACTGTTTAGGAATCAAATGAAAATAGAAAAAAAAAAAATGAAATAGTAATTCTGGCATGTGCAAGAGTATAAAAGTTGCAAAGTCTCAGAACATGTTAAGTCATAATTTACTCATTAGGACTTGATTCAAAAGTCAAGAATTGTCATTAGAAAAAACCCAGATAATATATAATAAATTATTTGACTTATGGGCTCATTTAACAAGCTGATGCCTCCAAAGCAGGGGGGGGTGGAAATATATAAATATGAAGCGTTCACATGTCCACTGTCTGAAATGATATACATACAGGTCCAGATTGGTATGTTTTGTTATCTAATAACATTAATGATCCCTTTCCTTAAATTATGAAACAATTTAATAAGTTTATTGTGCAAAGTACTATGTAAAGTGTGTGTGCATGTGCGTGCATGTGTTTTTCAGCATTTAAACTAACAACCACATTATTGATGGCCTCCACATGTTCTGAAGATAACTGTGGATATGCATGGTTTACTTTACCAGTAGGCTGCTCATGAAAGAGTTTCGGCTTTTCCACGGAAAATACAGGTAATTGGCCACTGATCATTTAAACAAAAATGATAATTGAGAGATGTGGAAAGGGTTAAAAGACCCTAAAGATATGATCTAAACAACCTTAGCCCATTCTGTCCTTGTTAGTTCCCTGAGGCAAATTCTCCTGCACATCTGTAGGGCATACAGCGTTCAGGGTGACAGTGCGGTCATGTTGACTCTCAGTGCTCACTGTATTGCAGGCCTGTCTTTTAGAACAAGGAATGGCAGAATTTCAAGACATGATATGATCCATCATGAAAGTGAGGATAGGTAACACCTATGCATCATTCAACCCAGTTCTTTTAATCCCCATTCTTTGGATTCAGCAGCAGTGTTTTATTATTTTATTATTCTATTCTTTATCATCACAGCTCACATGGAGCAGTACAGCTGCAGGGAAATGAGGGCAGGCAGGCACTCTTTCCACGGAGATGCAAGTTCAACAGATTAATGTTAAAACATTGGTGCAAAGAACACACTGTGGCTTCTGCTATGTCTAAATAGTTGGCAGGCTGCAGTGGCTACCATCTGTTTGTGGTGAGAAAGAAATGGCAGAGTGGTGACCGCAAAAAGGCAAGGTAATCGTGATGGGTTCCACTGAGTCTCTGTCTTCCTCCACAATCATCAGCAACACGTGGCTAACTGGAGAAATTACTGTCACAATTATCCCTCAGCTGGGCTTAATACTGTCTAAGCTAGGCATGCTCTCTCTCTCTCTCTCTCTCTCTCTCTCTCTCTCTCTCTCTCTCTCTCTCTCTCTCTCTCTCTCTCTCTCTCTCTCTCTCTCTCTCTCTCTCTCACTCTCTCACTCTCTCTCTCACTCACTCACTCTCTCTCCCTGCTTTGCCATTTTAGGCATTTTTGGCCTTAATTGGTTTTGGACTTAATGTTTTGAACTGTTTTCCAAATAATTTCTTAAAGAAAAAGCCACAGTTGAGTAAGATTTATGCTGGGTAGGCAGAATAATAATCTCAAACTTCTCAAATATTTGACCCAAAAGTTAAATTCTAAAGTGAATTAAAAAATGAAAATCAGTCTAAAATCTGCTGGCCTTTCATTTATTCTTCCCTCTTTAGTAACCATTTTATCCTGGTCATGATTATGAAGTATCCAGCAGTCTGTCCTGGAAACACTGAGTGCAAGGTCGGAGAATTTACTCTGGATTGGACGCCTGTCTATAACAGAGTACTGTGCACACACTCACACTTCACAACTTGTTGCACTTTAGCACAGACAGTCCACTCTGGTTTTAGACACTGAGAGGAAAGCCATTCAAACATGAGGAGAACATGCATGTAGACTCCTCACAGACAGTAGCCCATAGACAGTAAATCTAGTGGTGTCTCAAACGCTTTAGGCTCCATAACTGATCATAGAGTCGAGGGTTTAAGCATTGCCATGCTGCCACTGTTGGGCCCTTGAGCAAAGCTTTCAACCATCTCTGCTCCCCGGGGTGCTATATCCTGACTGACCCTGCACTCTGACCCAGGCTTTCTAAGCTGTCATATGTGAAAATAAGAATTTTGCTGTAAAGTATATGTGATAATTAAAGGCCTTCTAACCTGAGCTCAGGAGTGAACATGGGACTCTGTAACTGTGAGACAGCAACACAGTGCCACTATGTCACTCAAACTGGTCTTGATTTAAGGAATAATGCAATTTTATTTCTATATTACTTGACTAGTTCTTTAATTGTTATTGCTGATGACTTCAGCTACAGGATATGGTTTCTAATGAGAGAGGCTTTGTTTCTAAACACTTTCATTCTGTCATCTTCAGCAGGTGCTTTCCTGCTGAAGTCACATTGCTTATTAATAAAATGTCTTAAAATTAGTATGGGATACAGCTTGTCCCATGTGCTTTCTCCGGATTCTCCAGTTTCCTCCCATTTGGCAGTTGATGGATTGACTCCACATGATGGTTTGACTGCGTGTGAATGTGTGTGAATTGCATGGTTCCCTTTAATGGACTGATCCAGGATGTATTCCTGACTTGTGTCCATTGTTCCCACAATAGGCTCTGGATCCATCGCAAATCCCTGACCATGATAAAGCAGTTACTGAAGATGAAGAAGTCAGTGGAGGTAACCAAATGTCAGTGCACTTGAATGAAACTTTAGTCTCCTAGGTTCAGTGCACAAAGATCTTGGCTGACTGGCTATGTTTGGGGAACGGAGGAAAATGTGTAAATGTAAACCTTCCCACTGAAGTCTTTTTTCTTTACTGTTGAAAGAAACTCAAAGCATTGGTAAACCATTCAAATATTACACTCATGTTCAACCAAATCCGAATACCTGGAGAGGGTAACACTTTTTGCAACTTTTGCATTCGAATAAAAAAGCAAAACCCAACAAAACACTTGTATTTTGGATTTGGATTCTGCCTGTGGCATGAGCTCCACATGCGTTGGTTTTGTTCTGAAGGGGAATGTGGGTGCCAAAATTTCTTGGACAGGGGGATCACAGTCCTTTGGGGCCCTTTGGTATGGGAATGGGAAGAGCACAGGGCCTTGCTACGCTCAGGAAACCCATCCCACTTACATGTGTACTGTGTTAAGATTGACCACTTACCCCTGGCTCAGCATGGGATGTAATCAGAAGAGATTTATGAGCTTGGCTTTGCAACCCCAAACGTCTTGGAGACAGCCCTGCCATTTTTCACCTCTGACAGATCAAGCACTGACATTTTTCACATTGCTTGTCTTAACGCTTGGCTCTCCATGGTGACGCAGAACATCCTTCTATGTTTCTCCAGAAATCAGTGGAAACGGTAGAAGACACTGGTAGGCTCTCTGAAACACAACACTCTGTGACACTCACAATAAGAAACCCTAGAACACTAGCATGAGAGAATAATAACATACATGTTGCAGATCTAAGATCTTATGTACAGTATGCGTATACACAATGTTGTGAGCTTTTGTCTTTTTTTTCTTTTTTTTTTAAACAGTTGAATGTTTGTCTAAAATGCAAGAGTTGCTAGAAGCCATTCTTATTAAATGTTTTTGTTTTTAAAAAGACCAACCCATGCAGTAATAGTGAACATGCTAAAGGTGTTTATGACTCTGGCATTAATTCCATCTTATTGTTTTTGTGCATGGAGCGAACTACAGCTTCCCATATACATCACCATATAGAAATTTTATTCACATTACATTTCTCTATAGTCTGCTATATATTATTATATGTTTATTATACTTCATTATATTCTATTTTTATTATGTGTGTCCTTAGTTTGTTGTTGGCTCTGTTTGTTGTTTCAGTGTGGAACGAGGAAATAAGGAAAAACTTTTCACAATATTACATCACATATATGTAATATGTATGTGGCAAATAAAGATCCTTGAATCACATCCAAGATGTAAAAGCAGTACCAATTTTATGATTCTTTACAAGAAAGTTGCACACCACTAACTACAGGATATTTAGCATATGATTGTATCACATACATACATAAGCATATAAATATATATAGTTTAAAGACAAAATCCGTTATACAGTTCTTCGTATGCATTATGTGCTTCAAATACATGAATTTGATTGGCAGTATTTATTAAAGCTATTCTCGTCCTTCTGTGAAACTGCCCTATACACCTTTCTGTCATATGACCAGATTCATTATCGGGTCCACATTTTTGGCTGATTATGCCAGATTATACCTCAGTGTATTGGCCATATACAGTATACAGTAGGTGTTTTAAAATATCTTTTTTTATAGAGTCAAATTCTGCATTTGTTTTGTTATATTAAGAAGCTACTTTAAAGTTGTTTAAGTTTTAAGAGGAAGGTCACAGCCTTGGCATAAGTATGTGAATGTCCTTGAGTAGAGCAGCCAAAGCCTGGATTTGAACAGATGTGAAAATCATGGTTCATCCACTCTCCCTAAACAATACGCCAATATCAAGAGGATTCTTGTCTTTTTTGTTAGCTTGACTCTGCTTAATCCATCAATATATCTGAATTATTTGGGTGGCAGACAATTATTTACAGAGCAGCACTAAATGAGTGTGTTTACTCATAGCAGCAGCACTGGTATGAGTGTGTCAAACACAGCAGCACATATTGCCTTGACATATTAAATGTGTATTTCTGACCATTGTACCAGTCCTGGTCTGAGTTGCTTTGGGCTGATTTAAAAGCTCATGGTACATGAAGGAGTGCCTCATGGTACATGAAGGAGTGCCTCATGGTACATGAAGGAGTGCCTCATGGTACATGAAGGAGTGCTTCATGGTCCCCTTTTTGTGGGTTGTACTCAAAGAGGAAAATGTAGTTCCTGCAAGCCAGAAGCATTCTCATATGCACAATGCTTTTCATTAGTTTCACCCCCTTGAACTTTTCCACATGCTAGCAGTTAAAACCTGAACCTGAAATTGACTGAATTGGGGATATATATCAATCTAAAATTGAAAGGTTTGCAAATTTATTTTCAACAAAAAATGTAAGAATTGTGAATGCATAAATATTCACCCCTATTGTTGTGAAACCCTAATGCTGTGTAACTGAAGTATCATGTCATCTTTTTATAAATACACCTTAAAGGCTAAAGTGTTTGTATAAAATTTTTTATATAGGTGGCACAGTGACTTAGTGGCTAGCACGTTTGCCCCACGTCTCCAGCGTCCTAGGTTTGAGTCTTGCTCTGTCTCACTGTGTGTGTGGCGTTTGCATGATCTCCCTCTGCTTGGTGTTTCCTCCAGGTGCTCTGGTGTCCTCCCACAGTCCAAAGACATGCTTCTAGGCTGTTTAAACAATAAACATCCCATTTTGCACCATTAAGCATAAAAATGCAATAAATATATGGTACACAGCAACTCTGTCTTGAGAATAGTCAGAGAATCAAACAAAAGGTTAGTGTGATGGTGGGAATGTGTTGCTGAAAGTCATTAAAAGATGACCCAGAGACACAAACACTGATATGTACATAGTTGTTATATTAGCAGCAACTCTGTGAGCGGTTTACAGGCATCCTGCTCCTTCTCTGAGATCCTTGCTCCACTGCTTTGACTTTACGGCTTTGCCGTTTAACACCTTCCAATTATGGAGTAGAGCAATTCTTACATCCATGAGAGGTTTATGAACTCAGTAAAATTTTATTGTACATAGCTTTCCAACTAGTCAGGCCACATAATACCCAATCACGGTAATAAGCCATTCTGACATGGGTTTCAGCTGAATACCTCTCAAGTGGTCTAGATTCAAAGCCACTGAAGCAAGTTGTACCATCCAAATATTAACAGACTTGGACATAGTCAACAGCAAGCATGCAGAGGGTGTTTCTGTTCCAGATATATTCTACCCAATGGGTTTTTTCTCATTGAATAGAGCAAAGGATTCAGAGATTTCTCTTTTATTTTTGACAATTTTTGGTAAATCCTATATTCTGTTTATTCTTGAGACAATTCCCAATGTGTGGCACTTGAGGATATTTCCTTAACCTGTTTTGGTAGCATGATAATGCAACACTTTTCATTCTTAGCACGTTTGACTCAGGGTTGGGGGTTTGATTCCCACCTCCTCCATGTGTGTGTGGAATTTGCATGTTCTCCCCATGCCTCAGGGGTTTCCTCCGGGTACTCCGGGCTTCCTCTCTAAAGATATACGTTGTGGGCAGATTTGAATCGAAATTTTACATAGTGTGAGTACCCTGCACCCTGCCTGAGTCTCCTGGTATACTCTCCAGGTTCTCTGAAACCCAGTAGGATAAGTGGTGTAGAGAATAGATGGATGTATATTGAGCTCTCTGCATTATGACTCACCTCCTGTTGCTGAGGACATTTCGCATTTGACTTATAACTTCCTGCTTGAGTGGATAATCTCTTCTTGAGATATGCATTTCCTAAGAGCCGCTGCTGTAATCATAAAATGGGTCATCTCAGGATTCACCCTTCACAACATGATCATCCTAAAACTTCTGTATCCTTTTAACACATGTATTGCTGTTTCTTTTTTCTCAGTACAACTGCAATGATTTAGAATCCTATTGATTTGCTGTCACCTGATAAGAGGCTGAAAAACCCAGATAAGAAGCTGCAACTCAAGAAATGAACCCGAAACCTATATATCTTCATAATTCTGGCCTAGTTTTTTTTTTTTTTTTTTTTTTTATGAATCTCTGCCACATTTATAAAAACTAGACTAGCTCTTGTTAACATATATTATTGACTGGGATATGATTCTGACTAGACATTTTGCTGTCCATGAGGCTAAATTCTTTTTCTATTATAAAGGTACTCTCCATCTAGGCCTGTGTGTGTGGTGTTTATGATCATATACCTATTTAGACAAATCCATCATTTTGTTAATATTTCCACCACAGAAACGTCTACAGGAATTTTTAACTCAGTAACCATATTGTTAATTTTTTTTCCCCATTGTCTGTACCGCTTATCCGATCTATCATCGGGTCACGGGGAGCCTGTTCCTATCTCAGGCATCATCGGGCATCAAGGCAGGTTACACCCTGGACGGAGTGCCAACCCATCGTAGGGCACACACACACTCATTCACTCACACAATCACACACTACAGGCAATTTAGAGACTCCAATCAGACTAGAAGCATGTCTTTGGACTGTGAGAGGAAACCCACCAAGCACGGGGAGAACATGCAAACTCCACACACACAGTGAGCGGGAGCGAGACTTGAACCCAGGACGCTGGAGGTGTGAGGCGAACGTGCTAACCTATTTTTTAGGCCTATTTTTGCTTTTAGAGATGGATCTTGCCATATTGAACCCTGCTTACTGATACTGATCACTGGGACCCCTTATACATAAATCTTCCTTAGCACCACCTAGAAAGATATTCTCAGTGACCACAGAGAATATCCTCTGCTTTTTCACATTTTTCATGGTTTCTCAGCCTCACATCTGAGCTTCTCCATGTAAGAAAGCAGGGAAAAGGATGAAAGGATGGAATGAGTAGTATATAGAGGATTGGACAAGAAAATGAGATGTTGCTGCTCTCTGAATTGTCACTTTAAAGCGATGTCACTTTGATGACTTCTTGCCCAGCTGTGTTGCTGGTTACACAACATAACAGCTCTGTATGTACAATGTTGATTCAACAATTACACCCTGATATTTGGAAGCCATTACTGTATATGCTCATCACATGCTTAAATGTTAATGTTCTGGCCCATACAAGCTTATATCACCAACTGAAGTCTTACATGGGCATGTATTATGGAAATTCAAGCACAGTATAATGGCCTTTAAGCCAAGAGTTTTATTTGTAGTTATTTCTAATATAATTATGATTATTTATTGTGTATATGTTGTTCTACTCATCCAACTGTTTAGTGCTCTCATGTTTTGTGAGGCTAAAGGCTTATATTCTGCCTTTCTGTCTCCTCCTATTAATCTAAGCATGAATAGATATATTGTTAAGGATGGCAGGCTTTGATTGGCTCCTGGGAAGTTTAACATTATAAGACATTATAAGTTCCTCCAGAGTTCTCAATCTCTCTCTCTCTCTCTCTCTCTCTCTCTCTCTCTCTCTCTCTCTCTCTCTCTCTCTCTCTCTCTCTCTCTGTGTGCATAACATAACAGTGTTCAGGAGGTTCCAAGAGTTCAATTCAAACCCACTGTTCTAGTCAGTAAAGTAAAAATATAACAAGAATCTTTGTGTTGTTACTGCTACTGACTGTGGATAAATGTTAAAGCCAAAGGGTAAAAAGATGATGATGAAACAATTTAGTGTGTCCTCCCAAGTCCTTGGCATCTCCTCCATGTTTGTACCGGATACATTTTAGAAATCAAATGTTTCGAATATAAAAATGTCAAAAAATTTTTTTATTTAATAAACTATGGGAAGAAAACCACATATAATGACAAGCCAAAATCTCCCAGTTTTTGGAAAGTCTTATTTATTGACAGGTCAGTATCTGTGCTTAAGTAACTTCATGATAGCTTACTATATACGCTCCCGTTCCACTTTATTAGGAACATTTGCAAACCTATAAACCAGTTATGTTGTCTCCAATCAGCCAATTATATAGCAACAATGCAATACATAAAATCAATTCATAATGTTCATATGAAACACAAGAAAGGAGAAAAATGTGATCTCTGAATTTGACTCTTGCATGATCTTTGGTGTCAAACAGGCTGGTTTGAGGATTTCAGAAATTGCTTATCTCCTGGGATTTTACATCCTTTCATTTTTCTGTAGTGAATATCATACAGAGCCACAGAGAACCTAGAACGTATCTCAGATGAGTCAATGCATGAAACGGGGGACACCATGGATGGTGCCAACACATTGCAGGGCACACTCTCACACACACTACATACAATTTAAAGATGTCAGTCAGCCCTTGGGACTGGGAGCGGAAAAGTGAAGACCATACAAACATTGCACACACAGGGCAGAGGTGGGAATTAAACCCATAACCTTGGAGGTTCAAGGCAAACATGCCCCCCAGCTCCTGGGATTTCTCAAACAAAATTCTCTTGAGTTTGCACAAAACTCAAACACAAAAAACATCCAGTTGCAGGCTGAAACGACTTGTTGATTAGAGAGGTCAGAGAGGTGAAAGGACAGATTGGTAAGAGCAGACAGAAAGACAACAGTATCTCATGACAACCGTGCTGAGCAGAAAAGCATCTCAGAATGCCAAATATGTCAATGAAAAGGAAAAACATTACCTGTTTCTATGTCTATTCTTCAGATCTGGTGAGCCTTTGCCCACCACCATTGTAAAGAGTAGTTATTTAAATGACTGCAGTCTCCCCGTCAACTTAGACCAGTCTGTCCATTCTCCTTTGACCTTTCTCAGCTCAGCCGGATGTTTTTAGTTATTTCCCACCATCCAGTGTAAACTATAGAAACTGTTGTGTGTGAAAACCCTAGGAGATCAGTGGTTTCTAAATGAGAAGGTATACAAATATTGGCTGGTGTATATACAGACAATTAACACTACAAATTCTTGAGAACATTATGGCATGTCTTACAGACAGTACTTGAAGTGATATAATAATAATAAAAACAATAAATCAGTTAACATTGTTGTAAGTTTTACATGTATAAAATGCCCATTTAATTTTTGGAGTATATTTTGACCTCGATGTGGCTTTTATGTTTGCTTGCAGATGTGTTTTATCAGTGCACTTGTCCTCTTGAACAAGATTAGATTGTGATGGACTGGTCTCATAAACATCTGTCAGCACTGACACTTTTGTGCAAGGGTATTTTATCTGTATGCACTTCTTCTGAAAGCTCCTACAGGAAACCTTCAACTAGAGGCATGCCCATAAGGAACTTAAATAAAAGTACTTGTGCAACACTTACGCTAATGTTCAGAGAATGCCATCTCATATTATATAATCCCTGAAGTACCTAAAGGGAACAATGTAGCTTCCAGCTGGAGCACGTTGCTGAAGGACACAGACACTGTTTCCAACAAAGCTCACTTTGTTGCAAATGTAGTATGGTGACAGAACATTAGTGCATCTTAAGTACTCTCAGGATGAGTGTTCCAGAGGTATCTGTGTTGGCAGATTGTTACAGGAGGAGAGCAATTTTTCATGGCTCACGTTGAAGGCCCTCAGTGACCCATGACTTTAACCTCAGTGGGAGCTCATTCAGCTAGATTGTGTGAGAGCACATAGTCTCCATCGTCCTTCTGTGGGTGTTGTGGTATAGGGCAAGAGGCCAAGATATTAGCTGACATAGTCATACCCACATATTGGATTGTGTACTAATAGCGTTTTCGGGTGACTCTTCCTGTCCATGAGGCTTTCCAGGAGTAGCATGTGGAGCCAAACAGGCAGCAACGTTCAGAAGCTACACCCTGAACCAGTTTTTTGAAATGTTGTGTTTCTAAATCCCTCGTCTCATATGACCAGGAATAGGCAGCAGGAATAAAGCATGAGAGCCGAACGAGTGTCAGTGAAAAACACCTCCCAAGATTACTTCCAGACAGGTCTGAGGATATCAACCTCATCTTGAGCGATTCTTGCCATAGACACTTTAGATTTATTATGATAAAACAGCATGAAGAGTTAGCATGTTTTGAGCTCCATGAACCTCTGGCCTTGCAACCAATAAATTGTAATAAAATAATAGAATAATAAGTGATGTGGCTGTCAAATAAGATGGCTTTATGCATGTACATGTGTCTTCAACCTTGCTATATAGACACAGAGGTCTGGCCCTCCATATTGTTTATTTTTATATCTCCCACATACCATCTCCAGTAGTCAAATTCATAATAGAAACACAGACATCCTGATAGCGTAGTGTGAATGTAGCTTACTATGTGGAAAAACCTGCCTTCTAAATCTAACCCTTTCCATAGCCCTAAGACTACCCAGTTAGCATTATACTGGTACTCATCTGACTTCAGAGCTTTTACCCATAGACTTAATTACCCATGTTTAGCTTTCAAAGCACACTATGCTACCAGACTTTGAATTCCTGCTGACAGATATGCCACACACACACACACACACAGACACACACACACACACCAGAGAGCTATGATATAAAAACATTTGAGTTTATTTCAGAACATATGATACACATGTGAAGGTTTGTAAGAGCAATTGGTGGTTTGTAAAATGCAAACTACTCATAATGTTGCTGGCCAAATCAGCTTGCTAGGTGCAGTAAAGTCTGTCTGCAGCAAGATGATAAATGCTGTATATTTTTAAAGGAATTTGTTTTCGGTAATCAGTGAGGAGATGCAAAAGAGTAAAGGAGGATAATGGCAGACACGGAGAACGAGAGAGATAACTGTCCACCAAAATATTTAACTCAATAAAAGAAACTTGAATCAGAGCAGTTTGTAGAAGAATGAAAGTATATCATAATGAAGATTAGAAGAGAACAATTGGTGTAGTACTATTAATAGTAATATTAATTCAGTAAAGTGGACATTATTTTGATACAGCCTTGTGTGTACACAGTGTCTACTGAGCAATACATTGATCGGGAACATGTTGCATCTTATCCATAAAGGCTCGTCTCAAGCACACCTCAGCGATTCTACATACTGTCCTCCAGCTCTCATTTTGCTCTTTATCCTTCAGGAACTTGGTCTATAATTCATGCTAGCTAATGATATCTACAATACATAATGAATGAATGAAGAAATGAATGAATATGCACAGCTACAAGAAGTCTGCCATCAGAAGCTGTCGGAACTTACATTAACCAGACTCAAATGTCAAATAAAAGCTAAACCCAATCATGGCTCTCATGACCCAATTCACTAGAGCACATGGTTTGGGAGATGTTAAAACACACGTCCCTCATACCATTCGTGCTGCGTTAAACTTCTGTGTGCGTTTGGCATCGCCTGTGCTTTTACTTCTCAACAATTACACACAACCATTTACATGCATGTACTATATCTCCAGCCCAATTCCACAAGACATTTCAACAAAAATCTATCTTTGTCATGTTTGTTTTCTCACTGCTTTCATAACATCAAGACTTCCAGTCTAACATCATTCAGTATTCACTCAACCATTAAGGCAAGGACATGAATAGCTTTCTTTGGCCATACAGCTTTCCCACGAGAAACAGTAAAATAAAAAATACACAATGAATAAAAAAAAGCTATGTCCTGAGGAAGTACATTACTGAGAATAAGCAATATTGTTTAGGTTTTGCAGCTGGTGATAAAAGTTTATTTTGTGTAGGCAGGTATGATGTAATCACCTTGTCCAGTATTAGCCATTAAATGAATAAGGTACTGTAACACAGAATGCTAATGTCAACCTATATGTTCCATAGTTATGTTCATTATTCTCCATAGGCACATGAAACAGTTGTATAACCCTCAAACTTTTATGATTGTTTCAACCAAACTGATTTGTGACTTCCAGCCAAAATGTTAAAATGCATCCTGTATATGCACAAACTTTCGCTCCATTATGACTTGGCCTTTTGTTATGAACGATGACATTTTTGCGGGAGAATCGTGTGCCAGATGAAGTTTTCAAACCTATGTGAATGTTCAAATAATTAATCCTAACAATCACATTCCCCCTTTTCCAGCCAAGAAAAGGACACTGCATCATTCTTAACTATTTATGTCTTGGCTGTTTTGTCATTCAGATAGTCTTATGTGTGATGTGGGGAGAAGCCCTTCCACTTCTACCATGTAAAACCTCATTTTTGGCCGTCATTTCTTCAACATCCCGCAAAGGACCCGAATGCTTCTTGTTTTTCATTCATGCTCCTTATGTCCTCTCTGTGAGTATTTTGACAAAATGGGCTAACTTCTGTAGTAGAGGAAAGCGGAAAAAAGAGCTGACAGAGATGCCTGAAAATCATTGGGGTTTGAGAAACAATGGCACGCCCTGTTGTGATTTTGTGATTCTTGACACCCACCGAACCCCAGACGTTCCCCTCACAATAAGACGCCACTCCTTTTGTTTGACAAATCACAGCAATGTCTGCAAATCGACTCTGGCAGCTTTGGAACGCAAGCCCTGAGACAACTTGACCAACATGGTCACCTCTTCTGCCAAAGAGAAAGGGAAGAAAGCAGACTAGGAACGGGAGAAACAATTTAATTGCTGAAGGAATCTAGACAGTTTAGGGGTTGACGCGTTTGAGAAATGTGTGGTTAACAAGACAAGGCGAGGCAAATGGGCTCCATCCAGATATCTAATGGAACTAGGCTGTCTTGATCCTGACTGCGCACACATGTGCAGGGAGCTTTGCAGGACACATCAAAAAGCTTAGCTAATTCTGAAAAGAACAGTTCAAGGATCCAGTGAAGAGCATTCTCATTGCTCTGAACCCAGTGAACTGCATCCTTTTGCTTTCTGATGGGTTGAGATCACTTTTAGAGATTGTGTTGCATAGCGTTTGCTTGCAGTGAAATAGTAGGTTAGTTTGATCTATCTGCTCTCTGGGGACAGTCCTGAATGAATTATGCATAAAGCCCATGCTTTGACAGAGCATCCAAAGTCATATGGTATTGGCTCTATAAAGTAAAAGGAATACAAAATTCGGTCATAAAACTTTTCATATTTGATTCATAAATTCAGTAAAGGGTTTTCTATGGCCATTTCATTGAGTTTACTGGAAGGGATGGGTATTGAGAGTGGAAAATGATTACTTGCTTTTGCTTTATCTTGGCAAATCGTATTCAAATAAAATGCAGTGAAAAAATTTGAGTCTGGCCAAAGCTGAGCATTACACTTTGCACTTCACTGATGTCAGTGCGTCGATTAGGTCCAAGCCTGCAGGTGATTCATTTATGACCTGACATCTAATGCGAGTTTGCAGTTTTACGAACAGAAGACTGTTGACATAAGCCTGCTCATTTCCTATACGAGAAGCTGTGTACGTAGATGTGTCAGTAGGAGTGCATGATTTACACCCGCTCACCACTATAAGGTTTCACTTTGTTTAGTACCACACATTTCGCTTTTCCTCTACTGTATTTTCATTCAGAATGCACTAAACGGCTAAAATAAACACAAAAGGAAACTCTGCATTCCCAAACAGAGAAACATTCCCAAGGAGAAAGCGCTGATGATTGATGCTTCCTGTTATGTTTTGTCATAAAACTCTGTTTGTAACGTAGCCAGAAGGTATATGAAGCACTGAGAGAGACATACTTATAGCACAGTGAGGGGCAGAGAGACCACAAGGGTACATATGTCAAATTTACACAACTGCTTCTTGCTAAGTAAAAGGGGGTGGTATATGATATTTTATGCTTTTTGTGTGATCCCAAGTCATGTGAAATGGATTGTGGAACCCCACAATCCCCCTTCCCAAGCTCACCATCCTAAACTTGTTTTTCCCACCATTTTTCCCAGAGCCTAGCCCAGCAAACTTTCTCACTTACAACTGGGTGTATGGATTACCTCAAAGTTGTTGACAAGAACCTTTTTGTTAATAATAAGCACTTAGTAACCATTAGGTGAATTATATTCACATAGAATAGAGATATTTAAGAAAATCTGTCTGGGTTTATGTTTATTTTAGCATAACTGATAAAAATGGCATGACTGATTGTGGATTATTTAACATTCCTACTCAATCTTGCACATTGGCGTCTGAGAGAATGGCTTAGAAACCTGAAAATTATGTTTTTATTTTAATTAATTAAGTTTTTTTTCAACATTGCAAATATGGACTTTCTCATCTGCTAACTTCACTGCCATTTTACTGGCTGTTCCTAACAAAAGAAAAGTGAATCTATCAAATAATACTGATTATTGGCAAGAACTTAGCAATAGGGATATTGACCATGTGTAGAAAACGACTCACCAGAAAAAATGTATTTGTGTGTATTTGCCACATATTCTCGATCCTGTCTTTGTTGTCCTCTCAGAGCAGTGGATGGCTTGAGGGGTTCAGGAGCAGGGCAGTGCTATGTGTGCTGGCCTTCGCTACTCTGATGGATGGGGAGCACTAAATGTGTCTGGCCCTGGAGCAGGGGGCCCGTAGCCCAGCCTACAGGGAACTGGGAAATATGACCGAGCTGTCAGAGCGAGAATATTATAACCTCGCTCACTCTAAACAATACAAGCATGCTTGTGCCTACAACCGAACCACTGGGCTGTGTCCTACTGAATGACAAACAAATGACTTTCTCATGGTTTCTCATTTTACACGGTACCTGCACTTTCTCACACACTTGCTAGGGCTGTAGGGTAAGAGTTAGGGGTCTTAGCAGAGGCTGCATGTGGATGCCAGTTAGTCCCAGGCTTTGGGCAGCAGAGGTCCTCTCCTCAGGGGGAAGATATCAGTGTGCTGTGGTTGGCTGACAGCTCTGAGGGCCCTTATTGAAAAATCAATGTCCATTTGTGCGTCCAGCTCACCTGGCCGCCTGCCAGCTCGCCTGAAGTCACATAATGAAGCCTGATCCCGTTACCCGATTCCTCATTGGCTGTGTCAAAGTGACTTTGTGGCTGAAGTCATCCTTTTAGTTTCTCTTCTACTTTGCATCTTCTCTAGGGCTCAGATGTTTTTGCTGAGCGTAGAGTGTGATCTCAACTGTTTTAACGCTGTCTGTGAGACGGAGCACTTGCTCCATCATTTCGATGTTGACTGATATGTCATGCAATCCAGAACCAGTCAGGCTGTGCCACAGTCGGTGAAGAATAACGAAGGCTGGAGATTCTTGACACAATTTTTCAGAACAAATAACCATCTCTGTTCATCATTTCTCCATTTCTCTTTCTCTTGCTTATCCTCAATCCAGAAAAAGCACGTAATAGCATCATGTAATCACATAATCTTCATCAAATCTTAGTTCAAGGAGGCGAACCCACACATAAGTTATGTGGAAAGTCTTTGCGTGCTCTCAGAGACTCAAACATACTGCAACATGATGTATATTTTTTTCCTTCATCTATTACCGTTTATGGAACTTTTCTAGAAGTTCTTCGGTGCATCCCTGTGAAGGCCTGTAGTGGGATGAGATCACCAAAACCAAAGGTTATTGTGATTGACAGCAGCGTTGAACCAATCATGATGCTGGTTTTGATAATGAGTGAGAAAGATTATTTCCAGCAGCATTAATTAAAATGCCAACAGTGAACCCACAAAGCTGCTCATCCTATTATCCTAACTGTACAGACCCAAGACAGTAACAGAACAGGAGTTTGATAATAAGTTGTTCCACGTGTGATTATATGAATATTAAAAAAAAAAGAAGTGACAGTAAATTTGACCAAATTATTCCCTGGAGTTGCACAATTGCACACAACTCAACCATGTGTGACATCATGCAAACAATATATGATCATATGTGAAAAAGTATTATTCATGTGAGAAATTCACATCTGAAAAATGTCCCAACATGTGAAATATGAACACATGAAATGAAATGAAATGAAATGAAATGAAATTAAATGAAAATGCATTACTTGGGTTTGGGTTATGTTTCAGTCCATGTAACTTTTCTGCAAATGTTCTTATGTTGCCAGTTTCTCATTGTAGAAGCCAGTTTTCCTTTTAGTGTACATTCAGATATGGATGGCATTTCTTTAACCTGACTCCTCAGTTCTCATGCCTGTGGTAGACATCCTGACAATCTTTTCTTTTTTCTTTTCTTTTCTTTTCTTTTCTTTTCTTTTCTTTTCTTTTCTTTTCCTTTCTTTTCTTTTCTTTTCTTTTCTTTTCTTTCCTCTTTCCTCTTTCCTCTTTCCATGTTCTTTCTTTTTCTTTCATTTCCTCTTATCTAGTCATTTTCTTCTCCTTTCCTTTTTTCTCTTATCTTTTCCCATGTTCATCTCTCTTTGCTCTCCTTTGCTCTCCTTCCTCTCCTCTCCTCTCCTCTCCTCTCCTCTCCTCTCCTCTCCTCTCCTCTCCTCTCCTCTCCTCTCCTTTCTTCTCCTCTCCTCTCCTCTCCTCTCCTCTCCTCTCCTCTCCTCTCCTCTCCTCTCCTGCTCCTTTCTTCTCAGGCCACTGTGTATAATGCAATTTGGTTGATTAAACGAAAACATTAAAGCACTACCTTATTGAATTTGACAGCACGTACAGAGCTAGGTCTTACTGGGCACTCTCTTTTATTGGCTGGGCGAAAAAGGATCACGTCATCCTCATTCACAGCCCCAAATCCCCCCACCTATATCCCCACCTCCCTGTACCTTGTTCCGGCAGCAGCCCCAGACACACCTTGGCAAGGAGGACACCTGTCAGGACAGAGATTTGTTTAGGCATCCTCCACCCAGCCATCCAGCTCAAAGCTCTCTTCCTGGCACTCAAGCTAACCTTGAGGCCTGCCAGGACTGGATGTAGATGAACCTCCTCCCGGAAGAATCAGAGGGATGAGTCTTTTTATTTATACCAATAAACATGGCAATGGCAGATTAATCTAATGAGAGGGTTAGGAGGGAGCCACCTCAGCCTCTGTCTTCTGTGCGATGACTCACTCGTAGTTTTACATGAGTCTAGAGCCACCAAATATGGGGACAGGAAGCCGAGGCAGCAGTGTCCTGAATACTAAACATCTGTCAATCTTGCACATCATCCTCTTAAGTACACTCACTGTCCTCTGGGCTTATTTGGACAGTCTTACATAGCGTCTGGAGAGTGACGACCATCAGAGATAACCATATTTGGAGATAAAGCAAAATAAAAAAGTCATGTGATGTAATATAGACTCTTTTTGCACTTAAATCAGTGAAAGCCATAATGGAATATGATGTATATCATTCGACTGCATGGTAAATGAAGTCTTACATCACTAGTCTGATGCAAAGCCTGGCTGCATTCTGCTGATAATTAGAAATGTATTTTGCAATGAGGTAATGCTGTACTTAAGTCAGACAGGTAAATACAACCTAGATTTATAAGATTAGACTTTGTAAGTGAACTTTTATTTTTCTAATGTTGGTCCAAATTGCATTTATGGAAGTATGTCAGCAAATATAGCTGCCTCATAAGATTTGAACAAGTTCAGAGTAATTATTCCACAGTGCTACTGAATTCTCAGATCTGATTGGTCAGAAGGTGTTGATTAATTTTCTATAACAGCAGCTCAGACAATAGTTCCAGCTCTAATGCTCTATGTTGATATGGAGAGGTTTTTGTAAGTAATTTTTTATTTAGCATTTATGGAAAGAGTGAGTGCACAGTGGCTTAGTGGTTAGCACGTTCTGCCTCTGCCTGTGTGCTTCTAGCATGTTCTCCCTGTGTGTTTGGGGGTTTTCCTCTGGGCACTCTGGTTTCCTCCCTCAGCCCAAAGACATGCACTGAAGGCAGATTGTCATCCCTAACTTTTCTGTAGTGTGTGATTGTGCCATGTGATGGTTTGGAACCCTGTCTAGAGTGTTCCCCGCCTTGAGCCCTGATTCCCCTCGATAGATTCCAAGTTCCCTGCAACTTTGTGTATTATAAGTACTACAGAAAATGGATGGATGGAAAGAGTCTCTGTAGTCTGTGCTTTGTAACAGTAACTAAGTTTTCTGCCACAGGAGAGTGACATGGCAAGTGTTTTCTGTCTTATTAACTCCAAGACAGAGAGAAAAAAAAGAAAGGCTGGTGAGGGAATGACTGTTTATTTTGGTTATAACATAAGCAATAACAGAAACTAGCGTGTCCTGCAGATGTTACATACCAATAAATGGAACCATGACATCATTCATTAATTATTAAAATTGTAATCGTTGGCAAATCACTTTGGTAGAAAAGGAATGAAACACTTCAGCACGTGCTTTTAGAGAAAAACAATAAACTATGTGGTGGTAACAGTAAATAGTATTGCGCTGGGGAATATCACCCTCCCGTTGTGGATTATTTTGCTCTAGCAGCACTCCGAGTCATGTTTTATTCCTTACATAACATCACCCTCTGTCCTTCAGTACATCAGTTGGACAGACACAGTTAAATCCCCTTTCTGACTGGGTCATTGTATATATTCTGGGTCCTGTTAGAACATTGTAGTGCACATGCTTAAACTGTACCAACGTCAAAGAGATTTGTGCTGCAAAGTATCCTCAGCTGTTTTTCCACCAGCTCCAGATGTTGTTTGTTGTGTGTTCAGATGGGTCAAAATAGAGCATCAGTTAGGAGAGCTCTATCAGTGGTCATCGTATCTTCACTCTATAGCTTTGTCTGTGATGTAAGCCTGAAGCCATCCACTTGAAGTCCTTTCTAATTTTTTCCCCTTCAACCTCCTTTCATGTAGAGTATATGTTTGAACATATCCCTTTTTCCTTTTCTCAAACTCACATCACAATTGTGTGCAAACTCTGTCTGTCTCTCTCTCTCTCTTTCTCTCTCGCTTTGTATCACTATCTTTCTTTATCAGTAATTATAGTCAGGTACAGAAAATTGAGTCCAAGGTGAATAGCAATGCAGTACATCAGGTCTCTGTGTGGCTGAGAAACCTGAGAGCTGCTCAGATACGATAGCTCGACAGTGATTCCCGCAAGCAGCCTCCTCTGCTGTATGCACACATCATTGGGGGCTGGGCAGCTTGAGTCTTGTCGACACTGCTGTTAAACTAACCATGACAAGGCAACAAAGCTGCTAACATAGCATTTAAAGCCTGGGGCATGCACACTAAAAGCACCATTACATTGACGATAAAAGGTGAGAAGAACATCTTAGTCTGGAAGAAGTCTAAACCTTGAAGGTGCATCAGCATAGATAAATAATTCAACCCCTATTTTATGTTGCTTGCTTGATGATTCAAGGTTGGAAAGTAACGCTCTAAGAAAAAAAAGTGCACTGACCACCATCCTACGAGTCATCCTAAATAAAGCTAGAGCACTTATTTGATGAAGAGGTCAGTGCCTTTGGGTTACACAAGTCTCCATTTTGCTTTGAAATCAATAAGGGAAACAAGAAACGCAAAACAATGCAATGTTTAAGCGTTGAGATTGTTTTACTTGCTTAATTTAAGCCTTAGTAAAGAAAGTAGTATTAAATTTATGTGTCTCGTGCCATGAAATAAGATCACATAATGCATACCGTGGCCACACGCCATCATATTTTAGATCTAATGCTGCCACCCCGTGGTCTGAATGTGAATTACAGCGTTTAATTAATGAACTAATATGTAAAAAAAAAAAATAATAATAATAATAAATAAATAAATAGAAAATCCATCAATACCGTGATTGTTATTTCAAAGTGCTGTTGTTTTAAATGAGCAAAGCTAGATCTGATTAAATGGAGCAGTGGAGACTTACAGCATACACACACATACATAAATAAAGCCGTCAGCAGGTTAGCTGAGCCAACCAAAATCCATGCAGAAGTATCATTTAACATGGAAATAACAAATGTAATCATAAACCTGCTTTCATTTAGTTAAATGCTGCTAAACTAAATAGTTATCACTGGAATGGCAGCTATCAGCCATGTCTTCTGTATGTAAGTCTCATCAGCCCCACTCCTGAGTTTCTTCTAGATTTTCTAGTTCCTCCAATGTCCCAAAAACATACCAGTGTGTGCACTGACTATGCTAAATTGTCCCTAGGTGTGAACGTGTCGCCATGCATTGGTGTACCATCCAGAGTGTATTCCCAACTCACACCCAGAATTCCCAGGATAGGCTCCAGATCCATTTCACGACTTACAAGCACTTACTTAAGTGCTTATTAAAGATGAAGATGTTAAAAATCAGCCCTGAAGCACAGGTATGTGTCTTTTTTATGTGCTTCAATATTCAGGCCTAGTGCTGCACAATGAAGCCTACTCAGTGCAGTGAGATTAATTGCAAATACACAGAAATTGTTTATTTAGTTCAGACATCAGGGTTATACCCTTATTATTGTTTGTCAGAACCATCACTTAATTTTCACCCTTGGCATATTTTGGAGACCTGTTTAATATTTAATATGTATATACTTATGCTGAATTGCCATGTCTGTTATGACTAAATACATTTTCAGTAACTGAGAAGTTGCAGGTTCTAAGATGTGTGACTTTATTATACAATGTTTCCCCTCTAATGACTTACAGTTTGGCCTAGAATTGTTATGTTATAGTTATAGTTATAGTGCTATAGTGTGCTATCCTTTATGGTGACAATTTCAGGAACTTTCCTAAGTACTTTACAATGATACAACTTGAAGCACTTTAAGTTGATTTCTAATCAGTCTTCTACAGGAAGCTTTAAACAAGAAAACTGAGCAGTGCATATTTTAATCCACACAGGGCTGTTTAAAATACCTGTGTTCGATTTTATGATGACAAATGCTCCAAGGTAATAGAGTGGAACAGTAATTGTGAAACTCTGTGCAGCTGGGTGCTAATGTAAAATGCAGCCTTGCTTAGATCCAGTCTGGCAAAATAGCTTTAAGGATTTAATTTGCATTTGAATAAGACACTGGCCTAATGTAAATAAGCTGTCCTAATGTCCATGAGGCATGCATACTAAAAATACGACAGATCTAAAGGCAGTAAAACGAGGCTGAGCTAAGGTCAGGACCTGAAGCGATCGCTGGATAGTGCTCTCCAGATGAATCAATATGACTGGAAAATTTCCACAGTCTAGTAAAGCATACTTTAGTGCTTAGGCATAAATCAGGTGAAGGAGCAAAACCATAGAGCTTAACATCAGCTACAGATATTCATGTGGTGTTGATGAAGGTCTCCTGGGTAGTCTGGATGAAAAATGTGCAGCTTCCTACGCAGAGTGTTGGTCAATCTTCAGCATAAAGATCTCGGAATACACATCTTGAACAATCACAATGCATTATAAATAACTTCTGCATTATTTCTGCTTTCAGTGAGAGTGAGGCATGAGGTTAAATCAGGGTATTGTAAACGTCTCCTGACACAATAAACAAAATCTGAAATTGTTGTATTTACTTTGTAGCACAATCTATAATAGACAAGGTGAAATGACCTAATTATACCACACAAGCCATTATGTAAGACAGGTCAATAGTAGAGAAGTAAATTACAATTATAATAATAGCCTTTTGTGTAATCCTCGATTATTTATTTTTCTCATAGCTATGGTTTATCCATTGTTGGAAAATGTGATGTGTTTGTTTCATTGTTTAGATTGAGAGGCTGATGATTGCCATGTAGTCACATTGAGCCATACACTCTCAAATCTATAATTTCCTAAACTGACTGTGGACCAAAACAGCCGGCTGTTGTGAAAGCACAGTGAAACTGCTTAGCTTCTACCATAGAAACTTCAGCACTAGCTGTAATTAATTCCAGGTTTTTAAGAAATTTGTTTAACATCGATGTGTTATTGCTGTATATGGCATAATAACATTTACTGTATGCCAATTTTAAATCTGTCTTTTGATAGTGATAGGAATAAAGAATTAGAACAAGGGGAATAATTTCATTTAATTTCTCACTAATTCTCCTGACATCCAAGCAGAGCTTCATATGGTTTATATAAAGCATGATTAAGGAAGCTGGGCTCAAGCAGGTTGTCACTTAGAGCTTTAAAGGTTTAGAAACAGCCCTTTTTCTTCAAAGTTTCATCTGATAGTATTTTTTACATCCTATAGCCTATATATATATATTATTGTATATCATTTGTGTATGAATAAACTGCAGTATTGATAAAGAACAACCATTTAAGCTCAGCTTAAGTCAGTCTTTGCCAAAGCAGACATCTAAGGCTAGCATTCTCTGAAAATCCTTGTACTATATTACTATTTTACATTACCATCCATATTACGTTAATAATTTATAGTACTGAATATATCTCCCACTATGCCACTTTATGACTGCACAATTGGGGGGGGGGGGGGGGGGGGTGCAAATATTGTATAAGAAAATCTTTGTATATAGATGCTTAAACAGTTTTTATGCAAATTACAAGAAATTTGGAACTTGACAGGATGTTAAGAATCTATTCAGTACATCTGTGCCAGTACAGCTGCTGTGTCATCGTCTAATAGACTAATCCCAGCATCACACACACTGCAAAGTCTGTGTCATTGCTGTGCTGAGAATGGATTATTATCCAAGTAATATCTTGTCTGCAGTGCTCGTATGTTGGTCTGTTTCAGCTGTATAAAATAGGAAACTGGGCAACGGATGGACTACAGACAGAAAATGGACCTACAGAGTGACCTATATGGCACATGTACTGGATGAAATGGAGTGCAGGTACAAGGAAGGTAGGTGTTATAATTCTATGTGAAGAAATAAAGCATACATTAACAACAGCATGTTTTTATTAATCTTGTATATTAAAGGACATACAATGTGTTTATTAAAGTTAACAAAACACAAGTTGTGTTTACATTCATTGTTTCCGTTCTGGGATTATAGATGATGACGATGTTACGTAAATAAGTCATTATAAGCATGCAATTTGTATTTAAATTACTTTGTTAAGATTATATCATGCTTTAAATGATATTTCATATGACTCAGTTAGTTGAGAAGAAACACACTCACATTTAAAAAAAAACAAAAACAAAAAAAAAGGCCTCACAGTAGCCAAACAAAATTAGCAGCTGTTTATTTCCATTAAAGTTATTGAATAAGCTTTAGGCTTTAAGTGTGTACATTTCTGCCTGGATCATATTTGCTAAGAAATACAGCAGTTGCATATAAGTTTAGATCAAGGCAAGACACAAGCAGCAAAAATAGTCATAAATTTTCAGTAAATGTGATACTTTGTGGAGTGTAACGTTCATCTGGATTTAGGGTTCTGGTTTGCTACGTGATTTCCCTCCAAACCAAGCCCTTATTTGCACAGATTTTTGGAAATGCACATTTCCTGTTGAAAGGATTAAGGCTGGAAATATTTACATTTAACTGTATTATCTAAAGAAGTAAAGCAGTAAGAGCTGAGAAGGATTGTCAGGACAGCAGCAGCAATGATGTGATTTGATTCATAGGGAATTATTGTCAGTTTTTCAGGTGGAGCTCAAACATTGTAACCAGCCGTTACACATCTAACCAGCATAACTACAGTTTAGTTATGGTTACGGGGGGATAGAAAGCTAGTAATCCTTTTAAAAATGCGATCTTCAAGAGCATGTCTAACAATAATTGAACAATATCCTTACAATAAGCTAATAAAAAAATTTAAAAAAGAAGAAGAAGAAGAAGAAGAAGAAGAAACCCTACAGATTATTACAGGACCATAAAATATGTGATTAATCATGCTTTTCCACTGGACAATTCGGTATTAGATGTTACCGTAACAAATCCATGATCCTGTATTTTGCCAAGATTTTTCATTGCTATACAGTGCAAACATTTGTAGACTGGCAGATCATTTTGCTTCCTTTTAGAAATCATACACAAAATAAGCTACATTTTCTGTCACTAACATAATTGCTTTAAACAATTAAAACATTTTTAGAAATAGGTTTAATAATAATTAGTTTAACTAATATATCCATGATACTGAAACATACTTTCTGCAGTGTATCCAATTACAAGAAACCAAATAAATGTTTATTAAACCTTTTTCTAGGCATTTCTTACTAATTATAAGTTTTAAATGTTCAAATTATTTGACAGATAATTTAGCTTCTTTCTAGAAATACATGCTTAAATTTAGCAAAATGATCTTCCAGTGATGCAAGGCTTGAAATGCTCAAAAACACTCTAGAAATAGTTTAGTATTGTTATATCTGTTGTATTGTATCGAATAATAGTTAATCTTATAATAGCATTTTTACTAAAATAAAATCGGACTATATTCAAGCTATTTTCAATTTGATGTGTTTTTTTTTTGCAGGATAAATGCCCATGATGAATTTGGTTACCCTTCATACAAGGGCACCAAACGGGGACAAGCCAGTGGAGCTATAAATAATGCAGACTGATTACAGAGAATCACCACACAATCATCACAGTTATCAATGAGTCAGTCAACCAAAATTAAAAACACTAGCTACCTAGAATCACCATTTACCAGAAAATAAAGCACAGCAATTTTCAGTAGTAGTGTCTGATAATAATTTAATCAAGTACAACAGAAAAGTATGCAAGCCCCTTGACAGTGTGTGTATGGAAATGTAGATACAGTTGCTACTGTTAGTGTTGCATAGGAAATGATGTTGCCACCCCACAACCCTCAGAGAACTGCTTTGTTTTGTGAGATGAAACTGACATGGTGCTTTACTAAGATAAGTCTAGCTCTAGATTTGGATTAGTCTAAGAAACGAAGCTTGCTGTACCGCAGGGTCCAGTGGAAAAGACCTATCAACTACACACTTTTTGGAGTATGTAAGTCTAATTTGGACATGTGTTTACAAAGAGAAGAAAATTAGCTTAAATTACCACCAGAGTCTTCCTCAACAAAATTATGTGCTGATGAATGAGCAGAGCTTGATTTTGTTCTCAAATTAGTCGATCCATACAGCTTCGCTGAGTGCTTGGAATATGAGAAGGCCTTTCTCCTGTACATCTCTCCTTTCCACATTGAAATCATCAACAGAGTAGAAAGCACAACCCCACCTAACGTGAGAAGGCAAAGCCCAGCAATAACACACCGATCCAGGTGTGCCCCGAGCCTTGCACTCTCACTTTCCAGTCTCTCCATCTCTCGTGCCGAGACGGTGTCCGGGTTTACTCCTGAGTCACGAGGGACAGAATAAGATATGATCACTAAAGTTATTCCTGTTACTAGGAAGGTGACGGCACTGATAAATCCATAATCTACTGGCTTTCCTGTGCTCTCAGACGTTAGGTCGGACATTAAGGAAAATTCAAGGCGGTTCTCGTTTGGTGAGTCGGGGCAAGGCGTCCCATCGTGAAGGCTTTTCTCGCTCGTGTCTGGAGTGACGTGTCTAAGATTGACATTTTCATCAACGTAAGTAAAAGACGTCTCCAGCTCCTCATCACAACACACCCTGACCTTCTCTTGGCGAAAATGCTTGCCTGATAGTCCTTTGCTGGGGGTCATCTTTGGTGCTGAATGACGCTGACCCTCGGTGACAAATGCTTTCCCATGCAAACTGCTTTCGTGTTCCATGGGGCTTGTTCCTTCAGCTGGACCATCTATCCCATGAACCTGAACAGATGGGGCCCAATCAGGGATATCCAGTGGATCGTCTCGCCCGCCCTCTTTATCTATGTAAAGCAGCTCCACAGAGGCCATTGGATTCTCGCTGCCAGATCACTCCATCAAGACAGCCACATCAACACCTATCAAGACAAATCAGCAGTGTGTGGTTGGAAAACAAGATCCGCTGAGGTTTGAACTCTTCCACTGTTGCTACTCTTAGTGTTTACTGATGATGCTATCAACACAAATCTGTCACAGATTTAAAAACACATTGGCAAGTTTATGAAATAGCAGTTATTACTACAGCTTTAACCAACTTAGCTTGCCTCAGTAAACTGATTAGTTTATAGTGTTAGTGTTACATAAATAAATAAATTCATGCAAAACACAGACTCTCACATGATCTTTGCAAACGCTCGTAGAGAAAAGCAAGGCTTTCGGCTCCACTTCTGCAGAGTAGCATGAACATTAATATGCACTAAAGTCTGTTTATATAAACGAAGAATATACATAGCGTCTTGTTTGCTGTGTTAAAAACCTGACCTTTTCATCACCATTTACCTGAAGGTCGATTCAGAATATAAAACAATAGTTATAGCCTGTGTATGAACGCTGGTTAAATTCGGACTGCTAGAAATGCAACAGTGGAGAATCCAGTTTCTTAATGTGCATTGTACACATGCTAGAGAGGTAAAATCCTATAATGAAAGAAATGTAATACTTGCTCAGCAAATCCTTTGTGCGTAGCTAAACGTGGTCGCATCCCGGCACGTCTCAGTATCACGCAGTCTCCAGTTCCGCAAGGACGCCGCCACTTACCGGAACATTTGACATTAGGACCGAATAAAACGTAAGCTGATTGGTTACCGGGTTAATGTCCCGCCCATTACCTGTCTGACTGCTCAAATCCTTCAATTCATCCGTTTAGCCTAGCAAACCCTTACTGAAACCTCGTTTTTTAATCACGCCCCGCGTAGCTGTGATTCGCAGAAGCAGGAGGAGGAAGAGGAGGGGGGTTGCATCGACAGCACAGTACAAGAGAAAGGAGGATACATATGCATATACAGACAAATGAAAAGTGGCATTTTAAAACCATGGTTTGAGTCCCGTTACTGCAAATCAATACAAAGTTATTCTGTCTGATTATCCTATGAGGAAACATCTCTACATTGATGGGAGTGCTCTCTTCTAGGATGATAATGCCCTCAACTGCAGATCATGAGTCCTCACAGAATGGTTTGATGAATATAAAAATGATACAAATCATATGATATGGATTTCACACTCACAAGATCTGTGGGAGGTTTTGGACAGACATGATATTTGTACTCTCTCCCACAATCATTAAAACAGCAATTGAGGAAATGCCTTTGGGACTAATCCTACAGAAACCTGTATGACCCATGCCAAGGTGCACTGAAGCTATTCTGCTGGCTTGTGGTGTCTCAACAGTGCTACTAAGCCACATTATGTTTTTTTTTTATACCCTTTTTGACCTGTCAATAGGTGTGATCCATGGGGCATTGGTGGCTCAGTGGTAGGTTTCTTGCCCATCATGCCGAAGGCCCAGGTTCGATTCCCAGCCACTGGATGCAGTGCTGGTCCCAAGCCTGGAAAAATGGGAGGGTTGTGTCAGGAAGGACATCCGGCGTAAAACATTTGCCAAGTTGTTGTGCAGGCCAGTTGGTCCGCTGTGGTGACCCCGAACAGGGAGCAGCCGAACGTAACTTAATAGGTATGATCCATATCCTTATTGTTCACTGAAAGCAAAAATCTGTACTCACTCCTCGAAAAGAAATTGAATGAAGTATTTGCTGGGTTTTTGCTCAATTGTAGAAAATAGCCCTTACAATCCCCCTACAATGTTACTGGAGATGATGCTGAGTTAGATTCTTTCTATAAAACCTGATTATTTAACCGATTATTTAATCTGTTTAAGATCAAAATCTTTAAATTGACCTGTCAATGACCACTTATACAGTCTCATGATTCATTTCCATAAGTTTATAAAGGAAATATCACCAACCAATAATTGTGGTCGAATTCTTTCGATCGAGTTTTAAATAATGAAAAGTACCGAATGTGTTGTCTAAATGTAATCATAAGAAGACATTTGTATTGATACACAGTTTTAGTGTTTTATTACACTGCTTCTGTCATATATTCTAACATGATCCAAAATGCTGTAAGAAATAAAAGTTTAAGGTTAGAGTAAAAATGAATGCATGAATGTCATTCAAAGTCATTTTAAACATTCAGAAAGAAATGATTGACAGATGGCTTTTGCTCATCATACATTTGTACATGTTTAATGATTCAATGCATCTAGTACATTATATATAATGTAATATATATGTAATATAAATATGTAAAATATTGCAAGGTGAACATGCATTACCTAGGCAGATAGATGCTTATGTGAACTGGTTGTGTGATTAGACAAATGTTTTTACCCTCTGCTGTCTGAATTCAATTATAACAAGATATAGGAGTATGTATTGTCACAGACCTTCAGGACTTAGTTATATTATAATGCTAGTGTATGCTTGGGCAGGAGACCAGATATATTTCCATAATAAGTCAGTGAGAAAGTGGGCAAACTGGGTGATTGATGCCACATTTTGGCTAGGTATAGGTTGGGGAATGCACCATTAAGCACTCATAAATCCTGAATTTCACACAATGTTACAGGAAAGTCAAAATGTGTCAAATGTTGGATATGAAATGCAACACTAATCTTTTCAGTTTCGAAAATGTTTGTATGATATAAATTTCCAAGGATAAAAGACTTCAAATTAGGTAAGGTAAAATCAGATTGATCTGTGCTATATGGTTATATTTCAGTATGATTGACAAGATCACCAAAAATAATTGATGTAGCAAATATACTTCTATATAGGTCTCAATGGTGTCATTTTAAAGATATGAATCAATTTGAGGAAATGTACATTTTATTTTTTTTTAATTGAAGAAGAATAGAAAAAGGAATACCTTATTCATTCATTGTCTACCGCTTATCCAATATATTCTCGGGTCACAGGGAGCCTGTGCCTAGCCCAGGCGTCATTGGGCATCAAGGCAGGACACACGCTGGACAGAGTGCCAACCCATCACAGGGCACACACACACACTCTCATTCACTCATGCAAATTCCACACACACGGCAGAGGCAGGAATCAAACCCCCAACCTTGGAAGTGTGAGGCAAACGTGATAACCACCAATCCACCATGACCCCCACAACTTAGCACAGGTTTTACGCTGGATGCCCTTCCTGACGCAAATCTCCCATTTTTCCGGGCTTGGGACCAGCACTGCATCCAGTGGCTGGGGTTTGGGCATTGGCTCGGCATTGAACCTGGGCCTTCCACATGGTAGGCAAGAAACCTACTACTGAACCACCAATGCCCGGAAGGCCTTATATTTATATTTATATTTATATTTATATTTATATTTATATTTATATTTATATTTGGTAGATGCCTTTATCCAGAGACTTAAAGTCCAAATATCAAAATATCCTCATTCTAGTACAATTATATCAGTGTCTAAGACATTGATATAACATTAAGCAAAAATCCTATTAGAGACATGTTAATACAACAACTAAGTACAAATTGTTATTATTAGTATTGATTCATTTAATGCTCAGTGGGATTCTAAATAAAGACATGAAATAAGACTCGGCTATTTGAACAGCCAGGGGATCTTTGCTCTACAACCTAGGGTGTCAGTACAGAGGAGTCTTGACACATCTTACTTTTCCTTGTTGTGAGATAGTGGGACAAGTGAGCAAGGTTTGAGTAATGCCTTAAGATTCAGAGGAACTGTTCCATTTGTGGCTTTATAGGCATGCATCAGTGTTATAAAGCTATAGGCAGAAGAAGCCTTTATTTGTCACATACACTGATCAGGCATAACATTATGAGCAGTGAGAGGTGAAGTGAATAACACTGATTATATCATCATCATGGCACCTGTTAGTGGGTGGGATATATTAGGTAGCAAGTGAACATTTTGTCCTCAAAGTTGATATCTTAGAAGCAGGAAAAATGGGCAAGTGTAAGGATTTGAGCGAGTTTGGCAAGGGCCAAATTGTGATGGCTTGATGACTGGATCAGAGCATCTCCTAAACTGCAGCTCTTGTGGGGTGTTCCCGGCCTGCAGTGGTCAGTATCTTTCAAAAGTGGTCCAAGGAAGGAATAGTGGTGAACCGGTGACAGGGTCATGGATGGCCACTGATGCACGTGGGAAGCGAATTATTATTGTTATTGTTAGTATTGTTATTGTTGCTCACATTGCTGAAGAAGTTAATGCTGGTTCTGATAGAAAATGTGTCAGAATACACAGTGCATTATGGCTGTTGTGGCAGCAAAAGAGGGACCAACACAATATTGTCATAATGCTTTGCCTGGTCAGCGTATACATTACAGCAAATTAAAATTATTTTCTTTGTTAGGATTTTGGGGTGAAAGTGCAGGGTCAGCCATGATATAGCAACCCTGGAGCGAAGAGGGTTAGGGATATTCCTCAAGGGCCTAATAGAGGCAGCTTGGCGGTGCTGGGGCTTTCACTTCAACCTTTTCATCATCAACCCAGAGCCTTAACTGTTTGAGCCAGGAGTTTAATGGAAGAAAGTGGATGGAATGAAGCAATGTGGTGATGCGGGCAAACTAGGAAGATTGAAGCCATGAAGGTGAACACACTGCAAACACTCTGTAACCATCTGTAGTCAGGATGCTGAAATGAACTGAGCAAATAAGCTTTGTTTGTCTTGTAGCTTGGTACAAAATTTCATATGAATTCTTGATGAGGTATAACAGCCCTATTGGTAATTGCAGTGCTACTGAAGTGCTAGCCAGAAAAAGTGGGGACATAAGTAGATTTTCTCTCAACTGCCAAGTGCCATTATTATTTATATGATGAAAGAGTCCCTATATGTATTCATCTAGAAAAGACTTTTTTGAGAATAGAATGTACTGAATATTTATGCACTACACAATATTTGTTCATAGTAGCAAAACTTGCATAAAATAATTCTGATTAGATGGATAAGTGAAGCTCAGTTAAACAGTACCTGTGTGATTGTACCAGTTGTAGCCATCATTGCAGCTGTTGCTGTCAGTGAGAGAAGAGTGGAAGCAGGTTATTGAATATGTGTACTGTGGATTGGAATTTTGTCATCCTAGAAAACATCACGCCCTTCAGGAGAGACATGTTTCATCATAGGATAAAGGTGACTGCAATGATCTGCAGTTATACTTTTGCCATGCATCTGCAGCTTGTTCCAGGTAAAGAAGGAACTGTCCAAGGTTCTGAACTTGGTCAGTTCCTTAAAATTTAAATGTGTGTGTGTAATGTAGGACATTTTACCAATATAATATGAGATATTCAAATAAAACATTACAAAGCATATTATAAGAGCATGTTATATATATTTGACCGCTTTAGTCTAATTCATATTATTTTTTTGTCTTATCAGATAATGGCAGATATTACATGGATACGCTGTTTATGAGCACATGTAGTACTCCCTTCCTTCATTAACCATTTATTCATTCTGAATATCTTTCACATTATGTGTATGAGAAAATATCAATTAATGATATCATAATTAGCAAAAACATTCAGCAAGTGAACATGTATCCCATATGCAGATTGTGGAACTTGTATAACTGTTGACTCATTTCCCAGCTTTATTATAAGAGTATATTCTGTCTCACTGAAAGTTACTTAAATAGAAAGCATCTGCCACATGAATAAATAAAAGAATAAAAAACTTTCTCTAGATAAAGCTACAGACATAAATTTACATAGAGTTTCAGTTCCAGGTCCTTTTGAAGAGCCAATACAATGGCTAGACTTTTTCTTACATTTTTTGCATTGTTGAGAAAGAGTACATTTCTGTATGGTAGGAATTGGCTTTTGTCATTAGCAAAATTAAATAGCATTGTGTCCCAGCTAAATATTTGATTTATTCCCTTGAAATCAATGCTGCCAAGTTCTGAGTGGCTCGCTGGCATGGAAAGTGATGGAAAGCCTGACATCTCTATATTTAAAGCTAGCTGAAATAAAATTCACTGACTTCAATGAACTCTATAGTAGGGCTAAACACAAATGATTAATTAAATCAATAAAAAAAATGCAATGGAGCAGATAAGTCAGAGGCCTGATCTGATGCACACAGATCTTTGTCTGTGTTAAAATAAGGTAATATAACACCAAATACTTTCTTTAAATTGCTCAGACTATTAAGTAAAAGACAACCTTGCTTTATTAAAATAAATATTACGCAAACATGTTTAATATGAAATGACACATACTCAGGTCACTACCTTGAATCCATCATTGAGCTTATGTGTAATAAATGACACAGACAAAATATTTTTTTCACTGACATGTCATTTACTTGATTTTGATGAACTTTAACATATAAACACTGAAGTTGTTGAAGCATACACAATGTGAATCCTGCATTCTTTTAATTCCCAACTGTGTGTCAGCTTGTTGAAAGCACTTTCAAAAATGACTGCCTCTGAAATTCTTCAGGAAGCAGTAGGTCTTTCTGAGACTTACTAAAGTTATACTTCTATGCAAGTCATATTTAGTTATGTCATTAGAAATACGTCTCCTGCTAGGCATTATGAAAGGTTTTCTGTTTGTTCTTATGTAAGAGAAAGGTGTCACATGAGAACAATGTGGCTCATAAATATATTTCTTTTGGCATGACCCATACCACCCTCTGTCTTCTCAGTCCTGAACTGGACTATTAGATGCCTGGTTACTGTATTAATAAGTAGCCCGAGTCAGACAGTGGTTGTTATTTTAAAAAATATCCACAAGGGGGCGGTGACACATTACTGTCAGAGAAATACTTCAGGAAACTCCTAACTTGTGCACTTGTCTACTTGCAGCACAAATGAATCAAAGGACAAATGAAAAGACTAGAGAAAGTGTAGAATGAAAAAAGAAACACAGAACTCATTATCTAGATATGATTTTTTGTTAGTTAAATTAACATAATTGAAATAATTGCTGTAGCTGTATTGGCAAATCATCATTAAGTCCCATTATAATACTGTCTATAATAAGTGCTAGTTTAAGTAAATACAGGAAGAACTAGGTCTTCATGTAGGACTTTATTTGAAAACGGTTAGTGACTCAGCTGTTTGGACATCTTGGGTTCATTCCACCATGTAGGTGCCAAAACAGAGAAGAGTCTTGATGCATACCTTTCTTGTACCCTGAGAGACGGTGGTAACAATCAAGCAGTGCTGGAGGATCAGAAGGAGTGAGGTGCAGCGCGGGTGTAAAAACTGCTTTGGTATGTGGATGCTGAAAACAACTTATACATGTGAAGGTTATGCATGAAGGTTAAGCCTTTTTTTAAGATCAGTGGCTTCTACTGGCTAATAATATTTGGTTATAATTATATTTGTTTATAGTTATAGCTACATCTTTGATATCTTCTATCCATCCATCTATCCATCCATTTTCTGCACTCCTTATCCTACACAGGGTCAAAGGGAACCAGGAGTCTTTCCCTGGAGAATCAGGCCACAAGGCAGGAGACACTTTGGACAGGGTGCCAACTCATCATAGGGCACAATCTCTCATAGACACATTCACACACTCACAGAAAATTTAGAGATTTCGGTCTTACAATGCATGTCTTTTTATCTGGGAGAGGAAACCCAGAGTAACTCTGGTACCCAGAGAAAACCCCAAAGCACAGGGAGAACATGCAAACTCCAAACACACACACACACATGGGGAAAGCTGGATTCAAAACATGAACCTGAGAGGTGTGATATAAACTAGCAAACCGCTAAGTCACCATTTTTCTCATACAGTATCTTGACTTAAATATTAGTATTATGTTTTTAAATTATTTTTTGATAAAGCTGATTTAAAAGTTAAATCATTATTTGATTCAGAAAGATGTAGGCTTGTTTGGCTATATACTGGGGTGAGTGTTATTCACATGATATTCTCCTGCATGGAAGATCTTCCGAGTCAGCTAAACACTTAGCTCTGTGAAAAGATGATGGAAGTGGTCTCTTTCAGTATAATAACATCCTTGTTCACAGGGCATGAGGGCATCACCAGATCTCAGCCTAATCATATACATATCAGAGATTCTGCAGTGACATAATATCCACCACTATTATCAAACACTAGTTGAGGGAATATTTTTGGGGGAATAATAGTGTTCATTCCTTGTACACTTATAGAATCTATACCAAGTTGCACTGAAGCTCTTCTGGTGGCTTGTATGGTCCCAAAATCCTACAAAGATTTTCTGTTGTCTTTCCCTCTTGCTTTAATCTGCCAACCATCTGGAGATCAAAGCAGATTGGAGCAACTGAAACAAGGGAAGATAATTGCCATAGCTAATCATACCACTCTAAATCAACACTGTCATTTTGTTACTGTGAAGAGATTGGAGCAATTCAGATAATATGACCCAAGCTTTTTATAGCTGGAAAATGAGCAATCAGTGAATTATTGGATTGGAAGATTAAAAAAGTAAGGATTGGAAGAATTTGAAAAATGAAGTAAATAAGGACTGGTGAGGGAATGTTAACTATGCATAAGCACTATAGAGTCTTTGTGAAAGAATTACAACATAAAGGAGCATAAATTCCAAACTCTCACCGCTATAACACCTCAGAATGTTTAACTGGGGTTTGCTCAGCTGGTAATGTGTCATTGGTTCTCATTGGATAATAAATTTACTGTCCTTTTTAATGTTTTCAGATGAATGGATATACAGTCAGATATTTAAAAAATAAAATAAAAATACATCTGTGTGTGCTCCTACACCTTGTATTACAAAGGCTAAATCTGATATGTTTCCAGAATTCCTGACCACATTGAGACATTGGTGGAAATTTGATTTGGACTGGTATACGTGTAATCTGGCAAAGCTGCAGTCTGGACTAGTTTATAAAGAACGGGGCGGCTCTTAACGTGATTGCACTGGAAAGAGTCCATCCAGTGTGGTGTAGGCTGTGGGATCATTCTCACTCCTGCCTACTACACCGGCGCGCTGCACCGCCCACTCCATTAGTATTAGTGTAGGCTTATGTGAAGCTCAGTAACGCCACATTTAGCCTATGGGCGGATGCACCATCACTGCCCTCTCCACCTTAGACACACACCAGAGAGGGACTGCTTTCCTCCTAGCCACACGTATATATCTGGAAATACTCTCGGAACATCACCACGCTACTGTTTGCACAGCACCACGCTACTTTTATAGACATTTTATTACTTGTGTCTGTTTCGGTTATGGCTTGTGTGCTGGACTTAAAAGGTGAACGGTGATCGTGTTTCCTTGTGAATAACAGGAGCGCAGTGAAGCATGGAGAATGTGACATTATTTGGGAATGATAACCGGACTCTAGGCATATGGACCGACCAACGCATCGAGTACAAAGTGGTGAGTGTGTTGTTGGTGTTAATTATATGCGGCGCCGGGATCGTGGGGAATGTGATGGTAATCTTCGTGGTGCTCACGACCAAACACATGCGGACTCCCACTAACTGCTACCTGGTGAGTTTGGCGGTTGCAGACCTCATCGTGCTGACGGCGGCGGGTTTACCTAACATTACAGAAAGCTTGTTTGGGGGGTGGGTATACGGGTACGGCGGCTGCCTCTCCATAACATACCTGCAGTACTTGGGCATCAATGCGTCCTCCTGCTCCATTACGGCGTTCACCGTGGAGAGGTACATCGCCATCTGCCACCCGATCAAGGCGCAGTTTCTCTGCACTCTCTCTAGGGCCAAAAAGATCATTGTCATTGTTTGGGTTTTCACCACTCTTTACTGCGTAATGTGGTTTTGCCTGTCCGACATCGAAACAAAGATCTACGACAACATCACCTTAACTGTGTGCGCTTACAAGGTGCCAAGGAGACTATACAAGCCGATATACTTCGCTGACTTCACTTTGTTCTACGTGGTTCCGCTCCTGCTGGCCTCCGTACTGTACGGTCTGATCGCCAGGATCCTGTTTCTCAACCCCCTGCCCTCGGACCCCAAGGAAAAGGCGCAAACCTGGAGGAAAGGCTCGTGCGCAGAGAGCAAAAAGCACTCCAAGAGCTCTTCTTTTGGAAGCACGGCTGCATCGCGAAGACAGGTATTCATTAACTTTTCCTATCCTGGAAGCTAGGGGGGAAAAAAAGCGCGCGTAATTGTGCGCTTTCCTTACGCGCGTGTTTTCTCAGGTTCTGGAGTAACCCCATGTTCTGCATGTTTTGCTGTTTTCACCTGTTCTATCACACCTAGTTCAACTCTGGCTTCATTAGTTGATTAATTGGGTTAGGGAAAACACTTAAAAATAAAGTACTCCAGGACCAGGAGCGAGGTGGCCCGGGTGCTTTCCAGGGTGAACGCAAACTAAAAAAAAAGCGAAAACATCATTAAAGGTGTGCTTCAAAACCTAGGCTGAGAGTGTACCACAATATAGAAACAGGTAATTACTTGTAATGAAGTCTTTAGTAGTGTGTACATTACTTAAAAGCGTGAGGAATCGCAGCGTCACCTGAAGGCGTGGATGTACAGAGAGAACCAGCTGCAGGACATTTATTCTAAATTATCCTTAAAACACAACTACCATCTCATGACCGTTATTGCATTCATTGTGATTACATTAGCACAATATTAGATTAAACTAGCACAACTTGATCAATGCTGAGGCGAGAACCTAATGAAATGACCAAACATAGCTAGTCTGCATGCACAGCAAAATAAGCAGAAAAACTCTACATTAAAGTGGAGAAAGAAAGCCCAATGAAGTGATATGTCCAGGTTTTGATACATGGATTGGCAAACAGAGACTGGAGACCAAGAGGTTTTATCACCTAAATCTACAGGTTGTATTGGTAAAATATCTGATTTGTTCTGTAGCACAGTTAAATGGCAACTTCATGAAACTTCTGTATTATGATATTGTTATTCTGTTTTACAAGTTTTCAATTCTGACTTCACTGAAAGAATTAATAGACCAGTCAGTGTGTTCTGACTGTGGGTAGTAGCTCGGGTACTATGACTTATTACAAGGATTGCAGCTGCCATCCTGTGCAGCCCAAGTGGTCATGGTCACCTATTTCTTCTATTCTGTGCTGTGCTCTGCAGATGCTATTGTGACCACCTGGGTCTGTTTCCTCTTTACTCCTATTTTTCCCAAAATGTGTTTAAGTGATATATCTGCACCATTCCTCTTTTGCTTCATTTTTTCTTGTTATTACCTCTACTCATGCTTATCACCATCAACCAGCTTGGCAATTTTACAAGGTAGTTATGCCACAAAGTAGCTTAACCTTTATCTCAGAATCAATGTTTGATAGCTCTGATGCACCTGTTCTCAATTCTCACACTAATGTTTTTTGGTAAGGACCTGGAAAACAACTCTTTTCCTATTACACACACACACACACACACACACACACACACACACACACACACACACACAAAAGGAGCCAGGAACAAAAACAGTATTCTGTGAGAGATGCAGAGAAGGATCACATGACACACATTAAATAACTGCCGATTTCTTACCATCTTATCCTCCAAAAAATATTTCAGTGTATCCTACTGTGCCACTGATTCATGTGGTTTCCACAAATACCTTTAATACATTTGCTGTTTTCACAACACTTGAGGCAGTACTAGAACTGGGTGATGTCCTGACATCTGCGTACACTTACAGGCCACTTTACTAGGAACACATGTACCCTGCTATTGCATGCCATGTCTTTTTCAAAGTTTGGGTGACTGTCCAGTTTGGGTGTGTCAACAAAGTCTTGTTTCCATAAGCCTTCAAACCAGTCTGGACATTGTATTCTGACCTCTCACAGAGCTGCTGTACATGAGATGTGTTTCATTTTTGCACCATTTGCTCAATAATTTGTAGATTGTAAGCTGTAAAAGAGCATTTGTGCATGAAAATTCCAAGAGATAATCCTGAAATAATCAAACTAGCCTGTCTGGTGCCAATATACAATATAAATTTTTCTGATTTAAGATGTTTGATATGAACATTAACTGAAGTGTTGACCTGTACCTGAAAGACTTTATGCATTGCACTGCTGCCACATGATTGTCTGATTGAATTATTGCATAAGTGTATAATAATTTCTATGTAAAGATGTGCATGATTAAAACCTAGCAAAAGTTAGCAGATTTGGTTTTAGTCTTTCCTTGTTTGTGTTGCAGGTAACAAAGATGCTGGCTGTGGTGGTGATTCTCTTCGCATTGCTTTGGATGCCCTATCGTACACTGGTGGTTGTCAACTCGTTCCTAAATGATTCCTATTCTAATGTATGGTTTTTGCTCTTCTGTCGACTCTGCGTCTACCTAAACAGTGCCATCAATCCTGTTATCTACAACGCTATGTCTCAAAAGTTCCGTGCCGCTTTCCGCAAGCTGTGTCATTGCAGGCCACAGAGCTCACAGAAGCCGGCGACATACAACCTGGCACTGACTTACAGCGTAATCAAGGAGACCTCCAATGGGCAGAGTCCAGATCACTACCCCACAGAGATGGAGGAGCTTCCAGGGCCTACAGCTGAATTCCTGCCTGGAAGAAAGAAGCTTTCATATAAGGAGTCCTCACTGTCAGACAGCATGTTATCTACAGCCTAGTTTTTTGGATAGATATTTGTTCATAGCTAGTGATTGGTAAATCAGTCTAACTTTTTCAGTCTTGAAGAAAATAGGACCAAATATAGTCTGCTTGTCCGTAATGGTTCTGGTGTGTTTTAAAATTTCGTAGCAGGGTGTCATGATGTAGGTTAAATATACAAAAGTGGCCATAAAGCACCAAGTCTCTTCTCTATAGACTTAGTGTTAAGAAAAACAAAAAGGCAGAGAATGCACAGGAAACCTCTCAAATTGTCCTGCCCAGATGATTAACAGTCTTGTGTCCTCAAAGTCCACAATGCATCAACGTTAAACACCTCACCAATGAGAGACTTGTTATAATGATGCTTTTTATGTTTACATTCCACTGACATATCAGAAACTGATTTGCTTTAATGGATAGAGGTTTCAAGCCTGAATCCTATGTCTTATTTATTTCATGTCTATGCCATGTTAATTCTGATACAGTTTAGAAAGATTTGAAGAATGCAACCTTTAAAAAATTAAATGCAACCTGGTAGAATATACTGTACTGTCGCATTGTGTGAGCATGTTTAGAAGATAAAAAAATGAATTTGCATATAAGCATAAGACAAAGAATAAAAGAGAGGAAGAATGTACAGCCTGGTCATTCTTATTTCATTGTGTAAATGCGTTATTTAAAGTAACGGTGGTTAATATGGCAGTGTAAAATGTCATTTTTCTTTCTTTTTTTATTTTAACTGCAATGTGTGTAGCTTTAGATGCAAGACTGTGTTGTTGAATGTGGTCTTTGATATAGCATTAAAAACATTATATAAGCTGGTTTAAAATATTAATGCACTCTGATAAATGTTCATGTGATAGAAAATGTTTGGTCCGTAAGCTTACCTCTCTTCACACTGACTCTGGAAACCATTCAGAATGTACAATGCCATGCTTTGTAGTTCATTGACCGAATGTTTTAAGTATGCACATGATATTTCTTGCTGTTGTTGTGAATATTTATATTTTGTAAGTTGTTCCTTGTCTTGAATAAACTGATAGAATAGGATTATTATTATTTTATGTTCCTCAATTGCCAAAATGCACACATCAGTATATGAATCACTTGCTCAATCAGCCATTTTCTTTCACAAGATAAAAACCAAGATATCCAAAACAACGTAACTGTATAGATAAACACCCTGCATCATTCAACATCGCCCCAAATGCAAGCAAGTATTAGTAATTAGTATAGTAAGTAAAGTAAAAAAATTCTTCCCCATCATTCAGTTTTTCCTATCATATAAGAATAATGAGCTTATGTTTAATTAGTAATCATATTTTATTCCACAGACTGTGTATCTGTGCACAGAGTTACTAAAATTCAATTAATGTGGTAAAAGTCATCATTTAACTTAATCGATCACCTTATTAATAGGGTATCAGTGTAAAAGGACAGGCTTGTCACAGTCATGTGTAAAGAATGAGCTGTTAAAACAACCTCACATACTGTAAATGAGTCAACAGAATGATTGATTAAACTATTTTGAAATCTCCATGGCATATAGTTGCCTAAGCAGGATGTAAACAATGATAGCAGTTAGCAACTAGATTAATGAGAAAGAAATAAGATTGCATGGATATTCTTAGAAACAAGTCATTATACTATACAAAGGCAAAGCATAATCAAGTGCAACGGTGGACGTAAGACTCTCAGTTGCACAGTAACTCACAATGAACAGCCATTAGTATATATTTCTTAGTATTGAATGCATCACTGTCAACACCAATCAAGTCCCTGGACTGAAACACATTGATGTTAATCTACCATTTCCTTTGTGTGCTTGGGGCAAGAAAACAACACATACACAGAAATCTCAACCTACAGGCCCACTGGGGTGAGAATGAAATCTTAGACATGGCAGAAGAACTGAGCCGCAAGAAACAACAGGGTTTCCTGGTTGACGTGTAACAGTCATGTCCCATTTAATCCCATTTATATCAACACTTGAGATAAAGACAAGGAAGCTCAAGCACTGCCTGACTTTATTTTTCCTTACACTCTGATGTCTAGGACACAACAAAATGACCCCATTGGGAGATATTTGAAGAGAACATTTAAAAAAAATAATGAATAATCTCCTCTCTTACACAGTACCCCTGACCCCCCCAGTACAGCTTCACAAGAGATTATACCTGTGGTTTCTGTCGACATGAAGAGATCTTTCAACAGAATTAACATGCCCCAGGCCAGACAGAATTTCAGGATGTGTATTGAAAAGCTGTAGTGATCAACTAGTGGCTGTTTTCACAGACATTTGAAATTTGTATCTAATTCAGTTCAGTGGTACCTACCTGTTAAAAACAGCACCCAAAAATAAAGTCAGCTGTCTTAATGAACACAGATCTGACTTGCATGACAATGAACTGATTTAAGAGACTGGTGCTGAGATGCATTAAAAAACACATCCCAGAGACTCTGGACCCATTTCAGTTTGCCTACTGAGGATCCTTTGCAGTACACACCACACTGTCATACCTGAAAAACAGAAAGTGTTATGCTGGACTGCTGTTTGGATTCAGTGATTACAGTAAAACTACATTTCAACCAAACTATTACACAAGCTACTAGATTTAGGACTTGGAGCTAGATTATGCAGTTATATTCTAGACTTCCTCACAGGCTGAACCCAACATGTGCAGATAAGCAAGCAAACACTTCCTCCTCAACACTCTCAGCAAGGCAGTGTGCTGAGCCCCTTGCTCTACTCCCGTTTCACACACAGCTGTCTCCAATCTTATACAGTTTCTACAGGTATGCTCTAGAATCTGTCTTCAATGGCAGCTCCACATCCTGGTATGGCAGATGCTCAGTTCTCAACCATACAGGACATTTACTCCACATGCTGTGATGAATCAAGACTCAAGATATCCTGCACACTCACTTTTCTCCTTTCTGTCCTGAGGTAAAAGACTCTAAACCATCAGCACACACAACTCAAAAAACATGCTATAAGTCTTTTCAACTCTCTACAATACAACATAAACAAGAGCTACTGACACGTCACTGACAATGCCAGGACATAACCTCATGCTTACTTTAATTTTCTTTTTTTTCATTATTATTTTTAATGCTGTTTTTTGTATATATATTATATTATATCAATACATATTTGGAATTTTTATACAAGTGGATTCTTACCTATTATTGTTCCATTCATCTCTTATTTTTATAGTATTTCGCACTAATCGATATTTTTGTAAATGTCTTTATATTGTCATTGTGTTGTTTTGATTTTAGCTGTAGAGAAGCATCCAATTAAGAATTTTGTTGTGCTCAATACACTGTACATGCGTATATGACAATAAAGCTTTGAATCCTCGGCTTAAATTTATGTTCTCATTACCAAAAATCCTTCATATTTTTGTATGATAAAATGATGCATGTATTATATTTATTGTGGACTGCTTCCTTTCCCAGCACATCAAAAAGAAACCTTAAAGTATTTTTTATTTAATTTTACCTGCATTAAGGTTTGGACACACAATTAGCTATACCAGGCCTGGCCATTTTAAGCAGTCCCACATTGGGTGAAATCATAGCGGAGGCTGTAATTACCCCTGTAGACAGGCTTATTGTCCTCGCAGGAAAAGACCGGAGCAAATTAAACAGGAAGAATGAAAAGGATGCGATCAATAAAGAAAGTTTTCCAAATCTCTCTTGCTTATAAAACAAGACACATGCTATCTCAAACAAATTGCTTGGTGATATTGAACCTGACATCAGAGCTGGAGTTTAGACTGCTAATAAAGACAGTTTAAGGAGGGAATAAAACACAACTGTGTGTGCTGCTGTAGGAAAAATTCAATTACAATTACAGGGAAGTATGATAATATTACAATAAATAGTAATGAATGCCAATATTTTCTAATATCCCTGATGTACCACAGCAACTTGCCAACAATTACATTTAATAATATTTTATTAAAGAACACTGCATACTTTTTTAAAATCTGTTTATCTGTTTATAATTACATTTATTGATGTGAAATGTTTGCAAAACGTTACCTCCAATATTTATGTTAATATATTAAACCTTACTAATAGAACTATTCTCACATGCTGTTATAGTAACTTAATCAACACCTTTTGACCAATCAGAATCAAGCATTCACCATCAGTATGGTACAATAGCACATATTATTTTCAGCACTGTACTCTAGCAACTTGTGATCAATATACACTCACAGAAAGTTAATAAGAAAAAGTTTTGACATGGGCTGTAATAGACAATGAGAAAAGGTGTGAAACAGCAGCAGCTATTCCTTATTGATCACATCCTTTCCTCTTTGCCCTACAATTTACTTCTTTTCTTTTCCCCCCAGGAAAATGAGGTTGTCTATATGATTTAAAACAGCTTATTATTTCAACTAACTTTTTTTTTTGTAGAAAAAAGGTGCCACACACATACACAGATACTTCCTATTCTCTCCAAATTTTCATTCAACTCATAACATGCTACTGAACACAAAAGTTAATTACTTACACAATGAAAAACCCCACAGAGCTATTTCTCAATGGTTATTTTAAGTACTTGTTTCAGCAGGGAGAACAGCACAGTTTATTTTTTTTTATCAGTACCTCATTTTAAATTCAGATCAGCTACTGATGCAATTTCAGAATTTCAAGCTGATTGAACCTGATATTTTTTTTCATTTCGTGACACTGGTAAATATTGAAACACATTAGGTTTAGCTAATTGGTTAAAGGAATGATTTATTAACCCCAGAACTAGCCAGTGTAGAACTATCAGGCCTGTTTTAGTACTGTCTCTAAGAGTTAAAAACCCATCAATATTAGGCTACTGTGCATTATGAAACTGTAACTCAGAGCAAATCCTTCAGAAAGCATTTTCTTGTTTTGTTCTGATTATCTGAATAGTTCATTCATTCATTCATTGTCTTCCGCTTATCCGGAGCCGGGTCGCGGGGGCAGCAGTCTAAGCAGGGATGCCCAGACTTCCCTCTCCCCAGACACTTCCTCCAGCTCTTCCGGAGGGACCCCGAGGCGTTCCCAGGCCAGCCAAGAGACATAGTCTCTCCAGTGTGTCCTGGGTCTTCCCCGGGGTCTCTTCCCGGTGGGGCATGCCCAGAACACCTCCCCAGGTAGATGTCCTGGAGGCATCCGAAACAGATGCCCGAGCCACCTCAACTGTCCCCTTTCGATGTGGAGGAGCAGCAGCTCTTCTTCGAGCTCCTCCCGGGTGACAGAGCTCCTTACCCTATCTCTAAGGGAGCGCCCCACCACCCTACGGAGGAAGCTCATTTCGGCCGCTTGTATTTGGGATCTTATCCTTTCGGTCATGACCCAGAGCTCATGACCATAGGTGAGAGTAGAAATGTAGATTGACTGGTAAATCGAGAGCTTCGCCTTCAGGCTCAGCTCCTTCTTCACCACAACAGACCGGGACATAGACCGCATTACTGCTGCCACTGCACCGATCTGTCTGTCAATCTCACAATCCATCCTTCCCTCACTCGTAAACAAGACCCCGAGATACTTAAACTCCTCCACTTGAGGAAGGAGCTATGGAGGGTGCAAGCCACCTTTTTCCGGTCGAGAACCATGGCCTCAGATTTGGAAGTGCTGACCCTCATCCCAGCCGCTTCACACTCAGCTGCAAAATGCCCCAGTGCATGCTGTAAGCCCTAGGCTTGAAAGAGCCAACAGGAAAATCATCATCTGCAAAAATCAGCAATGAAATCCTGTGGTCCCCAAACTGGAATCCCTCCAGCCCCTGGCTGTGCCTAGAAATTCTGTCCATAAAAACAATGAACAGAACCGGTGACAAAGGACAGCCCTGTCGGAGTCCAACATGCACTGGGAACAGATCTGACTTACAGCTGGCAATGCGAACCAAGCTCCTGCTCCGGTTATATAGAGACCGAACAGCCCTTAACAGAGGGCCACGGACCCCGTACTCCCAGAGCACCTCCCACAGAATGCCACGAGGGACACGGTCAAATGCCTTCTCCAAGTCCACAAAACACATGTGGACTGGTTGGGCAAACTCCCACGAACCCTCGAGCACCCTGTGGAGGGTATAGAGCTGGTCCAGTGTTCCACAACCAGGATGAAAACTGCATTGCTCCTCCTGTATCCGAGGTTCGACTAACGGTCAGACTCTCCTCTCCAGTACTCTGGAATAGACTTTTCCTGGGAGGTTGAGGAGTGTGATCCCCCTATAGTTGGAACACACCCTCCGGTCCCCCTTCTTAAAAAGAGGGACCACCACCCCGGTTGCCCAGTCCAGAGGCACTGTCCCTGACCGCCATGCTATGTTGCAGAGACGTGTCAGCCAAGACAGCCCCACAACATCCAGACTTAAGGTACTCAGGGCGAATCTCATCCATGCCCGGTGCCTTGCCACCAAGGAGCTGCTGGGAAATACCTCAGTGACCTTTAGCTTGGGTGATGAATGAATGAATTTACCTCTGAGTCCTCGGCCTCTGGTTCTCGAAGTATTCCTTCCACCGTCCGACAATATCCCCAGTCGAGGCCAGCAACTCTCCACCTCCACTGTAAACAGTGTTGGCAGAGAGCTGCTTACCCTTTCTGAGGCAACAAATGGTTTGCCAGAATTTCCCCGAGGCCGTCCGATAGTCTTTCTCCATGGCCTCACCAAACTCCTCCCAGACCCGAGTTTTCGCTTCCGAGACCACCCGGGCTGCAGTTCGCTTGGCCTGCCGGTATGCCTCAGCAGCCTCCAGAGTCCCCCGAGCCAACCAGGCTCAATAGGACTCCTTCTTCAGCTTGACGTCATCCCTTATTTCCAGTGTCCACCACTGTGTTTGGGGATTGCCGCTGCGACCGGCACCAGAGACTTTACGGCCACAGCTCCGGATGGCTGCGTCAACAATGGAGGAGGAGAACATGGTCCACTCACACTCAATGTCCCCAACCTCCCTCGGGATCTGGTTGAAACTCTCCCTGAGGTGGGAGTTGAAGACCCCCCCAACAAAGGGATCAGCAAGACAGACCCTCACAATACGTTTGGGTCTGCCAAGTCTGTCTGGCATCCTCCTGCATAAGCGGATCCAACTCACCACCAGGTGGTGATCGGTTGACAGCTCCGCCCCTCTCTTCACCCTAGTGTCCAAGACATGCGGCCAAAGGTTAGATGACACGACCACAAGGTCGATCATTGATCTCCGGCCTAGGTGTCCTGGTACCACATGTACTGATGGGCACCCTTATGCTTGAACATGGTGTTTGTTATGGACAGGCTGTGACTAGCACAGAAGTCCAGCAGCAGGACACCACTTGAATTCATATCAGGAGGGCCATTCCTTCCAATCACACCCCTCCAGGTATCACTTTCATTGCCCACATGGGAGTTGAAGTCCCCCAGCAAAACTATGGAGTCCCCAGTCGAAGCACCTTCCAGCACCCCTCGCAGGGTCTCCAAGAAGGTTGGGTACTCCACACTGCCGTTCAGCCCATAAGCCGAAACTGGCCCGAAGGCGCAGGGAAACAACCCTCTCGTTTACCGGGGAAAACTCCAACACATAATGGCTGAGCTGGGGGGCTATAAGCAAGCCCACCCCAGCCCAACGCCTCTCACCATGGGGTTACCCCAGAGAAGAAGAGGGTCCAACCTCTCTCAAGGAGTTGGGTTCCAGAGCTCAGGCTGTGCGTGTAGGCAAGCCCGGCTATCTCTAGCCAGTACCACTAAACCTCCCTCACCAGCTCAGGCTCCTTCCCCCCCAGTGAGGTGACATTCCATGTCCCAAAAGCCAGATTCTTCGTCCAGGGTTTGGGTCGTCGTGGCCCTCGCCCATGACTGCTACACAAAACACACTGCACCGGACCCTTATGCTCCTTCCTGCAGGTGGTGGGCCTACGGGAAGGTGGGCCTACGTCTTTCCTTCGGGCTGTGCCCGCCCGAGTCCAGCAGGCAGACTGTTTTCCATTACAGACTGTTTTCCTTTCTGTGTTTAATTATCACAATGTTAACCAACGGGCATGACTACAAAGCATGAAGGGCTGTGTAATGAATTGCAAGGCAGCTGAAATCTATCCTTGACAGACATATACTCATGGGTTTATAGGCCTACAAGATTATATCCAACTTCCATCTTATAGATTTGTCACCTGTCTCTACAGAGCAAAGGCTTATCTTTCTGTTTTTTTGGCAAAATACACTAAGGTTAAAAAAACAAACACACACAATGAAAGACATGAAACCAAATATAATGATTGAGATTCAGCATATTGTATAGTGAAAGGGCTTGGGAAATGTTCAGATGTTCAGTCTTCACGATAAATGGACTAACATGACGCAGTCAAACAAAATGAGCACACACACACACACACACACACACACACACACACACACACACACACACACAGAGTGAAATTAATCAATGCACACCTGGGTCTAGTGCACCCCTTGGAAAAAAGCAGATAAGATCCATATAAAATATTCATTACCAGTATGTCTAATCTTAAGTATTTCACTGTAACACAGTGAACCACGAAACACAACACAAAGCATAGAGCTTATATAGAATGGGAGAATATGCAGGTGTGAATGGCCTGAGCTTAAGCTCAGATTAGTTAAACTCTGCAATCGCCTCTTTTCAACACAATGAACGTGACAGCCATGGCATTTCCATGTCCTGAAACCGTTACCTGGCAACTGTACGATTTCTGTCGGTCACAGGTCTTGGCTCTTAGCGATCTGGTTATCAGACACTACAGCAGAAGCATTTGGCTGGAAGTAGAATGATAAGCCAGAACTTTCCTTGAACATATGAATGTCAGGATGGATCCCCAAAATTGAATGCATCTCTTTACTGCAGCAACAGTTATGTTATTTAGGTCAGATCTTAACCACATTACAATGGAATCATTGTTGCTTAAATGGATTTGATTCTCTGGGAATAATGTTAATTAATGGTTGGAGCAAGTGCCATACTTAATCTATTTGTGTGTCAAGATAATGCTTGCTGGGATCATTGACTGATATTTATCTGATTAATATAACTTAAATGATCACTAATCAGTATAGGTATCCCTGAGTTATTTTGGTCTTCACCTAGAGTCAGCTATTTAAAATCAGTTAATTAGGAATGAAGCTCAGAGGAAGATTAACCAAGAGAAATGGAGTGCAGTTCATTCTTTCCCTCTCGCTCTCTTTCCTGCACACACACACACAGAAACATGTGCATATTTATGCATCTGATCTAATGGTTCGGTTGGCAATGCACCACTGTATCACTCCTAAAGTAAATGTGTCGATGAGTCTGTGAGATGTAGCCGAAGCTGTTGACGAGGTCCAGGTGCTCACAGCTCACTGCTCACAAGGAGCTCAGACCTGTGACCAATCATTAGGAGCCCAGACCTGTGACCGACAGAAATCATATGGTTGCCAGGTAACGGTTTGTGGATTTGGAAATGCTGCTGTGGCTTTTAAGTTCATTGTGTTGAAAAGAGGAACGGTGGCATTTAACTATTAATCCGAGCCTAAGATCAGGCCATTCACACCTGCTAATTCACCAAAGTTTTGTGTGTCATGGTTCACTGTGTTTGAACATTTGCCATATTGTAATGAATGAAAATGTTGTGTGGATCTTATCTCCTGCCTGTCACAAGGTGCCCAAACCTGTGCATGGATTGATTGTGTGTGTGTTAATTTCTTTTTTCTTTTTTTTTCTTTTTTTTTTTTTTTTGGGGGGGGGGGGGGGGGGGTGTCTAATGAGGCATTGATATTATTTGAAAGTCAGCATTTGTTGTTAGAATTCAAAACAAAATGCCATTTTATTGGATATTATTTACTGATATTTATACAACGTTTTCAGGCAGCTTTTATGAAAGCAAAACTGTCCATGGCATTAAAGCGAGCCCTTCAAGAGCATACTTCAGAGTGAGAAACTTTGTTTACTTTATGATATGAATGAAGTTGAAAACAAATTGCTTCATTTTTTATCACTGCCTTGCCAGCAAGCTGAGACATTATTTATTTGATAAGGGACTGTTTACTCTTTTATTTCTAGTCATGGTGTATGCCAGAATCTGCCAGTATTTTGCACTCCTCCATATTTTCCATACAGATTACAGAGATGACATGAAATTAAAATGCAAAAAGTCTATGAAGCATTCTTTTTGTGCAGAGTTGTTTTTTGGTGGACAATTTTTTTTATCATTTGTGTAAGGCATCAAGCTTTGGCTGTCATGGAGCAGAAAGCGGTAAATGGTGGACTAAAGTATTTTTACACAGTGACAGTACACATAAATACTGCTCGTGTTCAACAGAGATATAGTATGAGTGCTTGCAAGTGCTTGAAGTAAATATAGCCTGCTGACGTCATTGAATCTGATATTTTCAAGGTGAACTTTTATGTTTTTCATGTTTGCTCAGTGTGTGTGTAGTAATGTAGTAGACAAACATGTTGAATAGACTGTATTTGCAGTAAGCTTCACTTAAGCTTTACTTCCTTAGTGTTACTTGCTGCTTGCATTTCATTGAACTGATACAGTAAGATAAATTTAGTGACTGAAGTGGTGCTTTATGTACAGATTCCTTGTTGAAATTCAGATTTATAAATATAAATAAATATGAAATTTTGATTTCAAAAAATATATGTTATATACTTCACACTATAACAATACTTCCTGATAAGAAGATCCTGGTATCTGTTTCTATCAGCAATTCCCTTGCATTGTACTTTTTTTTTTTTTTTTGAATGAGGTCAGACAACTGAGACTCAAATGTCAAGTGAAAAAATAAATAAATGTCTCTTTACAACAATTTGCTTTTTGTTTTTCTTAAAGAATAATACTTTTATTATTATTATTATTATTAGTAGTAGTAGTAGTAGTAGTAATAGTGGCAGTAGTATTATTATTATTTTATTATTATTATGAGCCTTAGATTATGTAGATAATCTGTTATATAGGTTTTGATATATCTGGTATATTGTTATAAAAACAATGACGTATTAGAAGAAGCGCACTAATATCAACTGAATTGTCTTGTAGCTGGAATCAATGTCAGAAATTTCTGGCCAATCTAATTTAATAATGTAAAGATTAAAGTAAAGTTCATGGTTTACTCACATTACAAAATGCTTTAAACAATGTCAATTAAGTGAATTTTAATGTATAGTAAATGTAAACTAAACAGTTTCATCAGTTCTAACAGGGTAGTTCTGTATAAATATATTATAATCTTTACATAGTAGTTCACATAAAATGGAATTAATCAACAAGAACAGAGCACACTGATGAAAAATAAACACAGTTAGTAAACTGCTATTAGATTGGTCCGCTGTGGCGACCCCGAACAGGGAGCAGCCGGAAGCCGAAAACTTCTTCTTCAGTAAACTGCTATTAGAGATGAACTGGAACAACAGAAACATAATACTAAGTGCTAATTCAGGGCTGTTGTTTCAGCTAAAGCAGAGCACAAGAAGTGTTTGTTTACCCAAACCAGATCCTCTGCTGCTAACTAACACACAGCATCTCAGACAAACACAGCAATTTAGTTGTTTGATGGAACATTCCCCAGCTTAGTGCCTACTAAGCCTACTACTTAATGAGCAAAGAGTAACAAGTAAGTGGAGTTCTGCAGATCATTGGAGGAAACAGACTAGTCAAGTTATAAGATGAAGTTACAAGTACATCCTGAAGTTTAGTACATTTCTATAAGAAGATTATGGAAGGAAATAAGGATGGTGTGTTTTTTCTCTTAGTTTGAGAGACATTGTGTCCACACACACACAACACCACACACACACACACACACACACACACACACACACACACACACACACACACACACACACACACACACACACACACACATAAACCATTGGGTTTTATATTTGAAAATGAGCAAGGAGCTCCTCCACTTGTACTGATTTACTGTATAAACTGCCTCCATATATCACCTACAACCCATAACTTGCACAGTGTTCTGCAGATTTCTTGCACAATGTCAAAAGTGAATTAAGAAAATGGATTAAACATTTTCTCATTACACTGGGACAAATGTCTAATTTGTCCATCATTATTATACCATGTTTACATACAGCAGGACATAGTTGGAACTGTTGGAATCCTTCAAGCAGAAACACAAAGATAAATAAACACTATTTTTCTTATATGAAAATGTTGAAGGATTCCCTGTTGTACCTGTTGATTTACTGTATAAAGGCCTTGCTGAACACCATTTGTAAATGTATAGTGGAGTTCCGAAGATGTGAGTAATTTGATGAATTAGTGTGTACACCTCTGTAAACACTATCACTGTATCTTTAATACAATGTGTCTCTAGCAGCAAAGGGAGAGAAATTCTAACCTGAGAAAATGTGGGCTGAGCTGAGAAGCATGAAACGTGTGTTTTTTCCTTTTTGCATTTGAGTTGGCGAACAAAGCGCAGAAAAGCAATCTGGTTAAAAAAAGACATAAAAAGAATAAATAAAAGAAAGTCAGAGTCATACTCTCTAAAACCTCCAGACTCCCCATTTCTCGATTTCTCGGCACACCTAGCAGGGTATTACAAAAAGCTTTCATCATAAACTGCCTGCATATATCACCCACAACACCTGGTTAGCACAGTCACAGATTTATTCCAACTGATGAAAAGTGAATTAGTATATGGATTAAATAATTTTATTGCTTAAATTATATTTTCCCATTACACTGGGACAAATGTCTTAACTATACATCTTTGTATGTGTATAATATAATAAGTTTTTATCATTCAAACTACAAATTGAGCTCTGAAAGTGTGGACAATGTGTCTTGTTCCCCAGCTCTGAAGTATTATACTGAGTATTTCATAGTTTGGCTGAAGAATAATTTTTATGTTAGTTAAATTAGAACATTTACATAGTCCCAGCATTTGGCAGACACCCTTATTCAGAGTGACTTACAATTTATCTTGTTTTGTACAATTAAGGGTTTGTTCAGGGGCCCAGCAGTGGCAGCTTGGTGGACTGGGATTCAAACTCACAACCTTCTGATCAGTAGTCCAGCACCTTTAACCACTAAGCTACCACATTGTTCTTGCAAAGACCAGAAATATAAACCAACAGCTTTTCATTTTAATGCACAGTCCTCATATCATGAAAACTACAAAACCCAAAGAAAATCCAAACATTTTGAAATAACTATATTTTAAAAACAGATTTCAGACATGTATACATCATTACATAATAATAATAATAATAATAATAATAATAATAATAATAATAATAATAATAATAATAATAATAAAAACAATATTCTAGGTTTCTGATTGTGTGGTAAGACAAACAAAATTATTGATTTTTTGCATCATTAAACAAGTCTGTAACAAGTAAATAGGTTCATTATGGCCTGCAATATAGTGCTGATATGTGGCTTGGTAGCATCAGCTGTTAAACCAAATTCTGCACTTAAGAGTGCAAAACAGGACAAGGACAATAATATTAGGATCCAATTACATCATGCCAACGTAACTGAAAAAAGATTTTAATTCATTCATCTTCAATACCTTTTGTCTGGGTCAGGGCCATGGTGAAACCAGACTTTAACCGAGGAACAGTAAGCAATTTCACAAGACATGTCTCTCACACACACACACACACACACACACACACACACACACACACACACACACACACACACACACACACACACACACACACACACACACACACACAAAAGCTGAGTCCAAAGCATAATTACTACTTTTAGCTAGTTTTCTGTTGAAATCCAACATACAGAAACAGATATATAAATAATACTGAGAATACTGGGAAAATTTGTACCAGGTCTAAAGCTTTAAATCATCAATGATTAACAGAGTGAGGAGTATTGGTGGGTGGCACACTGGCTACCTTTAAGCTCCAGGGTCCACGTTTCTAGCCTGTGATCGGGTTACTGTCTATGTGGAGTGTCAGATGTTCACCAGTAACAAATGGATTTTCTCCCCTGTATATGGACTGGTGTTCGGTTTCATGGTGTTTTAATGACTTCTAGTCAGTTTTTCTAGGAAGGGACTCCACTGTGACTGTGACCAGGAGAAATCAGTTTCTGAGGATAAATGAATGAATGAATGAATGAATGAATGAATGAATGAATGAATGAAAAAAAACAGGATGGTTTGTTCTTGATTTGTCATAATATTTCAATTTATTAACCTGTACTCCAGCTTCTACATTCTAATAAGCGAAGCATCTCACGTGTAAACCTTTATATTATATTTCATCACTCGCTTATGCCAGCACACCTGCTCCATACTGCAGGTTTCACATGGATGCAAATGACTTTTACACATTCTTGTCAACCTACATCACCAAACTAAGTTTAGGCACCCTAAATATACAATGGCTAATGGAACTGTAATGTCTACTGTTGTGATTTTTACGAGATAAACATTCCTCGCCTCCAGGATCCAGCTGCCCCATTCCTGCCTTGAGTGTTTTTGTGAAATGCAATTTTAGATTTTCATCACTATGTCCCATTTCAACAATAATGTTCAATGCCATTAGAGCAAATTGGAGTCTTTTTCCTCAGCACTGTGTACTAGGAATTATTTATTTTACACACTCCCCTGTTTATACTGACTTGTACTTATCGCTGGTTCATCACTGGTGAGTGGTTTTCCACTGATGTATATTAAACACTTGATTCCATGAACACCATTTTTCGGCTGGTAAAACAAGCATATTAGTAGTGTATGAATTCAAACAAGCAGTTCAGGAAAGTTCTTGGATGCTTTAAACTTGCAGCACCCTCTAGGGCTTTGTCATTAGAATAAAGTTGCATGACATTTCATTACATGTAGAGCAAGAGATGCATAACTGCTATTTTTTGTTAATTGAGCAGTAATTCAAATAATCAGTCAACTAGTCATCTTTTAGGAAAATCTGTTACAGGATATCACTATTTCTATATTTTCTTCTTTATTTATGCAGTGAAGAACATGTTAAACTGTGTTTAAGATAACAGGCACACACAGTCTACAAATAACGTTTCCAGTTCTAATGCTTTTAAAGCTGCACTGTTAACTAAAACATTAAATAACTGCTGCAATATATGTGACAAGTAATTAATCTGTGTATCACATTACTCTATTTAAAGATCTATCAATTCTTAAAATCTACTCATATGAATAAACTCAGTTGATAATATTGATTCCGAACCTGAGAGCATGCAGTGCAGCACAGAGGCTCTTTTTAGTTTAATAAAATATAAGGACGCAATGTTTACAGCAGTATCTGGGAGGTTTTCTCTAGCCTCAGTAACACTGGAAAAAGGTCTGGCTCTCTTTTAGTTGGTATGTGCCATCGACAGGATCTAAACTGCGATTCGATAGTAATGTGCAACCTGTGGCTCTGAAAGCTTTCTTCCACACTGCACTGATCACAGCCGAATTGCAAGGAATTCATTTATATTTTATTTATCTTTAAAGGACAACAAATATAGGTGAAGGAGATTTTTTCAGGAGAAGATGGGAATAGTATTGAAAACAGACATCTTCACTAGCAATATTTATAATTAGTTGTATTATTTTCAGCCTAATAAAGAGCATTTTTCCTGCCTACTTTATTGTCTGCCTCCGTTTTTTTCACCACCCTGAGTAGTCCAAAGCTTCCTAAAGCAGTGACTAGTAAATGTGCTAGTTGTTTAGTTGACTAGTTTACATAACCACAGATTACAGAGGTGTCTTGAATGCAGAAAACCACAAATTGCTGTTCATCTTATTGGAAATAAATACAAGAGGGAAATTAATATGCTCTCCAGCAAAGGATTAGAGATCTAGGGTCATAGAAGCCAATAGAGCCAACAGTTAATGGTTTAGTGTCACTAGATTTTGTTTCCACTTTCTATAAGAATTGGTACAAATGCTATGATTAGCCAGTAGGATTAAGAGCAACAGAAGAGGTGGGAGAATTGTAGGTTAATATTGGGTGGCAGATTACACCAAAGAAGCAGCATTAAGTTCCCATCATAAGCCTCCATAATGAATCGAATGATCCCTTCTCTCTGGCAATAGCTGCCAACAAAAAGGCCATATTGCTTTTTAAGTTGACCCTTCAGTGCATACTGCTCAGGTTGATCAACACATTGTAGCAGGCTTTGCACTGCTGAATACTTTCCCCACTCTCACATTGCTGAGTAACAGTGGAGCTGGATTTCACTCACTCTTGCCTGAATGGTGCTCTGATGATTGCCATGGTCATTTTTTACAGAAGCTGGTGCTCTGCCAATAGTGCTACAATCTTCGATAATCACAGGGAAGAGAATCCAATACGAAACTACAGAGACAAAATACACTGTGATGCACTTCTGTAGCACTGAATTTACTCATAACCAATCACGCAACATCTCCACACTCCAAGCCTATCAGGATATAGGACTGCAATTCATAAATATGAATAGATTAGATTTGCTGCATTACAAGCAAATACAACTCAGAACTTAAGTAATCAGACAGAGATATCATTTTTATGCATTTTTTGATACCCAATTCCTGTCTTAGGTGTTGTTGTTTTTTTGTTTTTTTCTTCACCAATTCACTTTTAATGTTCATTACCATTAGAGTAAATTAGGTTACATGTAAGAACATAATTAATATAGTAACACAATATATGTACAATATTTTTTCGAAGATACTTGTAGATAGTCTCAAATGAAAAATATTGTTCTGGATGTTCTCCTCACAGTTCCTGTTTCATTTCAAATAATCAACAATATATTAAAATAATAATCAATAATAAACAGGCTGTGATGTTATTTACTCATTTGTGAACTCTAATGTCTGGTTATATGAAAGATATTACCCAAGGAACAAAAAGAACTGTAAAGTATATTTGCATAAGGATATAGTAGTTGCTTTCGGCTGCTCCCTGTTCGGGGTCGCCACAGCAGACCAACTGGTCTGCACAACAACTTGGCAGATGTTTTACTCTGGATGCCCTTCCTGATGCAACCCTCCCATTTTCTGGCCTTGGGACCGGCACTGCATCCAGTGGCTGGGAATCAAACCCAGGCTTTCTGCATGATAGGCGAGAAACCTACCACTGAGCCACCAATGCCCCCATTTGCATAAGGATATAAGTAATATAATTCTTATATCATATATTGTTTATTTATTACGAATATATATAACAATGCTAAAAGATATCTTCAAAAGTTCATTGCAAGCATTTCTCTTTCACTATGACAGAGGTACAAAGCCTGTTTCTTTCCCTTCGCTATTTTTTTGCCACAAACAAAACAGAAAGCTAACCATATAAATACTTTTGACTGAATAGATTTGTAGATAAGTATAATAATATGATGGATTTTCTCAGACCTCAAGAAATGGCAGTGAGAAATTTCATTTCCTTTCTAGTGCAGAATTATCTCACACCTATTGCCTTTTGCGCCATGCCTGGATGTTGGACGTTAGATGAAAAAACAAATCGGAAAGATGAGGAGAAAATAAAAGAACAATTCAGCTTCTTCTAAACCAAATCCAGGCTGAGAAAACCAACCAGTGTTTTGCTATTCATTAATGGAACAGTAATAATATTTTTAAATAATTAGAATTGCCACAGTGAAAGTGAATGATGAAGTTCACACCAGACCCCAGGCAGGAAAATTTAAAAAGTACTCTGCAAAAGAACTACTTCTTGAGTGAGTGGTACAATAGAACAAGGTTATACCTTTCAGAATAAATGTGTAGCTGAAGCTTATTATGGGTGGCATATTGAATGAACAATGATAAGGAAATAAGTCTATTATTGCATGATGGCAGAACTTGCCAAGAACAATTATATATAGGCAGTGAGCGCAAATGGCTCATTAGTGTTAAATTAACACAACTTAGCCTGTTAACTAAATAAACTGTCTGACGATATTCCTATTGACTCAAACACCCACTACCATTCCCCAATGTTAGCAGTGGTCGTATTAGCTTCTGCTTAAAGTGGCACATGTACTCACATTTACACACAGAATTAACCTTAGCCATATCACATTAGTCCAGATTAGTCCATCAGACAGGAAGTTACATGGGCTGAAACTGAAAGCAGACTCTGTGCCAGCCTGCTCTGGTCAACACTAGATTAGTTCTGCTAATAACAAAAGTTGTTTAGTTACTGTTTGAAGTCTAAAACCGAACACACACACACACACACACACACACACACACACACACACACACACACACACACACCCCACTTGCTTTTATTTATATTTTTGCAGGGTTTTTTTTTTTTAATATTTTTGCAGATTTTCTTTATTACTGTAGATAATTAATGCTATGCCTGCACCTAACCCTAACAACCTCACTGACTTAAAGGAGGTTTTTTTGGTTATTTTACATTTTTAAATAAAAGTTTTGTTTTGTTGTTTGTTTTTGTTTTTTTAATAATAGAAGTTCTTATGGAGACTAGACAAATGTTTTATATAGAGTCCAATATATTAAACATTTCAAGCTTTATATAAAATAGCATTGTAAAAAAAAAAAAAGTGTGCTTTACAAATTTGAAGGATAAAGTTTAGTGAAAAACATATATAATGAATTGCATTTTTTACACAATATACTGAAGATTATTATATGGGCAAACATATGGAACATATGGTATATAGAGTATATGAACTGCACACAGGGCAAACAAATGATTGCTAAAATGAGTGTAAAAAATGATTGTTTAAATGTTCTCAATGGCTCAAAGTTTCTATTCAGACTACTAACAAATATTTGTTTTTTCCATCTACCATAAATTAATTTCTGAAATGATCATATTTTCTCTTAAAAACATGCCAAAATTCTAAATGTAAGCAAGTAGACCTCAACACCAACAGCATCAACAGGAATGTCTCAACCTCCAAGTCTAGTCCTTCTTGTTACTAAATCGTTTGCCTGAAAAACCCTTAAAATATAATCTGACCAATTTCATGAATATCAAAATCAGTTCATCTGGTGATAACAATGATAAGTTTATAAAAATCCTATATTTAGCCACTTATTTTTGAGATACTGCACTAAACTCAGAAATTTTGGGATTAAAAACTATTAAATTATTAAACAAGTCCTTGGTGAGTATATCTCTTTTAATAGTTGCCTGTAAAAACATCTGGTTCATAAGCTGAGGTTCTGAGTGCTGGAGGCCTTCAAAATGACAAGTAAATCAATTGTTAAGGCAGTGCATGCGTTAGAGTGGAATTATATGTTGGAAATAAAATGATGTCTATTGATGTGAAATATTGACCCAACATCCATGATGTGAATTAGAGTATTATAAATCTGATACTTTAAAAAGCTTGCATGAGGTACATGTGGTACATTGCAATTAATTCATCAAAATAATTACATTGACTACGATGCTTTTTCACACTAACATTACATGCACTTCCAAAGAGAACAAGGTTTTCTCATTCATAACTTTAAGACAATTTTTATACAAATAGATTTTCTTTTTTTTCCAGACTTTTAGTATATAGACTAAGTTCTCAGTGTTTATTTGAATGGGTGTTAAAAACAATATAAAAACATTCACAATATTGTACTGTAACAACATCTATGAAGAGAATTAGGGTTATTTAGGGCTATTATTTCTATTCTGTTGCCCTGATTTCAGTTAAAACTCATAGAGTACAGATACTGTACCCTATAAGTACATGTACAGCTGAGTTCATGTGTAGAATAAGATGAAAGAAATCGTCATTATGAAACGATTGATAAATAAGACAAAAAATATTTTCCTTTTCTGTGACTGCAAATGGCTTGAAGAATTATAATTTAATCTGCTGTTAAATAAGTTGATCTCAGAAGGCTAGATCCAGCTAACAAGGAAAATCTCCACACAAAAAAAATCTGTTATGATGATTTGTTCTACAAATGATGTTTCTATGGAGATTTTCTCAATGCTCACTTCAGAAGAAATAAATGTTTTGATGCAGAGGTAACAAAAAAATAAAAAGGTCATAACATTCACAGGTATTATTTAGAATAAATCTAATATTCGTTTCAGCAAGTGAACATAGGCAATAGCATCATGCTTTGACTGACAGATTTCCAAACCAAAGCTGATAGTTTTTTTTCTCACTGCTTCATGCACATAATTCAGATTCCTTTTTCTTGTGTACTGGAAATTCACCTTACAGTTACTGCAACAAGAAAATTTACTGAATAATAATAATAATAATAATAAAAATTTTGGCAGAGGGAGGCACGGTGGCTTGGTGGTTAGCATGCTTGCCTCACACTTCCAGGGTTGGGGGTTCCATTCCTGCCTCTGCTGTGTGTGGAGTTTGCATGTTCTCCCCATGCCTTAGTTGTTTCCTCTGGGTACTCTGGTTTCCTCCCCCAGTCCAAAGACATGCATTGTAGTGATTGTGTGTGTCTGTGCCCTACAATGGGTTGGCACTCTGTCCAGGGTGTATCCTGCCTTGATGCTCAATGACGCCTGAGATAGGCACAGGCTCCCCGTGACCCGAGAATAGATCAAATAAGTGGTAGACAATGAATAAATGGCACAAATGTTTAAAACATTGATTTGCTCATTTTAATAGTATTTAGCATGATACATTGTACACTTAACTGCTCTATGCTTTGCAAGATGAAGAATACCAACAACAGGAAGTTATTTTTAAAGATTCCTGCATGGTTTCTGAAACACATATTTACCCCTCTCTTGTCATTCACACTTTAAAAACAAACCACAAAACCTAGAGTCCCAGGACGATTCTTTAGGGACAGTTGTGATGACAGTAGAACACACTTCTATATGCCCTAGGGATGAAGTGACACACCAAAGGGCTGAAGTCAGTCCCTGGAGATTGCTGTCTTCTTAGTTTTCTAAGAAGTCAAAGATTCAAGATGAAAAAAGACATGTTCTGAAAAAAGTTACCAAGGATTAAGTGAGATGTCTGTAGTTTCTGGGTAATAAAATGGCACATCATAGGTTTCAGACTAAATCATGAGAAGACTTATTTTTTCTCATATACAGTATGTTGTATAAGTATTTGCCCTCTTACACTCTTCACGAATGTCACGAATCTACACTAATTAGCCCATAAATTACTCCATTGCTTTGAAAACCATAAATAGCACTGGTGCCACATAATTCATTGAATGGAGTTCACTTGTGTGCAAATAAATATAAATACACCTTTTCCTGAAAGAGTCCAGGACATGGTTCTTGAAAAGTATCAGTTAGAGTCAGTTTGGTTATATGAACATCCAACAAAGCCCTATTAAACCCATTCTTTAAAACAAGACGAGAAAAAAAAGTCCAATAGTAAATAATGTGGAGTTCAAAGTTCAAAAAGGTTGGACAATTATGAAAGCCACTGACTCACAAACTCCTTCCTTATATCTCACAATGTTACAAGGTGTCATCTAGAAAGTGCTATCTTCTCTACTGATAATACTGAGTTAGTACTCAATACATGCTCTGATGGGTGCTCAACATGGGTGTACTGTGTCTAATAGGGTCTGTCACACTACTAAAGCAAGAGACTTAATTTGCCCAACATGTTTCAGAAAAAGGTCAGTACACAGTGATCTTCACACACAGGATACGTGCAAAGCATTACAAAGGGTTAGATAACATCCAGAATCCTAATAAAGCTTTTAAGTAGGTGGTGCATATCAGATATGCCCTTCTCTCTTCAGGGTATTTCCATTAAGATGTGCAAGTAGCAAGGACAATAATGAGTAAAATAATTCACTCCAAAATATAATTCTTAAGATAAGCAAATAGTGAATGATAATATACATACTAGAAATCATAAACTCTCATTAAAAGCTACCAAAGTGTAACTTTCCTAGTCTTTGTTAAAAATACATCGTTTGTAATTTTAGATATATATCATTCACTTCTAAAGGTAAATAGTGTACCTCTAAGAATGATTTAAGGTACATAACTGGACTTTGAATTTTCCAGTTGTGCTTTCTCTGATTAATTATTATTTCTATAGTCACAACTTGCTCAAGGACTTTAATTCCAGTAGCAGCTCGTCCAGTATACAACAGCCATTCAATCTTCATAATCTCATTCATTACAAACATATAAAAATACTAATTACACCTTTTAAATGAGCAATGACCTTAAACATTTTACTATTCAACATAACTGTCCTTTTTAAATGTTAGACAATGATGAGGCAGAGAGATTACTGCCCTATTTAGCACCATAGAGTTATTATTGCACTTAGCGGTCAAAAATAGGAACTGCAATGAGAACTAATAGAGGTTAAATGGCGAAGGTATCATGCTTCGCATTTTCGCTCTCAGAACATTTTCAGTGGTACAAGAGCTGCTCACAGAACAGGGTTGGCAAGGCTGTGTTTTTTATGACAAATTGGTCTAGTTTAAAAGTATTCTGTAGCTTAATCTAATTATAGGAAATAATCAGAATGATTATTCTAAATGATACACAGAAGTGTAAGGACATTACATTTATCGCACTTATTCAGCTTAGCAGTTGGGGGGTAAGGGCCTTGCTCAAGTGCTACCACTGTTAAACAATGCACACTTACAGACAGTGTGTCTAAGCTGTATAGAACCAACTGTGAAATATACTTTAAAGGGGAGAGGGAAGAGATATGTACATAGGAGAGGAAAGAGGGAACTATGGAGTACATAATATGACCGGAAATGCATGACCATTTGTTTTGCATCCAAAGCTGAGAAAAAGAGTAAAAAACGTGTCTTCCTTTTCCAGTTCCAATATGCTGTAAATTTTGCTGAAAGCCGTGGTTAATGGTATTACATCTTTTATTAATTCACACACTGTGACAATGGCAATATGTATCAAAGCTGCTGTATTCTACTTAGTTGAACAAAGATGCACCTAACCTCACTCAAAAGAGAGCTGCTAGACTGCTTGTTGATTCCGCACTGTCTATTATGGGGTTACTAGGTAGTAGCTAATTCATTAGTCAATAAAGGCAGTGGTGGCTCAAAAGTTAAGGCTCTAGGTTACTAAAGCTCTTAACCCTCGCTGCTCCAGGGGGCTGCATTGAGACTGACCTTGCATCTAATTTCTTAACAAGGTGGGATTTGTGAAGAAAATTATTTTTTTATGTGCTGTAAAGTATATCTGACAAATGCAACTTCTCAACTTAATTATTTGAGAGTTTATATTTTGACTATTGTTAAACCTCTCTAATATATTTATTCATAAACCTTGGATATGCAACACTTCAGGAGAAGGGCTTTGAAATTTCTTCCCAACTTTGCATTTTTGTCCGAAGTTCAGAGAGCAAAAAAGGCTGATGGGGAAAGGAATGCTCATTGCTGTTATAAGTAATACAGGCTCTAACTTGTTTCACGGACTTTCCATATTAAACATAACTGTAAATGGATTGTAAATGAAAATAGAATGTTATTTCTTAATAAGAAATGTTTAATAATAAAATTTGTTAGCATTGGTAAATTGCTGCGGCATAAGAAGAATAAAATATTTTGGATCTTGTTGTAACTGGAAAATTGAAAAATTGGTAACCCTACTTCATGTCAAGCTACATCACACCATACTGATTGTTGACAAATTTTTTTTCTACAACAGCACACCATGAAGTGTTTTATTCCTTATTATTTAGCCTGTAGAGCCAGACTTTAAAGGTACACTACATACACTGTTGCAGGTAAAAGACACATTTCCAATTATGCACTTTTGACATATCACGATGATGTTAGAGGAAGTGAAAATGATGGAAAATTGCACTATGTTGTCCTGCACTTTTAAGTATGATAGTAAGGGTCAACTAAGCTATCTCATTCTACTGAACATATGCTGCTCTACATGAACACTGCTCTAAGGGAATCTAAGAGATGCAGGACTCATTGTACCAATGTCATAATAGCACAGCATGTTCCTTTCATCTTCCCTATGATGCGCCAAATATTCAGAAGCTCCCCGTCATACTTAATGGATGCTCAAGCCCCACTGTAATGAAAAGAGCACTCAGTCTTTCACAACACATGCAAAAACACACAAAGACTCCAAAGCTATATTGATAACCTAAGAAAACCGCTCTCTCTTTTTAGTTGCTAGGGACATAAATGTACACTGTGGTGAAAATCCATAGTGCATGCTGTGATCTATTTTCTTACACTGCTATTTGATGTTGTGAACAAAAAGTTTGCATTGTGATATGAAAAAAATGACACTATCTGATCTTTTTCTTTTGGAAACCATTTAAACAATTTTACAAGTGACCCACAGGGGTTGTGAGTTTACGTCAGCTGCCTGTTATGTTTAGATGAGATATTACCAAGTGTAGAATTTTACTTTCCACGAGTTCATGTAGCTTGCTGCCTATAATGCTTACTATAAAGGGTTTGGTAATATTTTATGCTGGATTGATGCAGATGTGGTACAGACTTTAAAAAAAGAAATGTGCATAGTCTAACTACAGTCATGCAACTTTAACTTGCCTAGTGAGCACAAAACATTTAGCAATAATCTTGAGATTGAACATTTCACAGATTAACAGTGCATTACTGCATAATCTGGCCACAGTAAACAGCTGTATTAGTTGCACAAATCATTGCTTTACTAGGGATCCAATCACAGAAGGGTTTTTTTGTTGTTGTTGTTGTTTAGAACAGGATGGGAAGCAAAAACTGAAAAGCCATAAGACCAAAAAGCCATGATGTAATGGTGGTGCTATAATGCCGCATAAAATTATCAATGCCATTTTAACATTTAGATCTATCCACTGAGATTTTGTACTTTTTTGCGTAATATGCACAACCTACACCAAACTCAATATGTGTAATCTCTGTCAATTAGTTGGGAGGACATTGCTGGAGAATTTCACCTCAATTTCCAACTGAATTGAAAGGCCACAATGATTGTTGAATGAGTTAGGTATAGGAAAGTGATGGATGTCATCAGCCAATCATATTTCATCAGGCATTTGACAGCTTTTTGCTGGCTAACTGATTTGTCACATTAATATCTACTGCTCAGTAGACTTCCTCAGTAACATGGATGTGTTTCAATAAAAACCTCTAGTGCCATCATAAGTCCTGAATATGAGCTTCCATTTTAGCTCATGCCTTTAAGGGGTATGTGTGTATATTAGCATCAGGACTCTTTTTTTTCTAAATTCTTTGGCCATGCTCAGTTCAAAGCACATATTGCTTTTCATTTTCCCAAATGGTATTATCTGCTCTTTTGATTTTTGAAAGCTACTTTTAAAACTCATTTTAAACTTACTTGGCAAATATCCTATAAGTACCATTTAGGCTAAAAGTTATTAAAAAGAGTTTTGGAAGGCAAATATGAGTGAGTTGTACTGTGATAGCTGTTTCCCCATTTCATTAAATCTGGTAGACATATTCATCATTATGGCATTTTGTTCACTGCTTATAATTTGCAATTTTACAGTCATTAGGTCAGTGTATGACTTTTGCCTGTTTTGAGCACATCACCAACAACAGCCTGTGAGCGTATACAAATTTGATCAATCAAATCAACCAAACTTTCTCTTCAGTTTTTGACCTCAAACTGTTAAGCAGACTTTCAATTCCATCATCATGGGTTTGAGAACCATAAAATGATGAAAATGTTGTTTGCTATAGCTGTTATTGCTACATCCAGGGAGTGCTTTATCAGCATGCACTTCCTAACATATACACTGTTGCCTGACAACCTATTTTTTATTGTGTCAACGCTCAAAGGTGTACTGCTTGTTTAATGACAGAATGACCTGAGAGCAGGTCTGTGTGGGTGATTATACACTCAGCCCTGGATATACATTTGATTTAGGAACACCTCTGTAGCTGAGCTGTAGTTTCAGCACTTACTCTTATTGAACAACTTTGATTTGATGCGACTGACTGTACAGGCTCATGTTCTGACCATAGTCCTCTATTCCTAAGTACATACATACAGTATATCACATGATACACCATGGAATAAGAAGGAATTTCATAACAAAAGCCCAGACAGCGGTAATTCATTGCTCGTGCAGGAAGCCTGTGGCCTGTATAATTAGATCTAATAATCTTTTAATTACCTCTGAGGCTTTCTGTAGGTTTTTTGTCTGCCATTGCTATCTTGCTTCATTACATTGGTTTCTGGCTTCCTAGGTAAACATGAGCACTGCTAATAGTTTCTAGGCTTGGTAAATTAAGTAAAACACTAAATAATAAATGTAATAAATTACTATATATATACATATATACATATATATATATACATATATATATATATATATATATATATATATATATATATATATATATATATATATATATATATATATATATATATATATATATATATATATGTATATATATATATATATATATATATATATATGTATGTATGTATAGTTTAACGGCACAGTGAGCAATGCTGCTGACTGGGTCGATCTTGAGCTTAGGTTACCATCTGTATTGAATTTCATGTTTGAATAGGTTTCTTCCAGCATTCTCTGATTTCTACCTGATTGCCCATGGATGTCAATATATATATGTGTGTGTGTGTGCGGATCCCATCCAGGATGTACGCCTTGTGCCCTTTGTTCCCAGGATTAGCACTGTGACCCTGATCAGGAAAAAGCATGAATAAATTAATATTGTTCTCTATATCAATTATCATTGTGGGTCCATTTAGATTTTACTGAACTATTTATTGTCACATTTCCCAGTCATACTTATGTATAATATGATGTGTTGTAAACTGTAAGAAGTTTTCTCAACATCATGTTTAAAGATAAAGATTTCAGTGTAACCCTAGACAGTGAACAGAGACGTGGAAAGAACACAACACAAGTGTGTATCTTCACCGTGCATTTTTAGGTTACACACTTCTGAGCCCAAGGCATAGAAAGACAATAATGTTATATAACCTGGAAAGTAGATTTACTTTTCCTCTTTTCCTATGCATGAGTCAGATGAGAAATGCTCTCAATATTGTAGGATGACAGCTGAAATACAACAAGTTTCATGACCAGGTCCATCAATACCTCATGAAAGAGAGAGTGCTATAATATACTACAGCTACACTCCATTAAATACTTCAAAAAAACACCTGTCCATAATGTTTGAGGTAGCACAACTTGCTGCAATTCTCTCAACACAGCTAATGTTTGAATTGTGTTAAAACTGAAAAATAGATTTGATTTGATGAACTGAATGATTACCTATCATTTTTTTTAAATATATTTAAAGTGTTTTATATGGAAGTGTATTATGTGCAGGCTTCTTATAAAATGTTGCTTGTGTCAAGCATTTAAAATAGACTTGAAGAATTAAATTGTGCAGTTGATTTAACAGATTTACTTCAGCTCATTAGTTAAATGTACACAATGAAAAAAATTAGAAATGTGTTCTGTATATGACTTAAATTAATAGCCAAAATTTTATTAAGTTATTGATTTTGGATCAATCAATGCAAATGACCAGTGATGCTGGCTAATAAACCCTAAAAAGTCAATAATAAATAGAATCTCTAATAATTGTGGATAAGGGGAAAAAAATTAATAAAATGCAGACATCCTGGCTATGATTTATAGACCCCATATTGAGAAAAATTACCACATATTGCAATCATTCCAAACTACTTCCATGGGTTAAAACATAAATATGGATTGTTGGCCTTTATGTAGGTAGGGGTAAGGTGGTTTTCCTACAAATCCACAATTCGCTCATCACAAGCTAATATCAGCTCTGGTGAACTAGCTTTGCATAAACAACAGATAACATAACCTTACTTTGCCTCAAACTGCTATGTATTTAGCTTATCTACTAGCACAATGCGTGGAAATGTGTGCAAAAAGCTTGCACTTAAACTCCATACTGTGCCTCTAGAACAGAGGATAATTTCATAAAAGCTAATATGTATATAGTGCATTGGTGGCTCAGTGGTAGGTTTCTCACCTATCATGCAGAAGGCCCAGGTTCAATTCCCAGCCAATGCCTCAACCCCAGCCACTGGATGCAGTGCTGGTCTCAAGCCCAGAAAAATGGGAGGGTTGCGTCAGGATGGGCATCCGGCGTAAAACGTTTGCCAGTTGGTCCGCTGTGGTGACCCCAAACAGGGAGCAGCCAAAAGCAACTTCTTCTAATATGTATATAAGATAAGAACCTCACTAGCAATGTTGTTTCACTGGCAACATTGCTAATAAGAAAATCCAAGCAGATAGAAAGATAAAGAAAAGAACATTTTACCACAAGCATACTGTTTAATTGATATTTAATTGCTGAAATCTGATTAGCTGATGGCATCTATGTTTTTCTAATTACTAACTCATCCTTAAAAGTCACAGTCTTCTAACTCAGCTGGACAACCTGCTAGCATACGCACCATTGTGTTACTTCATTAAGAAGTCATTATATAAACAAATCCACAATTAGTATTTGCACCCTGTCTCATTCCAAGCAGCCTGATCCTGTTGACACCAGAAGGAGAACTCATTAAAGGAGCATACCACAGCACTGGTTTAATCCTCTCTGACTTTAAGTGTTTGAGGTGCTAATTTATGAGTGGCATTTAGCATGCCTGCACAGGAGAGATGTGCTTATCACAGAAAAGGATGATAACATAAATTTTTAATTGGTTGAAGGAAAGCCGAAGTGGCCTTCTGATCCTCTGGTATGTAAAATACGGAAAATACAGGAGACAAGTGAATGTATCAGTCAGGACCAGAAAGTCTGTACTTAGGTTATTTTAATTAAATGGTGATGAATAGCAAATAACGTGCACATTAATGAGTAGTTGAGAACATTTCACCAATTATCCTACCTCAGTTTTACCCTTTCATATTCTCCCTCAGTCCTCCAGCTTATTCATGGATTTGTACTGTGTATGTGCATTTTAAATAGGGTCAAACCACAAAGTATTTAAAAATGCATTAGAACCAAAAATCTTTGAACAAATGCTTTTATTTCCCTTTTTTTTAAATACAACAAATTTTATTACAAATTATATTACTGCCACCAACTTGAGTGAAAAGTGGAATCTTCACAATATTTACCTGAATTTCAGAGTTTCTTAGTATTTAGTACATGCCGTTTTTGCTTTAATGACAGTGTGTGTCGTCTGAACACTTGCTTCAGTAGAAGAGATTAGACATGAGGAAAATCTGACCTTTTGTATGAAACAGTTAACATGAATCACTATTACAAATTTGCTTATATTTAAATAGCAAGCTGGTGGCGGCACGGTGGCTTAGTGGTTGGCACGTTCGCCTCACAATTCCAGCGTCCTGGAGTCGTGACGTCCTTCGTGACGTCCTTTGAGTCTTGTGTGGAGTTTGCATGTTCTCCCCGTGCTTGGTGGGTTTCCTCCCACAGTCCAAAGATATGCTTCTGGGCTGATTGGAGTCTCTAAATTGCCCGTAGTGTGTGATTGGGTGAGCGAATGAGTGTGTGTGTGTGTGTGTGTGTGTGCTCCGCGATGGGTTAACACTCCATCCAGGGTGTATCCTGCCTTGATGCCTGATGATGCTTGAGATAGACACAGACCCAATGATAGATTGGATAAGCGGTACAGACAATGGAAAAAAAAGAATATTATTTCTTTTTTTTATCAAGATATTGAATATTTACCGCATTTGTGCAAATTATGAGCCCAAATTATGATGTTGTGGCCATGAGCTGTCATGCAAATTAAAACCATGATTTATAATTTTACCTTTAGTCAATTATTTGGCAGGAATAAAAACAGTTTTTTCACTCTGATATTTAGTGCCATGGGCTAATACTACACCCATTTACATTTATGCCATTTGGCAGACACCCTAATCCAGAATCCCTTACAGATTTATCCATGTAACAGTGCTAATGACTTCAGTATGCCTACTCTAATAAGAGTAAAATGCGCAGCACAGGCAGTATAGGACTTGTGGTCTAATGAAACTGATTTATAAGGATAAATAATTACATTTTCATTTTATATCCAGATTCTGTAAAGCTACTTTGTGTTCAGTCTATTGTTTAAAGTGTTATACAATTTCAACTGAGTTTCTCTTTCCCATTCTCATTTTATAATACAATAGTTTTTCCACAACTTAAGTACTTAATGGCCATGTAATATACAGTATCTCAAGAAATGTAGATTAACTTATAGCCTTAGAAAATTGGTTTGTGGCCACAGGAAACATAGCATGGCCTCAGTATATTAATTTGTGTTCACATCTTATTAAAATATAACCTCAGTGTCACCTCAGTGGCTCCAGACTTACTCACATGACGGGTGAATGAGAAGTAGAAGAACAAACGAAAGAGAGATAGAGAGAGAGAAAGAGAGAGAGAGAGAGAGAGAGAGAGAGAGAGAGAGAGAGAAGCACAAGTACACATTGTAGTTAATTCAGTTAATTTTTCTTGCGTAATTTGTCTGCCTGTGCTGCTCAGCACTAAACAGGACAGGCGCTACAGGACCAAGTTTCACAACTTATGGTCTAATTCAACTGATCGTGCTCAATATTACATTATCTGTGCTGTTAAGTCCAGGTCAAAATATGCATGCCCCTAAATATTGACTGGCTACATGGCACTGGCTACAGGGATATACATTGAGCCTCACCTCCAAGTGCACACCTCTGCACTATTCTACAGTTTCTTGCCTTTTTTATTACCCATTAATCCTATTGCATTGTTGTGATTGTATTTTAATGCTTGTAATTTAATCAGAATCAATCATGGTATCATGGTGTTAAACTTAAAACTCAATTCAACAGCCATTCATCACAAATCACATTAAATGCTCATTTCCAACAATACAAAATAATACAATTTTAATTTGATGAATGCAAATATCCTGAAATATAGCAGAATTTTATTTAAGACAAGACATGCACCTGCAGCATTCAATCTCTAATATTTATCATGATATTTAGATATTGTGCATTTACATTTATTATAATTTTTTGCACAAATTACGAAATGCAATGAACTGTCTGTGTATATAATCTGTCTAGAACTGCTCATCAGCAGACTGCTATCCATAAAACAATAGCTGCATTGAACTAGTTAGTTACTGTCACCTGAGAAAATCCATCTTATTTAATGGAATGGACATTAGATATAATATAATCTCTCTATTTTCTTTTATATCTTCACTCAATATAGTTATTTCATGGCTGCCAACATCACAACTTAGAACATCCTAGAGGGTAGAGAGACAAAACTGAATTTTTATTTATATTTTATTTATATTTAACTCCAGTCTATATATATATTATATATTATATATTTGGAATTGCCTCATACCTTCAGGGTTGTAGTTTGATTCCTGCCTCCATGCTGTGTGCATGGAGTTTGCATGTTCTCCCTTTGCTTAGGGGATTTCCTGCAAGTATTCTGGATTCTTCCCCTAGTCCAAAGACGTGTTTTAGACCGATTGGAATAAACCACTGGCACAGTGAATTTTTGTCATTCTGATTTCCTTTCCATTGATTACAAAATCATGTGACTAGAGAGGATAAGGGGTAATACAGGGGTAACTTTAGCTAGCTAGCTATTTTATTTATTTTGTAAGTCAACTATTGATAGTTGATCTAGATAAACTTGGCATGAAGTTAAAGTAACTGTTATCAGACGCAAATGCGTGTTTTTATGTCCTGCATTCATTTCCATTTCAAGAAATTGTCTCTTCTGCTGGGAGAATTTTACTTCCGTTTAGTAAGACTGCAGTGTAGCTGAGGTTGGTGCCCAAGCTTTAAATCTGGCCAATGTAGTATGCTTATATTTTTGCTAAAGGCTTTAATCATAAGCCTGTGCTTTTGTTAGTTCTGAATCGTATGTCTAAAAATAGAATTGTGTGTGCATTGTATCATATGTACCGTGGCGAGTGTCTTATTATCCTATTTATCCATATTTCACAGTCAAATAAGCCAGCCTGTTGATCAGGAAGCTCAAATAGATTTCACATAACCAAAGCATTGTGTTTTATTTTTGTGTGAATTAATGACATGTCTCAGGTTGAGTAATAATTTACAACATAAGTGTAGCTTTCACTCTTGTTCCCTGTTTAATGGCTGCCAGACAAATGTCAAGTCAGTCAAGGTTTGTCTTAAAAGCTCTTATCTTGCCATTACAGCCAGCTGCCCCTTACCTTCACTCCATCAGGAGCTTTGCACTACTTCTCAATTGAAGCTAATGCTTTGCAACAAACTATTCCTCAACCCAATTTAACATATGAATAATCTGTCACAAACATGTCACTGATGGTAGTATGTTTTTATATTATATGTGTAAGGGAAAGACAGGAGGTGGGTGTGTAGAGTTGTAATCTGAGTGCTTTGGAAGGCACAACCTACAGCTCAGTGTGGCCCAGATAATGAAGATGGTGCACTTGGAGACTTTTGTTTCTATCCTTGGAAAGGACTTGGAAGTGTTGGTATCCTAAAGGTACCAAGTGGACATTAAGGCTCAGCTCCATCAATCTATGCAGGAGGATGCTATGTAGGTTCTTCAAGTTGGGTGTGTAAGCACCATTTTACACAGGCGTATGCTGGAGCAGAGGCGTCAAAGCAGGAAATGCTTGCAGACTAAATAAACTGATAAGAAATGCTGGACAGGTCACAGGGACCAAACTGGACTCCATGTAATCAGTTTTAAAGGACAGGATGCTGGCTAAACTACTAGAATAACTGCTGCTCATCATTGCCTTTCATTTCCTTCATGAACACCTAATCATGCAACTGAGCACTTTCAACTTCAGACTGATCCAGCCATAGTCCAGCAATGAGCAGTGCGGGAGGCCTTATAAAGCCACCACAATCAGACTACATAACTCATCCACTCTGTGTTAGCTGTGCAATAACATGTTTTTTAAATTCTCAGCACTGTATTCATTGTTATTTATTGATAGCTAATTTTTGTATTTTACTTTTTAGTTTATTTTTGTATCGGTTTATTAATCATTGTCTATGGCCTTGTAATTTGTAATTATCTATCTATCTATCTATCTATCTATCTATCTATCTATCTATCTATCTATCTATCTATCTATCTATCTATCTATCTATCTACCTATAATTATTTACTAATTATCTATCTATCTATCTATCTATCTATCTATCTATCTATCTATCTATCTATCTATCTATCTATCTATCTACCTATAATTATTTACTAATTATCTATCTATCTATCTATCTATCTATCTATCTATCTATCTATCTATCTATCTATCTATCTATCTATCTATCTATCTATCTATCTATCTATCTATCTACCTATAATTATTTACTATTATCTATCTATCTATCTATCTATCTATCTATCTATCTATCTATCTATCTATCTATCTATCTATCTATCTACCTATAATTATTTACTAATTATCTATCTATCTATCTATCTATCTATCTATCTATCTATCTATCTATCTATCTATCTATCTATCTATCTATCTATAATTATTTACTAATTATCTATCTATCTATCTATCTATCTATCTATCTATCTATCTATCTATCTATCTATCTATCTATCTATCTATCTATCTATCTACCTACCTACCTACCTATCTATCTATCTATCTATCTATCTATCTATCTATCTATCTATCTATCTATCTATCTATCTATCTATCTATCTATCTATCTATCTGGCTTACAAATGGCACAGACCAGTGCTTGTACTATATGTAAAACACTGACACTAACAAAGCAAGTGCAGCAAAAAGCGATATAACTTATAACTTAAGCTGTTTATTATACATAGTCATCTTGCACATAAATGAGTCAAGAGAACATCAAGTGACTAACTGCAATTAAAAAATATGATCAGAGGACAGATAACCAAATCTGAATGAACTAAATTCACAAACTGAGATTTATTTTATTATAGGATTAACTTTATTATTTATATTTGAAAACAGAGGAGCATTGTGGCTTAGCAGTTATCACATTTGCCTCGCACCTGCAGGGTTGGGGATTTGATCCCTACCTCCGTCATCCCCTGGGCCCATGGTTTCCTCTTCCAGTTCAAAGACATGCATTGAAGACTGATTAGCATCTCTAAATTGTCTGTAATGTGTAAATGTGTGTGTATGTGTACACTGGGTTGGCAATGCATGAAGCGTTGTCCGTCTGTGACCTGACCCTCCGGAGATAGGCTCCAGGTTCACAGTGACTTTGTATCAGATATGTGGTTCAGAAAATGGATGGATGGATGGATATTTGAAACAAAATCCATGCATCCATGCTTAAAAACATTTTTAATGACACAATTCATTACAAGCCTTTCATTACAAGATCTTTTATCTTTCTAATTTGGCTGATTCATTTCAGTTAACTGCATAGAACATAGAGGGGAAATGACTGAGGAGGTGTTTACTCAGCATGCCAAGAAATAACCAAACTAATCAAAGTCCAGCTCCTGACTTTGACTTGAGCATAGAAAGCCTAACAGGTGAATGAACAAAACATTTCCTCTGCCATTTATTATAAACACAAATGTTTCAAACACTGTACAAGTTAAAGAAGGTGTCAGCTCAGAAGTATTGGAATTGAAGAAGGTGAGAAATTGCCCTGAACTGAATATTCAACTTTGACAGAGCCATGCAGAAGCCTTTAACTATTGTCTAGTCACTATGGCAACAATAAAGGATGCAGTGCTGTTTCACAATTCTGAATGATGCAAGGTTTTGAGATCAGAGGTGGAAATAGAAGCCGAATAAACAACTATATCTGGAGCTGTGTGTGTGTGTACAACTCTCTTCTTGTATTGAAGATAATGAAAGGACACTGATGAGTAAGAAAGTAGAATGATATTAAATATGGGTTTCTATGAACCCACTGACATCATTCATTCATAGGCACTTGACATCAGCCTCTCATTCACTCACCTCCTGATGTGCACACACACCAATCCTTCCTACAGCCATTCTATGATTTTTACATCATTCTTTTTACACCTGACTGAACAGAAGCATTCATTTTAGACCAAAATAAATGAGACTCGTACGGTACATTAATTATAGACAACAGATCTTTAGTGTATTTGCTACAAATTCTCTCCTACCAAAACACATGCTAGTGTCACTATTTGTCCAAGCAGAGTACAGTATTGGGATCCTTTAAAAATAGCTGCAACAAAAGCAAACAAAGAAAAAAAAATAGGCACATGCAGGTGCATCTCAATAAATTAGAATGTTGTGGAAAAG
>JAUCMX010000003.1:13963933-14294379 GCA_033459395.1 Hemibagrus guttatus
ATTGTGTTAGAAGCAGGAAAAATGGGCAAGTGTAAGGATTTGAGCGAGTTTCACAAGGGCCAAATTGTGATGGCTAGACAGATCAGAGCATCTCCAAAACCTCAGCTCTTGTGGGGTATTCCTGGTCTGCAGTGGTCAGTATCTATCAAAAGTGGTCCAAGGAAGGAACAGTGGTGAACTGGCGACAGGGTCATGGGCAGCCAAGGCTCATTGATGCACATGGGGAGCAAAGGCTGGCCCGTGTGACCCGATCCAACAGACAAGCTACTGTTGCTCAAATTGCTGAAGAAGTTAATACTGGTTCTGATAGAAAGGTGCCAGAATACACTTTGCATGACGGGTCAGGGCTGTTTTGGCAGCAAAAAGAGGACCAACACAATATTAGGCAGGTGGTCATAATGTTATGCCTGGTGGGTGTCTATTCATTTCTTTAGGCTCAGTCAGGAGTCTGTATATTTTTCAAGGTGAAGCAACACTGCCATCACATGGTTATCATGATTAACTGCCTCCATTGTCTGTATAGAAAAATAAGAAGTGTTTTTGTTTATATGGCTCATCAGTGTCATATGCAATCAGATGAACACTAAGCTAATAAATGTTCATACGTGTTAGTATAAAGCTGGTATAAACCAGGCACCCATTTTATTTTTGTACCACAGTTCCTGGAAACGGTAGCGGTAATGTCTGCTTTTATGTACTTCACTAAATACACAGCATATAATCATTTAAATGGACAAAGGACGTATATAGGTACGTCAATTTATTTACTTACTTACTTATAGTTCATAATTAATTACAGTACCTAGTTTTTCTTCGACACCCTAGTTCTTGTAAGTAGGAACCTTTCTTCTTATCTGCGTGTTTCATGGGGACTAAAATAAGGTAGGGTCCGTTGGCCACAAGGTCCTGTAACATCCTTTAATGAGAACATTATGTCCATTTTTTTTTCAATCGTTTAGGTAATTTTTTACATAATATAGCGATATTTCGACATCACTGTTAGTGTGTTTTGCGTTTGCGCATGTCATGTTTTAACTTTACGCCAAAAAGTGTAAGCTAGCATACACTGCGTCTACACGCTACAATAATAACGTTAGCTAATCCATTTGTTGTGCTATTGTAGTATTTAGATAAATGATCAAACATAAAACGTGACATGGCAATAAACTGCGCCTTTTAATGTATTTTTATTTATTATTCTCGTGGTTGCATGTTGGGTAGTTAATTTATGTCATCCAAGAGAAATGTCAACCTAAGATTAGCAGCTACGTAGCGAGCCATGTTTGTAATTTTGTTTGTTTCTATCAAACTTAATGTCCCTCAGGCTGAGTGATGAGTAAAGAGTTACAGATGAGGGCTGCAATTAACCAGAAGTTGATTGAAATGGGGGAAAGGGAGCGGTAAGGTTTATTTTAATTGTTTCAATTGTTATTTACGTAGCTAACTTGGCTTTGCTTTAAACCAGATATATTTCCCGGACATAAAGACGTTATCTGTTCTATTTTTTTCTTTGCAGGTTAAAGGAGCTGCTCAGAGCCAAGCTTATTGAGTGTGGCTGGAGAGATCAGTTAAAAGCACATTGTAAAGGTAAGACCAGGGTCTGGAGTGAGTCATGGAATGATGACTTTATTATATGCTGGGAAGTCCACTCAGTTTTACCGTCATCTCTAATGGCCACAGGCCATGGCCATCTTAGTCATGATCATGTTTGGAGTCTGGTTTTGTAATCAACAAGTCTCAAACAATGATACTGTGAAGAAAATCAATGCTGTCATCCAAGAAAAAAAACACACAACCCTGGTTAAATAGGAGCTCTCCCACCAGAGTGATTTCACTTCAGATTGCATGCACACATTAGGTTGCATTATAAAACCTGCACTTGACCAAGTTCTACTTTTAAAGACTTCTCATATCATCTGAAAACTGATTTCAGACTCCTCATGCTTACATCGAAACTGTTTTTGCAGAAGTCATCAAGGAAAAGGGGATTGAGAATGTCACTGTAGAAGACTTGGTGGCTGGAGTTACTCCTAAAGGAAGAGGTAGGCTTCTGTTTTCCAAGAGTTTCCATTTTCTACAAACTCTTGGTTTATCAAAACCAGAGATGTCTAAGTAAGTAATTACAGTGATTTTAATAATAAATGTCTGTTTTTCAGCGCTGGTGCCTGACAGTGTAAAGAAGGAGCTTCTACAGAGAATAAGGGCCTTTTTAGCCCAACATTCTACATAATACACAGGATACTGGACTTTCTGCCAACTGAAATGCCACACTAGCTGTAAAATTGATCTTTTTCTTTTTGTTCATTCATTTCTTTTTTTTTTAATCTGTTTGTGTACTGCCTTGGTGAAATAAAAAGTCTGGTGAATGATTTTGTTGTTTTAACAATAAAGTTTATTCATTTTTGTAACTGAATGGTGTTGACTGCTTTGTTGCCTGGAGTACCACGGAAGAAGGAAAAAATGTTACAAATGAAATTACACATTTAAAATGTAAGTATAATAAGGTTACTACAGCTGAGAGGATTAAATTTTTAAAGCCTAGTCAGCCATGTTGTTTTTACATGTCATACGTAATATAATTTACACATGCATATATACACCAATCAGGCACAACATTATGACCACCTGCCTAATAACGTTTTGGTCCCCCTTTTTCTGCCAAAACAGCCCTGACCTGTCGAGCCATGGACTCCACTAGATCCCTGAAGGTGTTCTGTGGTATCTGGCACCAACATGTTAGCAGCAGATTCTTTAAGTTGTGAGGTGGGGGCCTCCATGGATCAAACTTGTTTGTCCAGCACATCCCACAGATGCTCAACTGGATTAAGATCTGGTGATTTCAACACCTCAAACTCGTTCTTGTGGTCATCAAATCATTCCTGAGCCATTTTTGCTTTGTGACACAGCACATTATCCTGCTGAAAGAGGCCACAGCCATCTGTTTCCATGAAAGGGTGTACATGGTCTGCAACAATGCTTAGGTAGGTGGTACGTGTCAAACTAACATCCACATGGATGGCAGGACCCAAGGATTCTCAGCAAAACATTGCTTAAAGCATGACACTGCCTCCACTGGCTTGCCTTCTTCCAATAGTGCATCCTGGTGCCATGTGTTCCCCAGCTAATGGACGCACATGCACCTGGCCGTCCACGTGATGTAAAAGAAAACGTGATTCATCAGACCAGGCCACCTTTTTTCATTGCTCCATGCTCCAGTTCTGATGCTCACATGCCCATTGTTGGCACTTTCAGTGGTGCACAGGGTCAGCATGGGCACCCTGACTAGTCCTCCGCTATGCAGCTCCATACACCATGAGCTGAGATGAAGGGGCATGAAGTGGGGCATGAAGCCTTTATTATCGCCACACATACATTACAGCACAGTGGAATTCTTTTCTTCGCATATCCCAGCTGAGGAAGTTGGGGTCAGAGCGCAGGGGCAGCTATGATACAGCGCCCCTGGAGCAGAGAGGGTTAAGGGCCTTGCTCAATTGCCCAACAGTGGAGCTTGGTGGTGCTGGGGCTTGAACCCCGATCCTCCGATCAACGACCCAGAGCCTTAACCACTTGAGCCACCACTGCCCCTGATTTTTTTCACTATTATACCCTCATTGGGGGCTGAGCCCCCCCTTAAATGAAAATCCTAGAATCGCTTATGTATATATCTATACTATAAATATCTGTATCATCCACTGCACTGTGGACTGTGGATGCACTGTGCATTCTGACACCTTTTTATCAGAACCACCATTAACTTCTTCAGCAATTTGAGCAACAGTAGCTCGTCTGTTGGATCGGACCACACGGGCCAGCCTTCGCTCCCCACGTTGTTCCTACATGCCTCAAGACAATGACCATCATCCCTGTGCCGAAGAAGTCTACAGCTTCCTGCCTCAATGACTACCGTCCACACCCATCGTGAGTGCTTCGTGAGTGCCCCCATGCTTCAAGAGGCTCATCATGAGGCACATCAAGAACCAGCTACCACCCTCATTGGATCCCTAGCAGTTTGCGTATCATCATCACCACAACCCTCCATCTGTCCCTCACACACCTGGACAATAAGAACACATATGTACGAATGCTGTTCATAGACTTCAGTTCAGCATTCAACACAATCATCCCTCAGCACCTGATTTAGAAACTGAGCCTGCTGGGCCTGAACATCTCCCTCTGCAACTGGATCCTGGACTTTCTGACTGGGAGACCTCAGTCAGTCCGAATCGGGAACAGCTTCTTCAGCACCACCACACTGAGCACTGGAGCCCCTCAGGGCTGTGTGCTCAGCCCACTGCTGTTCACTTTGCTGACTCACAACTGTGTAGCAATGCACAGTTCGAACCACACTGTCAAGTTCGTCGATGACACGGCCGTGGTGGGTCTCATCGGCAACAACGACGAGTCAGCGTACAGAGAGGAGGTGCAACGACTAACAGCCTGGTGTAAAGCCAACAGCCTGTCTCTGAATGTCGATAAGACTAAAGAGATGGTCATTGACTTTAGGAGCCCCTGTGGAGATCGTCAACCAAATTCCTTGGTGTACATCTAGCGGAGAACTTCAGCTGGTCATTCAACACCACCTCCATCACCAGGAAAGCCCAGCAGCACCTCTACTTCCTGCGCAGGTTGAGGAAAGCCCATCTACCTCCCCTCATCCTGACCATGTTCTACAGAGGGACCATTGAGAGCATCCTGAACAGCTGCATCACTGCCTGGTTTGGGAATTGCACCGTCTCGGATCGCAAGACCCTGCAGCAGATATTGAGGACAGCTGAGAAGATCATTGGAGTCTCTCTCCCCTCTATCACGGATATTTACACCACACGCTGCATCCGCAAAGCAAACAGCATTGTGGCTGACCCCACACACCCCTCTCACACACTCTTCACTCTCCTGCCATCTGGAAAGAGGTACCGAAGCATTTGGGCACTCAAAACCCGAGACTGTGTAACAGTTTCTTTCCACAAGCCATCAGGCTCCTCAACACCCTGAACTAGAACACCCTGAATTCAGAACTGAACTATACCAGCTCTCTCTCTCACACACACACACATACACCTGTGTGAACACACACAACCACTTGTATGAATGGACTCTCAATAAATGTTACCCTCTATTTGCACTACCTCAACTGCTGTTACAAATGATTACTTATTTGCACTACTTTAACTGCTGCTAATATATTTTTGCACACTACAAATGGTCATGCTGCTATGTATATGGTTACAAACATATATAATTGCACATGTTTTTGTGTTCTGTCTGTGTTCTTTTTGTACTTGTCTTTGCACCGTTTTGACTTTGCACTTTTTGGGCCCTGTTTGCACACTTTGCACTTTATGTAGCTAGAACAAACTTCTCTTAGCTCTGTGTTGTTGTTTCTGTTTTTGTAATTTCATGTTGTATGTTGATTTAATGTAGCACCAGGGTCCTGGAGAAACGTTGTCTCATTTCACTATGTGCTGCATCAGCTATATGTGGTTGGAATGACAATAAATGCTACCTGACTTGACTTGACCTGACCTGACGTGCATCAGTATATATAAATATATATATATACACTTAATCAGGTCTTATATACACTTAATCACCCAAAAAGATGACATGAAAACATGAAATCAAAACAAAACTGACATCACTTATTCACAGTAGTTCTATATTTCTACAGGTCTATAGGGGCCCACAATTTATACTGCATTGTCTGACAAAAACCAAGTTCAGGGAACTGTCATGAATGTCCATGATTAAATGGCAGAAATCAAGGCAAAGATATAAAACATTTTCTGAGACTTTTAGTGTTCCCAGGACCGCAGTGGTCAAAATAATTTTAAAAGAGAGAAGGGTGATTTCCCTAGTATTGGTCAACTGGCCAAACTGGGCACCCTAGCCTTGGTCAAGGAGGTAAAAAAAGAAGCCAATAGACCCTCTAAAAAGTTCCAAAACTCATCTGCAGAGATGGGAAAACCTGTAGTGTTCATGGCAGAGTGGCAAGCCATTGTTGAGTAAGAGGCAAATGACGAGAAAAAAAAGCCATGCCACGGTTAACGTAACTGAAATCACATTGTTTCCCATTTCTGATTGATGTGAACATTAACTCAAGCTCTTGGCCTGTATCTGCATAACTTTATGCATTGTGCAGCTGTCACATGATTGGTTGATTGGATAACTGCATAAATCAGCACGTGTTCAGGTGTTCCTTAAAAAGGGTGAATGGTGTGTATGTATAAAAGACGCAAATGAAGGACTAAACATTTAAATATCCTTAAATATCCTTCAGGTACTGAAAGTGAGTCAGTGAGAACCTTGAAGGAAAATCTTTGAAGAATATTTTTTTTTAATAGTGTGGTTCTGCTGATGTAGTCTAGAGCCCTCAAGCTATTTGCATTTCAGAGCAGTGACACAAAACTATTTTGTCTAGGCTGCTTTTGCATGTGTTGAGTTGGATGCTGGTATCTGACAGTCTCTCAGGAAAAGACAAATATATCTGAAATTCATTCTGAATAAGCTACTGCATATCTCAAAGAACAGGACATATTTTTTTCTTGGTTTTGTTTTTTTGTAATCTCAAGGCTAATCTATTCATTTTATTAACTTTTTTGTACATATATTTTACTTGTAACTACATTTATTAATTGTAGGTTGTTGTTGTTGTTGTTGTTGTTGTTTTTGTTTTTTTCAATATAAACAAATGCATTTATCCTATTTTGTTTGTCTGTGAACATAATCCCAAAGCCTTAGTTTTTTTCGAACTCTATCATGAATAAAACTGAAGACAGAGTAAATTTATGTTCAGGTTAAACTAAGCATGCTGAAATATATCCACTGTCTAAAACACTAGAAATAGTTCTCAGTATGTATGCAGCTTTCCATTAATTCACTGTGAATTACAGCGACTAATATTACAGGATGTGCAACATGGGTTTTCAGCTTATAGTTTATGATGTGTCTCTCTCATCCCCTTTTCAGAGAGTAGGAAAATTTGGCATTAAATGTGTTCAGGTCTGAGAAGTTTTAAATGTATATTTACACCCTGTTGCAACTCAAGGGAACTGTTTTCCACCAGCTAATGAGACTCTAGAGCTCAGATTGCTCTGTTATTTCTGGCATGTGCCAGCTGGTTACAAAGACACCTCTCTCGCTCTCTCTCCTTTTCTAACTCACTCTCTCTCCCTCACAAACTCACTCTCGGTAGCGGAGTGCAAATAACAAATAAGAGGAAATACATCATCCCTTTTAATTTAAGAGCCAAGCAGAGGTCTGCCAAAGTTAACACATGGCAATGTTAGGTAATGATCAGCAAATGTGTATTAAGTTTCATTGGGCATGAAGTCACATTCCTCTTGTTTAGCCCCAACATGGCAGCGTCTTAACTCTGCAGCAGTGGCAGAGAGGATGCTGTTTATGAGAACCTCTAGAATTGAATCAAATCAAGTTGGATTGCTTGTGTAATTCTGCATGAGACTTCTACACCTAAAGGTCATGCTGTGCAGGCCAGCACCATGTGACCCATTCTGTCCTCTAATCACCAAAAGCCCTCAGTTCCACCATAAAGGAGTCAGACTTTCCACTGCTTTATGGATGCTGAGTGCTACAGTCAATATAATTTGCTCAGGTGCCATGTGTACCATCATGATTCCATCCGCCGAAACCATTTTTACTTGAAATCTCTAAAAGCCGAAAGCTGTTGATGAACTGGTAAGGTTTGAACAACACAAGATTGAAACATAAGCCCTCAGGCATGTTTATGTTATTGCAAATACTAAGGCACTCACTGTCTTGTTCTTTGGCTTGCCTTAATTTGCAGTTTCTCCCTTTGAAGTGCGCTACACATTTATATTTCCTGACTGTGAGGCCTGAGCTGCAGACACTCCCAGCGTTTGCCCGCTGATGCTGCAATCGGATAGCACATGTTTCCATGTGGACCTTGCTCAGGCCCTCCTCAGATGATAAAAAACACAAGTGGAGAGGATTTGTGCGTCGAACAGGGCTGCAGAGAGGCCCCCGAGCGGCCCAGACACCGCCGCAGGGGCTTCTGGCACACCCTGGCAGCAGAATGGTTTCAGTTAAGAATTTCAGTAATCACTTTTAGGAGTGTAATATATAGCTGACCTTTGGCAGCGACACACGACCCCCTGCTCCCCCGGCGATTTGATCAAAGGAAGCGGCAGTGGCTGTGCAAACAGCGCTATCAGTGAACTCCAATGGATTTACTGCCTGCTTCTTCTCTCTTGTCTCTGTGGAGTCGTGTGCTGATACTGGCAGAAAGGGAGGTTTCATCTTACAGGATCTCACCCTCCCCACCTGAATTTACAGCCCTGATCACAGCCAGCCCCGTCTTCAGCTTGTGCAGTCCACCTCGCATCAACAGAAAATAGGCAGCAGTTTACTTGGAGCACCTCGGAAACAAGCGGCCACTAAATGGCCCACAAACTTCAGTCGGATACAAATAGTACTGACCGTCAGAGAAGACAGGAATGTCAGCATGGAAAACCGAGAGGAAGAGTTGAGGTTTATGCTTCAGCATAGGGGGAGATGCTTCAGAGGGGAATGGGAAAAAAGCAGAATATAGTTAATCATGTCTAAAGGGCGCAGCAGCAGGAGGGAGGGAGAGTGCATGACCTGTGTATCACAGCAACTACTGCAGCCAAAAGCTGGTATGGAACCAGGTGTTATGCAAGCCATTCACACCAAAATGAAGCGCCCATATCACGTGAATAAGCAGTAACTTATTATGACGACGTGTGTCAATTAGTCACTCACATACATACAAATATATTTCAACTGCCTAGTTAAGCACACAAGGAATAAAGATTCCAGAGCACATTGTAAATTTCATCTTGTATCAATTCACAGTTGGAGATTTACTGCGTACATTTCACATGACGCTCTCTGTTGTGGACAGATGATACAATAAAAAGACATACAGTATCATCTTACTCTGATTTAATATGGCCATAAATCATAAATGGCCTGCTGTTTCATCAGACCATCTCATTTTTAACTCCCTATCAAATCCATCCATCTCTTTCTACTGTTTACATCTGGACATGTTTCATAGTACTACACTAACACAATACGCTGAAACTTTATATTGCAGTGGAACGGAGTATTTATATGCATCATTTAAAATCACTTATAGACTTATGTACTGTTGATGCACATCCCCACAGCGGTTTTTACAATGAACGAAATACAGTCATTAATCAAAGATATTAACATATAAAAACAAGAGCAGGATTAAAGCAGGAGTAAATGTGTTAATGCAGAGTGTGACCCATCCTGCTGGTTCACAGCTCAGAAGTTTTCAATAAATTGCAGTGTTTTATGGATCTCCAGTGCATTTGTTTTTAAACATCACTACAACAAAACAAGAGTAGGTAAAGGCATCAGTAGGGATCAAGAAGGAAATGAAGTAAAAACATGACTGAATGTTCTGCTGTTTAGTTGAACAGCTTTTCATGGTGTCAAGGCACTAGATGTCTGTTCTGCCTGATCTGTCTGACTGGAATACATTCATCAGCTATAGCAAAGATCAACCACCTGGTGGCATAATAATACCAAATTGTCACACTGATTCCTGGAACAAATTCCATCAAAAGACTATAAACTGCTGAAAACCGAGTCAGTTTTGCCTTTTATTATTTTCATAATTATTATTTTTTGGGATGATTGAGTTTGTCTGAACCAGCATCTGAGCATGGGAGACTAGAATAAATAGAATAAAGTAGAATAAACAATAAAGACCTATTGCAATTGTAATATTACAATAGAGCAGATCACAAATTATGAAGAAGAAAAAAACCACCTGCACTATATTTATAGGATGCCATGGCCAGGAGTGTTTATTTGACTCATTTGATTACAATGTGTGCTGTGTCATTAAAAATCCACAGGATGTCCTGTGTTTTTATGAGCGTCTTAGTCAAACGAGAGGGGGAGACAAGAGAACTGCTTCCTCATTCTGCCACAAGAGAGTAACCACCTCAAATTATGACCATCCTGGAAAACAGCAGGAAAAAAGAAACACAGGAAAAGATGCATTTTTCTTTCTCTCTTTCCCATCAGAAACATGGACTAGACACAATCAGCTCCTTAGGGGTAGCTCACAGAGATGTTAGTGTTTTACAGCTTTGCATGAAATCATTAGCACTCTTTGATGAGTCTGATAGCAGCTCATGTTTGACGTCATTACCGTAAAACAGCAGGAACACGTCTGTACAGGTATGTGTCTAGAGTACAGTCAAAGTGATTCACCTTGTTCTTACATGAACTCTCTAGGCCTAATTACTGCACTTCACTTCACAGCTGTGAAGGAGTCGCATCATCGGCCAACGAAAATAATAAAGCAGCAAAGAGTATGATATATTACATGCAACACACGATATAGCAGTTCTGGAGTTTGAGTAAGTCCAATTCAAATCAGTTGTGCTGACCTGGCCGCAAGCTGCTTCATTAGCCTTTTCCTTCCTCTACTCCCTGACATCTGGCTGCCACAAGGTAAGTTAGAAGTGAAAACACCTTGAATGTTACCCCTGAGACAGCTTTCTCCTGAAGGCCAGGTAAGTGGAGTGTGTTCTCAGGCTGACTCAGGCCTCCACACTGGGCTGGTTAGCAGAGGGATCAGCTGAGACTCATGTGGCCGGCCTGGCTGTGCTCCCCACGACCCTGCAAGGCTGAGCCGCTCGCTAACCCCGACCTAGAGCACATTCCTGCTTTATTCCCTCAGCCATGCTGATCATGCCTACACACAATACTGTTACCCTCCATGTGCACGCACACACACACACACACACACACACACACACACACACACACACACACACACAGTCTCCTCACCTATTCACCTATTGCTATCCAACTCTCACTATTCTGATTTATTCAAGACAGTTCTAAACAATCAATAATACACCAGCAGATATTTTGTATTAGTACTGCATTGTACACAAAGCCATATAAGAATATGTTAAAGTTCACCTGATTCTCTAGTACATACACACACATACACATACATATACACACCAACTCAGCACACACCCTTTTCCTCCAGACTACCATCAGAATGAGCCAAGCACAGCTGTCAAAACCTCTGCACTTCCAGCACGACTGAGGCGAGACAGGCGGTGTGAGAAGAACACAGAATAAGCCCAGCACCATGCGCATACACACACACACATATATATAGAATGCTGTATCATGGACGAGATGAAATGACTCCCTGGGACCTTAGCTTAGGATCCACCTCAAAAGGGCCTCTCGCTCCTCATCCAGTCATGCTCAGCAGCCATATACACACACACACACACACACACACACACACACACACACACACACACACACACACACACACACACACACACACACACACACACACACACACACACACACACACACACACACACACACACACACACACACACACACACAGAGCTCAGGGCTACAACTCCACCCTGCTCCTCACACATATGCACTCTCGTATTCACATACGTATTCCAGTCCAGGTCAGCAGGATCATTCTAAGAGGCCCTTTGTGTACAATTTCATTCTGTTTACATTGTAGAGATTTATATGACATTCTTATGTCCACTTGATATGAAAAATATATAAACTGCATACTGATCTATACATGTATAAACCGGGTTATGGTTTCTTATGATTCCTTTATAATGACATTTTGCTAATGGCTATGGTTTTGTATTTGCTTTGATATTATCCATGATCTTGTGCAACATATAGATAGAATTTGAACATTTTCTTCCATTTCCAACCAGTCACAGGGAATCTATGCTAGACATTTCCTGCTAATGGATGCATATTACATAGCAGTGGACGCCCTTTTATTATTGCATATTGTAAACCTTTCAAAACAATTATCCCTAATGTCTTCAGGTCTGTGGCCAAAGTTTAATCCAGACTCTGGCCATGTTTGGAATCTTGCTAAAGCAGGTTGGATTCCTAACTTGAAAAGGCTATGGGTCTTTATTCCTTTCTCTTTTGTTGTATAACAACTCACCACAAACATGCGTCTCTAATCCCACTCCACCCTGTTGTCTTAAACGAGGCGCGAGGAATGTGTTAGACACTTCAGGTTTGCCACCGTGCAGCTGGGTGACGTTGAGCCAGGAATTACAGCACTACCTGACTGGTCCTCATTATAGCCACAAGGAGATGAGTTCAAATGAAATGTAGTAAAGCAGAATTATTCTCAGTTGTACTTTAAATGTCTTACAATTGTTTTTAGGATCTAAAAAAGCCCAGCTTAAAAAAAAAAAAAAAAAAAAGCACTGGTATTTTATGTACGGATTTGGTTTGCAATTCTCACTTGACCGTATTGGATGGCACCTACTTAAGGAAAACATGTTTTTCTCATGTTAGTACTAGTGCAAGGAAATGGTGTGGTTTCACAATTTCAAGATTGTTATGGAGATCTTTAGTTCTCCCACCACATTAAGTGGTTATGGTGCGCACACAGGCCCTCTGAGACCGTAGAAACATACACAGTGGTTTAACGTTGGGAACATGCCAAGACAAATGGCTGCTTCAGGTGAAAACAAACCTTGGCCAGAACTGCTTTTTGTATTCCAGGGGAGGAGGGTTACTTTCAAGAACAGTCTTACTCTAGTGTAGCCTTCAGTGCTTGAACATGTTCAGGTCTTGTGAATTCAACAAAATGGGGTTTTTAAAAATATTGCTCTGCAAATAAAACTGGTTCATAGGTGTTTCAGAATTTAAGAGGAACAACCTCTTTAAAGCCATTAGTGCCCGTCTCCACGCTCTATTTGTGACATTAAGTGATGGAAAACTGACTGAGGATTTGTCAACCATAAAGCAGAACTTAACAAGGAGATGGAAAAAAAGCACAAATGGAAATTTTCAAATCTTCTGTTCACCCCCAAGTTTAAGGTCATCCTGACTGGAGTTCACCTATAACTGACCATAGCTGGCGTAATACCATAAAAATATTGGCTATACCCTGAATAGCTATAAATCCTGAGGAGAGAACCTTACCTCTGCTATTTCACAGGGTTATTTCCCTGTGTGTAGTTTCATATTCAAATATTCACTTTTTATGAGCAACCAATAGCTTGTTACAGTCTTCTATGGGGAATGCACTTTAGATAAATCCCAATATCATAGCAGCACTGGTTCTACTTAGTGTGTCCTTATAGCAAAATCTCAAATACTAATTACAAACATAAATCTACACCATAAAAGATTTGCCAATTCCACAAGCTCCTTTTTATTAAGAATTTATATACGCTTGCATATCAAACATTGAGCAAACCAGCTGTAAATTAATTTCTAATGCGTACTGTTATGTACCAAGTGTCTTTCCAAAAAGACAACACTACGTCTTAGTGTAATCCAAACATTTTCTTTCTGTTCGTGATGCTATCAGCTTTTTGACTGATCTTATACTCGTCACCTGTGGCACACCTGAGGGGGAATAGGTGAAAGGGGTTAAATGGATTCAATTAAAGAGAATAATTGGTTTAGTCGCACAATTAACAGCTTAGGATTACTGAATGCAAAAAGAGCCCGGAGGACCACAGCTAAGGATCTCAAGCATTCAGTCAATCTGGCCTGCCCACCCCCTGCCGACCAGCAGAACTCCAACTGGGAGCTGTGGGGAGCTGGACTCTACCAGTCCACTCCACCCCCCACCCCATGACCAACAACTTGTCTGACCTGTCAGCTTCCCTCACTTGGTGAGCGCGCTGGTTGGTCACACTGTCATTTCATGCTCCAGAAATGGGCTCATACATAATTTAAGCTTTATCCGACGAGGCCAATAATCAGTCGAGCTATCAATGAAATCTCTTACAGTGACCTTATGTGAAACAACATATTAAATAGTGCTCGATGAGGGTACAATTTTTACTGGGTGCTAAATATATTTTGCCTGTTTACATTTAAAACACTACCATGTCCACTTTCCTTACTCTGTGTTCCTAAACTCTGCATAGCACTGGAGACGTGAATAGAGGATTTGAAAAGGCCATGAACCATATCAAAGAAGCAAGGTTAGAAAGCTAATCGGTACTTTACTCAGCTTGCACAAAATCCTCTGCTGAATGGTCTTATAATCCTTTAAAAACTTTCTAACTGTACATACACAGTGTTTCTAGATTAACAGATGAATTAAACGTTAAATCAGCTTAAGTGGTCAAATCTTTGTCACATGAAAAAACATTTGTGACCCAGCACAGTAACAGTAATGCTATGCCATGCTTCATTCACAGAGGACTGTCCTAAGACTATCTGACGCATGACATTTTCAAGTTTCGCAGGTGGAACTGATTAAGGTTCGACTTGGTGAATTTTAACACAAGCAAGAGTGAGAAAGGTCTGATATACATACTTTCATTGCTCTCCTAAGAGTTACGCAGGCCTAAATAGCCCATTTATCCAGGTATGTGTGTCCAAGTTATTTCACAGTGAATAAACATGGACAAAGTGAGTGTTTTATGGCCGTCTCTGTGTTAGTTAACTGTAAATAGCTTGCAGCTATTGGTCTTTTGTCTGTAGGTTTGTATATATGTGCTCTCTCTTTTAGGAATGTTGAACATTAAACTACGGTCCTTGTGCTTGTTTTAACTGCTCTGGGTTCATAAGATAGCTCACAGTATTCTCAGCTATAAGGGTTAGTATGGGGGAAAAGGAACTAACAGCATTTGTCTAAATCTGTTCATGCTTAAGACGCACAACAAAAGGTCACAATGTTTTTCCTCACAATCTTGCACATTATGGTATGTTGTTCCTTAGCAGAAAGACTCTTAAACCACACTCTCTTTTTGCCATGCATTCCAGTCTTCCTCTTGTTAATTAATCCTTCCTTCTCTTTCCTTTCCACCTAGTTCTCATCAGGACCTGCATATAGAAAAATAAGATGGATCCACTGGGATCTCCTTCACATCAGACTAAGAATGTCAATCACCAAGTTTGACTTTTGCACCTGGCTTGCAGTAACGTTTGTGCCATTTCCAAATGATCGGATTCGCAACGTTTCCTTTAGCTGTGCCTAATTGTTTCCAGTTGTAATTAAAATAACTAAGGCCCTTTCTTTCCACGTAAAGAGAATAGGCTCTCGTCTCTCAGACAGCCTTGTGTAAATATGCACCACCTGGCCAGAGGAGCACCTTTAGAGGAATCAAAGCATTCCTAAAAAGCAGGCAGTATGTTACATCCCCCATGTTGGGGCTGTGCGTGCAGTGCTATGTTTGCAAGCCAGTTAGATGAGGTTTCCTCCGCTGCCTGATTGACCACGGTGGGCTTTTTTACACTCAACGCACGTGTTGTTCCTGTACCACACCCGCACTGCATCATCAGGCTTTTCAACACCTCAGCTTTATTTGGCTCTGACTCAGACCTCTTCCTCCAGGGTGAATTAGACAATATGATAGAAAAAAAGAGATCTGCCTGTTTTTTTTAGGAGACCATGCTGGGGAATTTATTGTCACCTAAAACTATGCTTCACTTGGACCTTGGAAACATGATAGCTTAAATTAAGTCGTTGGTAATATGTGCCTTATTCAAGAAAAAAATATTTTATTTTTCTGTTACAAGTTATCAAGTACAAGTTTTTCTGTCATTCACAGATTTATAGAGCAACAGCATTGTGCATGCAACATTGTGCTGTATCTATAGTCAGGTCCCTAAGCATTTGGCCAGTGACATAATTTTCATAATTTCATAACAACACAATATAAATGAAATTTAAGCAATCACGATGATTTTGAGTTGCATTCAGCTTTAATTCAAGGGGTTTCACAATTTTTTTTTTTACATAGTGCCTCCATCATCACAGGCTCAGAAGTAATTGGACAACTGACTGTTGAGCAGTTTCCTGGTTGGTATGCCTTTTTTCCTCATTATTTCCTGACAAATTAAGGAGATAACAGGTCTGGAGCTGATTCCATGTGTTGAATTTGCATTTGGTAGCTGTTCATAGCTGTTGGTCCAAAGAGGTGTTAATGCAAGTGAAGGAGGCCATCGGTAGGCTGTGAGTAGAAACTTTTAAAGTGGTCGGAAACAAGCAATATTTTTAGTTCTGCAAATTAAAATTTTTAAGATTACCCAAGATTAGGATTTTACATCAGGTAAAATATGTTATTATTAATAATAACAAATTATCACATATACATTATGAGCCAACTATGGAAAAATCACTTGCATAATATAATAATACAAAATTACTAAGATCTTTTCTACCTTTTTGATCACCAAACTTTTTGACCACCGACTTTTTTGTCGAACATATAAGCATTTACGTTTAAAGCACAAAGTGAGATAATGCCTATAGGGGGCAGTGTTCGCTCTGAGGAGTTCACTCACAGGTGAGCCCCTGGGTCACTGTAATGGCCATAGTCTTTCCACTGCACGCTACAGCAGTCCACACTCACTCGTGCTCAATTAGTCTTACCCTTTCAGCCCTCTCCTGCTCCAACACCACCATAATAGCCACTACATAGGAGGGCACTGAAGTATTTAGAAACACTGAACTTCAACCAGGCCAAGAGGCATTTGAAAGACACTAATGTAAGGGGCTGAGCCCTAATATAAACAACATTTATCACATGAAAGTTCAGGCAGGCCCATTAGGCAGACTTGAAGAAAGGGCACTCCTGCCTGGACACACTAATGGCCCAGCTGCTTCATCTGGCTTCTCTGTGCGCCTTGACTGATCCACACTCCACAACCCAATTTGGACTTCTCAGTCACCTTATCATATACATCTACATCTACATCCACATTCCCGTGCTCCATCCCTCTCTTTTTTGCTCGCTTTTTAGGCACAGACAAAGACGTCTCTAATTCCATTCTAATATGAATGTTTCTATTGTCTATGTGCAGAAAACATATCCTAATAAAGTGACATAAGCCATAAAAGAGTTACCTTCTCAGTGAAATATTAATGCCTCTTCTATTGTTACTTCTATGTTGTGTAAATTGAAATTAAATTAAAAATTAATTATTTAAAAATTTCACTTATAAAATAATGTAACCATCACCATAAGCTCCTACTACATTTGTCAAAATCCCATGGTGAATTTTCTGCATTTTTCACAGTGAAAAGTTTGACAGTATAATCAATTCCTCCCTATATAATAACTTATCACATATAACATGTCTTAAGTATGGATTAAATGTAGCAGCTATTTGCTGGTGGAGTGTAGATGCTTTCTGCATAATCATTTCTCAATCCATCCTACAGTGCATGAGGCCAATTAAAATAACACACACACACACACACACACACACACACACACACACACACACACACACACACACCATACTATCCTTGTGAGGACCTTCCACTGACAAAATAATTAATGCAGCTAACCTTAATATCTAATATCTAATACCATCGCTAAATAAAAGCAAACCTTTGGGTCTAGATTTTAAATAAACCTTGAAAAAAGGTTTTTCTGGTGGGGACCAGCCAAATATCCCAACAAGGTTAAAATTGCCAGCTATTCTTATACCAATTGGTCCCAACCAAGATAGGAAAATGCCCCCCCACACACACACACGCATTGAAGTGTTATTAAGGTGACTGAGCAGTCAGAGTTAATCATACATAATAGAGGGAAACATGAGCTAATGAGGCTTCTGCCTGATTTTTCATTTTCTCTTGGTGCAAAATTGTTTTTACACATCTGCACAGACAGATGATAGAGAATTTTTTGTATGGTAATGGTATGAACACAATTCACACAATGTCTCATTTGCAATGGATCTAAAAGTTTTGGGGTTTTTTTAATCAAAAAGGTTTTGCAATGGAAGAGCTTAAGAACCTGAAAGTCTAAAACATGCTTTCATAACCATCATGAAAACTAAATAAATATTTATGCTTACTTTAGTCTTCTGATTTATTCCAATTGTGAGTCTGTCAACTCACATTCCATTGTTTTCTTCAAACCGTTGTTTGTTCACTTACTTTCTATTTGGCTTGCAAGGACTCACTCGACTAAATGTGCTTGTGTGCACATGCGAGTGAGTGACACGCTCTTACCCGGGATTTGCAGAGGTCGTCTAGGCTCTTGGTTCAAAGCCAGAGGTACCATCTAGTGACCTGTTCTCTTGCCAGGCACGGTGTAGATAGATGAACACTGAAACAAATCATTTACTGAGTTTGAAACATTGATTGTCGTTATAGCTCACTATTGTTTCAGTTCTTTTCACAGAGTACACACTTACACAAAATCTCAAAACACACTGCCAATTCGCCTCCTTCTTCCTCCGCATGGAGTCATGGCCCCACCACAAGCACAGGAATGAGACAGGATGCATGACTTCAAAAGCCATTACTGATCAGTCTAATTGCAGATTGTGCACGCAAGGTTTGTTTTCTTGATTCAAACAAACACACACACTCTCCTGTTTGAAGCTTTATGAAAAAAATACATCTCATAGTGAATTATCACAAACATGCAATAATTCCATTCCTAAATACTAAAACTTTCTTAACTGTAAACATCCTAATTTTGCAAGGTACAACGTAATTTTACTAGACGTAAATGCTGAAAAGGCCTATGGATAGCAAGCTGAAATCTTTTACAACGTCTTGTAAAAATCATTTAGCTTATATAATAAGGATATACCTTTAGTCTTAGATTTTAGAGAACTACGGGACCATGCTAATACTAATAGCGCATTCTGGCTGGCTTCAGATGCCTCTGACTTCTGGCTTGCTTCCAAAAAAAGAATAGACAAATGACAGCACTTTATTTCAGATGAGTTATTAAATATGCTCAGCTGGCTTTTTGGGCCTTTGAAGTTGGTCAACAGATGCACAGAGCATTTCTAACATTTTCGATTCAGCTTTGCAGCACCATTTTGGGCACCATTATTTACTGTCTATATAAAATATGGTCTTTTAAAATGCCAATAAACCACCTTTTATGGCAGCATTATCCTAGCCCCTACTGCGAGAATGCTGCATTTACTCTTCAAATGAAGCTTGCTGGCGTTTGGGCTAGGCTCGCTGAATCACAATAACATAGCAGATTAAACTTACAGTTGTGTTCCTAGTCATTTCGACCTGGTTAAGCATAAAATTCTATTAGAATCCAAGGAGGAATGAGTTCCTTCATGTCACCATGCATGCGATAATTAGTGTTATATTACTGATGTCCCTTTTTCGTTAAACCCTTAAAATCTGTGGTAGTGCTCGTGCCATGAAAGATCTATAATAATTCTATAATTCTATATCTACTCATATAGTTTTTTGTTTTGTTTACAATTCACTAAGATTTCTATTGTCTAAGTGCAAGACTTTTTGACCAGTCTGTTTTATTATAGCATACAAAACAATCAAATTGTCATTGTTCATTATGCACTGCTGCTTTATCAAAGTTTGCACTATATGTTGTCAGGGGTGTCACTGTTGTAACGTGTAATATTGCACCAATGTCTTGCAAAATGCCACGTCATTCTACTGTATATTCCATGTTGCTAGAATACTCCAGTCTCTTATGTGCATCATCAACCTATATGTGCGTTAAAAATATTTAAAACACTTATTTCATATATCTATATATTTTTTTTAAAACTAGCTGTCAAAACTGGCCAAAAACTATAGGCAAAAACATCACATTATTATATATTATATAAATTATTACATATAAATATTGCATTTTTCTTTAATAATTCATATCTTAATTTCCTTTTATCTGATAGACATTTTACTAGATACATTTGGACTTACAGCTTTTGTGTGTGTTATATCCTAAACAAAAATGTAGAAATGTCAGATTTAGATTTCATTTCTAGCATTAGATATCATAAAAGTAATAGGTCAAGTAGCAGTGTGCTGCAGCAGCTGGTCCATTTTATTCAATCAGAATCACAAACATCTTTTCCACTGTTTTCTTGGGCAAACTTTCAGTTATGAGCTCTTTTCATTCCTTCATTTTTTCCAAAATAAAATGAAATCATGCCCTCAGAGGAAAAATCAGTCTTTAAACTCAGGTGACAACTGACCTCAAATGCATTCAAGTCCAGCAGGAGGAACTGGCAGCTTTAACACACAGGCTGTTAGACTTGTAATGTGTTCAAGCAGAAGAACAGAGGGAGCCACACTGGGAGCAAACTGGCTCTATAAGATCTGCACTTACTGCACAGTGGCTGTGTTATACTGACCTAATCAAGCACTGGGTCATTCTGATCGACCCCCGAGAGAGGCAGAAATAGAGGGAGTAATCCTCTCTCTGTAATCCTTTACCTATCAGTAAACTCAGTTATACAACATGGCACAATACAGTTGTTCTCAAGGTGATACAATTCATATAAAATCATCTACATAGACCTTTCTGACAGAATCTCATAGATGCTGGAAAATAAATAGAAATGAACAGCTCACCTCAAGCGTAGGCTTCCTCTTTTCCTAATCTAGGCCTCCATGATGGCCCCCACTCACTGCAGCCTCCCCCTTCATAGTTGTGTGTAGATGGGCTGCTCAGATAAGCTGAGCTGGAATTCCTGTCTGGGGGTTCTCGTGAGTGACCTGGGTGGCAAAAATGGAGACTCATTGAAAATCACTCAGCACAAAACTCAATAAGGCTTTCTTCACTGTCTCTTTTTCTTTGCCCTTTTTATTTCCTGTTTAACTTCTTTCTTCTTTCATTAACTCTGTAATAGTTAATAAGAAAAGAAAGAAAGTGTGCATCTTTAGTAACTGGGTGACATTTTGGGAACCCAGAATATGAAATTAAATATGTGCCTTTGATTTGAGGAATCAAAAATGGTCCTCATTAATACACAGTTGATAAAAGCTTTAAAATAACATGAGAGATGTGGCTTAGACAAATCCTATTTCTTAGAAACATTACAAAGGGTTATGCACAGGTCACTTTCCTCGGTCATGTTTACTCACAATACAGCACAGTATTGTTAGGAAACAAAACCACGTTGAAATGCACTCTACATTTCTCACACACACACACACACACACACACACACACGCAGAGTACAAAGTACACACAACTTGGCAAAGCATTATAAATCCATTTTGACCTATGTTGCAAGCACTGTAGACGTTGGAATATGGAATAGAAAAACAATCATGCTATACGGGTTATTTAATTTTCTTTTGAGAAAAGAGAGAGAGAGAGAGAGAGAGAGAGAGAGAGAGAGAGAGAGAGAGAGAGAGAGAGAGAGATTTGCTGTGTTCTTCACCATTATGGCCTCAAGCAGTTCATTTGGAAGTGAAACTTTGAGTGAAACGAGTGATGCCTTAAAGGTACACTTAAGGTACTACTTCGCTTACTTTTGTTAGGAAATTGCAAGAGAGAGAATATTCTATATTTATTATTCAGGGAATGAAACTGATACAACCTCTGAGTATTTTTGTATAAGGTTTTCTGAGTTAAAAACTATTTCTTGCTTTTGTATTGTAGAACAAGATATGTTTTCCATGAAAAGAGATTTAAATGTAGTTTAAATGTAGAGCATAGTCATTTTTATGGTATGTGGTCTTAAAGTACACAATGTGCTCATATAACCATTCATTCTGTAGCACAGTGCTGAATTATGTGAATGTTAAAGTCAAAGTATGCTCATCATGGTAGGCAGTTATTATCAGCAGGGATATCGAGAAAAATACATGTTGGCCTTATATTATTATATTATATATAACAATGGGTAAATAAATGCAGATGGTATGTAAGCATTCACATTCACACACCTATATGCCCAGTGCACATGATTAAGAAATCAGTGTTGGCATGTTCTCCCTCTCATGCACAACCTGAGCCTTCTGTCATTACGAAGTGACATAAGTCTAAGACCCATGGCACTAACTCTGCAAAGCCCTGCTCTATGTTGTGAAGTAAATGACAGTTTTAATGAAGTGGTACAGGCTGCAGCTGTGTCCGCCAACCTAAAATCAAATGGCCTACGGCTATTCTGCCTCCTTTCCCCCCTCCAGGTCCTGGTTTCAGGCCATGCTGACAGGACTGAGCTGGCTGACATTCCAGGCCCCTGACCTGACTCAAGCACACATGGGAGAAAGTGTGAAACCAGTGCACGTTGCCATGTGACCACCAGTCAAATAAAAAACCTCCATGATTATGGTCATAGTATCAAGCATGCACACAGCTGAGTTAGTCCACCCCACACAGGGGGACTATAAAGACGCACAACCGCAGAGAGAAGCAAAATTTAATTATACTATATTAATATGATCTCAATAAAAAAAAGTAAAAAACATAAGTGTGTGCAAGTAACTGGTTTCCTCTGTTACCTGCATGACAAAAAGTGAATGTAAGGAAACAGAATTCTGAACTTTCTAGTTATGTACCGTTAACAGTAATTCTAGTAGACAGAAACAGCCACAATTTAAACAGAAACTTGTCATCTTTAAGTTATCTGTGATTGCCCATCCGTCCTTACAATATACCAGGTAGGTATATGAACTGTATATGCTTTTCTCTTTATACCTAAACATCTTCCATAGTAAATCCAAAAATCCCGATGGCATTCTGTAATTGACATGCAGTACAAATTTTGGGTTCAAAACCCTTGTGCACTGCACAACCTCATTTAGATAAATTGTGTATAAATGCACCTCTTCTTCCTCAGTTTGGTCACTTACCAATTCCCTCCCACTAGCTACCTTTCCCATATCACACAACAGCTACTACTCAGACAGAGTGAAGGCTAACATGTGTTTCCTCAGAGACAAATGAAGCCACCAACCATATCTATTGGAACTGCTGTTCTTGTCACACGGCAGTTGACCACACTTGTAAGAAAGCACAAACTACTTTCTTAGAGTTATCAATTTTTCCGTCTTAGACTCCCATGTTGCATCATTGTAGTCTAACTCACAAACCCTGAGATCAAAAAACAATTATCTACTGCACCACCCTGAAACCTGCACCTCTCACTTCTAACATAAAACTACCACAGTTTCTTCTAATGCTGGCTTAGCTGACCATGTATTAGCCATATTATGCAGCATCATTAAATTATTTGAAAATGTTTTTCATTAGCTCCTTCAACAATAGCTTACTGTTTAAGTGCAGTTCTGCTAATCGAATCATCATTACGACACTCTTAGTGTCCTGGACTTTCTCTTTCTTAGAAAAATAAATTAATACAACAGAGTGCCCAGATGGAGAATAAAATAGTGTGGAAAAACAAACTCTATGACAATTAAATGTTCGTAACATTATTTTATATGAGCACATAGGTGCAGGTGTACATTTGTAATTGATAAGTGGTACTGCTTTTGTAGTTCTATGCTAAAGTAAATACACTAGCAAAATGAGACTCCAAAGTAACCAAAAGTTTTGGTTTTGGTTCTAGGGCCATTCTAGGGCCTCCAAGAGCAATTGTCCCTCCAGCAAACCGCCATCTCTTGTTGAAATAAAAGAGGAAGTTCTTGTAGTTCCATGATGCTCCTGGTTTGTGGTCATTATTCTACCACTGAGCAGAAAAGCAAAGCACCTCCCACTGTTCTGCATGGTGTCTCTTCACACAGATGTGGGGTCAGGTGCTTCACCTCAGGCCAGAACTGAGAGATCTGGGGGTCTTTGCCTCAAGCATGAGAGCAGGTGGTCCCTCCCCTGTGGTCATGGCCGTGCTTCACAATGTCTACAAGGGAGTGTTGGTTTGAGTGGTTGTTTTCTTTTTCTTTTTTTGTTCATGATCATGACCATGCCCTGCCTATGAGCAGTATTTGGCAGGAGTATTTTGAGGAGGACATAGTGTACTCAATCAAATAAGCATGCTCAATGAAGCTTAGTGAAGAGTCATCAATGTATAGGTCTGAAAAAGCCACTAGGTGGGTGGATGTTAATTACAACACTGGAACATCTGAAATGTCTCTATTCCAAGATACACTGCTTGGAAGGCTTTCCACTAAATGTGGCTGTGGGGATTTTAGCCACAAAAGCATTACTATGGGGAGGCTCTGATCAAACACTTCTGGCCATATACACTAATCAGCAATAACATTAAACCACGAATAGATAAAGTGAATAACATCGATTATCTCATTACAATGGCATCAAGAGGTGGGATATATTAGGCAGCAAGTGAACAGTCAGTTCAGAAGCAGGAAGCAGAAAAAATGGGCAAGTGAAAGGATCTGAGTGACTTTGACAAGGGCCAAATTGTGATGGTTAGATGACTAGGTCAAAGCATTTCCATACTGACGGGTCTTATGGGGTGTTCCTGGTATGCAGTGGTTAGAACCTACCAAAAGTTGTCCAAGGAATAAAAAGTGGTGAAATAGTGATGGGGTGCCCAAAGCTCAGTAATGCATATGGGGAACGAAGGCTAGTCCTTCTGGTCCGATACCACAAAAGAGCTACTGTAGCCCTAAAGGTGTTGCAACACACAGTACATTGCTGCCTGCTGTGTAAGCATAGCTACAAACCAGTCAGAGTGCTCATGCTGTCCATCTCCAAAAGCACCTACAACGGTCATGTGAGCATCAATTCAATTCAGTTTTATTTGTATAGTGCTTTTAACAATGGACATTGTCTTAAAGCAGCTTTACAGAACATAAGAAACATAGTACAAAAGCCCTCGATTAATGTTAGACAAAATCATCCCTAGTGAGCAAGCCTGAAATGACTGTGGCAAGGAAAAACTCCCTTAGATGGATTGAGGAAGAAACCTTGAGAGGAACCAGACTCAAAAGGGAACCCATCCTCATTTGTGTAACACCAGAGAGTGTGATTATAAAACAACACCAGAACTGGACCATGAAGCAATGGAAGAAGGTGGCCAGGTCTGATGAATCCTATTTTTTTAACATCATGAATGTTGCTTTCAAAGAATGTTGCTTATCTGAGAAAGAGATGGCACTAGCATGCACTATGGGGTAAAAACAAGTCGGCAAAGGCAGTGTAATGCTCTGGGCAATGTTCTGCTAGGAAACCTTGTGTCTTGGCATTCATGTGTGCTTTCTACGTGGTGGTGTGCTGGGGAGGTAGCCTGAAAAGCAGGGATGCCACACGATTGGACAAGGTGGCCAAGAGAGCTGGTTCGGTGGTTAGTGTGGAGCTGGACTCTCTCATATCTTGCCATTGTGGAGTCCATGCCTCGAGGTGTTATAGAGAAATAAGTGGGACATACAAAGCTTTAGGCAGTGGTCTTAATGTTATGGCTGATTAGTGTAGCATATTATTCATTATGACGTGACAAAAGTCCCATGTGGGTGGCATGGTGGAGTAGAGGTAGAGTTGGCAGGTCACTGGTCCAGGGCCCCCAGTTCAATACTAAGATCAGGTTACTATCTATGTAGAGTTTCACATTTTCTAACTCTGTTTGTGTGAGTTTACTCCAGGTTCTCAGGTTTCCTCCTTAAGACATGCCAGCAGGTGGATTGGCTGTGCTAAATTTTCTCAGGGGTGAATGTGTGTGTATGGTGCCCTGGCCTTGGCCAATGGATTGGCATCTCCTCAGGGAGTATTCCCACCTTATGCCCAGCTTCTTGTACTCTGGGTTTGTTTTAAAATGTTATTTTATTTATTGAATGGACAACAAAGACGTATATTTGAAAATTCTCTTATTCAAAGTCATTATAATAGAAGAGAGTAGTTTATAGTAACTGCAAGTGGTACTACAGTGTGACTGTAAAATTCTGTTAGTTTGTAAATGTTATTCTGATGTCATAAAGTTAAATTACCTCAACACTTCAAAGAGGGAAAACCATACATTGGAAAATACAGTTCCAAAATGACTTAAGTGGCAATGACATGGACATTTTCTCTTTAACTCACCCAACACCTGCAGGTGTCTCAAAGGAGGCCTTCCAAACAAACACACTTGGGGGGGGGAAGACAGAAACCATTACTGGTGTCTAGTGATTTCTTGTGGTTTTTTTAATGGTCAGTAATGGTATTTTGTGTTGATATAATGATGTAAAGGGTGCTGATGGATTACCAAAGAAGTTTGACTGATTTGTAAATGCTTTTTTTGCTTTATAATGGATCCAGATAACTCTCTAATTGTGGCCTTGTGATAATATATTATGGTTTAATGGGAATTCAGTGGACTTCTGTGATATTTGACTCCATCATCCCACAGGCTGTCCACAAGAAACAGAGAACAGATATGGGTAAATGGATTTTTAGCTTTTTCAGAAAGTCTATAAAGACTTAAAAGACTTTTGCATAATGTTTGTTGTACATGGAACTGAAGTCATACAGAAACAGATGAATGCTAAATATTACCAACATTATTAAATATATATTATTCTGAAAACTTTTTTAATTTGCAGTACATACTGTCATATATGTCAGCTAACGTCAAATCATTTAAGCAATCAGAGCCATAATAAAACCCTATATTGTTGTTTAGTTTGGTCAGTAGCCATTACCTGGAACAAAACTTTGCTTTGCATGTTACATACTATTGCGTAATATTAATGATGTTGGCCATAGGCCAGAAAATCGTGAAGACTGTTTGGTCAGTAGCCATTACCTGGAACAAAACTTTGCTTTGCATGTTCAATACTATTGCGTAATATTAATGATGTTGGCCATAGGCCAGAAAATCGTGAAGACTATTAGACCTGGTAAACTGTTCTAAGCATATCTTTTCACTGCATGATGCTCCAAATTCATAAGCATGTGACAATATTCTAGGCAGCTAGCTACTCAAATGTAAGACATCATAAATCAAAACAAAGCCCTTAATCACCACAAGAAACCATGTGCAGCCAGAGGGTTAGAGGCAAGCCAGAAGGTGTGGAGGTCTGGCCCATGCAAAAACAATTCAGCAAGTGTAGAAAATATGGAAAACACTTGTGTAGCACTCCTAAACTGTTAGAGAGTGACAGAACCAGCTAAACTTCACCTGCTTCACTTAACACTGTTCAATTCTATTGTCCAGAAGCCTTGCAGTGTCAATCTTATAAATATAATTCTGATGATTTCATTTTATTACAAGCGCACTTTGTGGGCATAGGTCATGTTTTGGTGGTGAGCTGTTGCTGCAATGAAATCCCAACAAAATACATTTCTAGCTCCAATCTTGTGTGTGTGTGTGTGTGTGTGTGTGTGTGTGTGTGTGTGTGTGTGTGTGTGTGTGTGTGTGTGTGTGTGTGTGTGTGTGTGTGTGGCGGGTGCCATGTTTGGCAAAAGGGCCAATGTTTGATTATGAAGTCATCAGTTTAAGCAAACTCCAGATGGCCTGGTGCAGAGTAAAATAGTGCCATCTGCTTACATTCAAACGCTCCACTTCTCTCCTTCTTCCAATTTGGCTGCACTGGAGCTAAAGTGTTCATAGTCCTAATGTCATTAGTGGAAGGTTTCAGAAGTCATAGCCAACTGACTTTCTCATTTCACTAGTACACACAGAGCACATGTTTGTAGGTTCAGTCATTGGGGGAAAAAACTATTTGCACTTCCTTCATGGTTGTAGAGCTTTCATCCACCTGACAATGGAATTTCTACTATCTATCAGGATGACAGTAAAATGGACTAAAACCGAGAAAGATCACCCAGTTTCTAAGCATTTAGAAAATAAATGTCATACTCTAGCACTCCATGAATATTTACATACCACAAGCATTTCTCACTAGTCATGGAAGCTGTTTTGATTAATCGACGGGGAAATGACTCTTGTATGGCCAAAGGTAAGAGTCATTTGTATCAGCTCACTGAGCATGCCTTGAAGCCTAATGACTTTAATACAATGAGAGCAAGAAGGCATGTTAAAACAATTCAGTGGTGGCAAAGAGCAACACTTGAAAAATAGCACATATCCACTCTCACTAATGTACGGCTCAAACCCATTTGTAGAGCTACTTCATCTCACTTAAAGCATGTAAATGAAAAATAAGTTCAGCTGTATGCCTCCCAGAAGAAAAACAGCCGTGGTCCTCCTCGGCAATGCTGTAATTACCACTGCAGCTGGCAATTCCCATTACGCCATCTTGTCCAGTCATTAGAATGGCAGAGGCCTCTCTGCTACTATGCAATGCGCTCACAACACCTGTAACATTGTAAAGAAAGGGCGAGCATGCACTCTCTCCCTGTCTTGTTCTTTTATTTATTTATTTTACTCAAGGCACATCATCTCCTGGGCCCCATGGAAGTTTTCATTCCTCTTGCATTTATTTTCTGATTTTTGGCTTCAGCTGTGCATGTGGAGAGATGCCCATGTTGTTTCATGTTCAATAAAATTCACACCATCCTTTTAAACAGGGAGGTACCAGTGTGTAACTAGGAGGCGAGTCAGTGAGGAATCAGAGAGACAGTGCGCCTGGTCAATTGCATGCTGTTCCTAAAGCCACTCTGGATGATGACTGAATGTGACCGGTCCAAAACTGTTGCCTCCCTACTGCTCTCAGACTCCTAGCCAAGATAAGCCATGTGATCTCATACTGGCCACACTGTAAACAGAGCATTAACAACAGATAACGTAAAAGCCTAGCATAAAAACATTCATTTATGAGTATGTAAAATGTCGAAGCTCTTTTTGCCTTTGCCCAACATTTAAGCACTTGTAATATACCAGTTTCAAGAGTTCCAAAGAACATGCAGGTTCTGCTTTTACACCTATTTATTCCAAGCATGACTGTGCTGAGAGCATTCAGACACATTCACAAGTTGACAGGAGTGTAGATGTCAGATGTGGATGTTCCAGTAATGCTGGCTGTAAAGTAAAAGTCCACTCTGAAACACATTAACTATGTTAATACTGAAATATTTCTGAGGTGCTTAGCGATTCTGGTGCTAATTTGTTGGTTGGTGCTGTATTTTTATTATTCTCATTCGAAAGAAAGACTTTCGATCTCAAACATAGTTCCTCTTCACTGCTAGTTACTAAAAACCAACATGTAAGAGCTTCTTTTCTCACTCACAGTTTTCCAGAAATTTAGTCATAATAATGATAAATGAGGTAGGAGTCCCTAGTGGTCCAGCAGTAGGATCCTGTGCTCTCTCCACCACAGCCCAGGCTTGATTCCTAGGTGGTGGACCAACCCAGCTACTGAGGGGTTAACTCTCAGTGCCGGTCCCAAGCCTGGATAAAATGGTAGGGTTGCATCGGGAAGGGCAAATTAAAATATGTGGAATTATCGGATGATCCGCTGTGGTGACCCTGAACAGGGAGCAATTTACAATTTACAATTTTGTTATCTGAATTTTTTTTTTTCTATTTGAATTTGAGAATTGAGTTAACGAAAGCTGGAGTTATGTAGATATTTAAAACTGTGGCACAGAGTTACGACGAAGACTCCGCTTGGCTATACTAGCTCATACATTCATACTAGTTTTAGTGTGAATGTTGAAACATTGGGAGCCTGATGAGGAAGAGGTGAGAGAGCTAGACAGGACAGAGTAATAGAGAGCTGCTGTGTCACTCTTTAGATAGAGATAAATTCCCAATGGTACTACTATCCGAAGGAAGTCGAGCACCAACCAAAAAATTCACCTCAATTTAATCATAACATAAAGCCTTTTTTTACACAACTGATAAGCAAGTCATTGTGAATTGTCTTTTAAACTCATGAGGTACCAAAGAAACTTTCATTTGACTGATATATTTGCAAAAATAGTCATACATCCAAGCTATGTGTGTTATATGAAATGACCTATTTGTCATGTATTTCTGTTTTCTTGCAGGTGCTGTGCTTAAAAGCATATAGAGGGGGAAAAATCCATGATGGAAAGCGTGGCACAGCCGGGTCACTGTTGTTTTTACTGAGTGGCTCTGTCAAACTTAAAAATGAGCATGCTTTGTGTTGCTCTGTCTCTCTTTTTGCTGTATGTTTATATAAGAATTTCTGTCAAAACATGGAAAAAAGATAGATGTGGCTAATTAAAAGAGCATTTCTTTGGTAGTCAGTGTAATAGATACCTTTATGTGAGGTCCACAACTACAGCTTTCCTTAACATCTCTAAGGCACTTTTGGGATTGAATTTGACTCCTGCAAGAGCAAGATTGTTAATATTTCATACATGTAAATGCACAGTGTAAAGCAGATTTGTGCCAATAATCATTCGAACAATATAATAAAATATAATAAAACATGATGGACTGATACTGGAAAATAATCCACTTCACTAGAACCCATGGTGAGTTATTATTATCCAATAACAACATGTCCTGTAGTGTTTTATTCCTCTTTTACCATAGCAATTTGTCAATACTTCCAATTTTCAATTTAATAACCATAATTTATTAATAATGTATTAACAATAATAATAATAATAATATTAACATTTCATGCTTAACCCTATATATTTGTGGAAAGTCTGCAAGCTAGTTCTGGTTATCACTTACATTACAGCATCTATAAACAGTCGTTCCCTCACCAGCCTCTCTTTTTTCACTCAAAGTCTTTAAGAAAAGAAAAAACTAGGGTGCACACTTTTTGAAGACTTACTGTTACAATGTGCTGACATTTCAGACTCCTTCCATAATTGTTATATATATAAACATCTCATTTTTCTCCCCAGTGTGTTTATTATTAGACTTTATTGTGGCGCGTATGCAATACAAATCCCTGTAAATGAGCTGAAACATTTTAGAACAAGTGCATTAATAAAAACTTGGGATTTAAATTACAATGAGAACTTTCAGAGCTTTTGTTATAGAAAACATAACTATCCAATCAGATTCAAGAATTCAACAATGGTGTGGTTTAAAGTGTGATAATCTACACACACACACACATTATTGGTATGCATTTCTGTATTTCTGGTCTATTATTCTTTTTGGTTAAAGTACTACTCAATAAGAATAAGAAATATCATGGTCATATTGTAATCTGTGTATATAAACAGAAAGTTCTAAGGAATAATATGACCATTTATTATTCAGCACATGCCTAATACATACAAACACATATGTTAAACATGCCTAATAACAAAAACCTGGTATACGACCTGCGAATGGTTTTTGTACATATTCATCTTACAAAACCAGATTCCAAAGATGCTTCCAGATGCAGCCAGAGTGCTGCTGTGCACATGCTTCATGCAGAGTTTTAACACTGGAAAATGTGTGGCAGAGGGAGGCCCCTTGAGTCATGGATAGCAGGAGTATTGGACCAAAAGAGCACGCCACACACCTGCTATACCTTCACATTCTGTGTGTTTTCATGCGTGTAGAGTATGATTTCTTCTACTGTGTCAAAAGTGTGCTTTCCAGCTGACAGCAATTAAACAGTATAAATAATGACCATCAATTTAGTTGTGCATAAATTGTTCACAATGCAGTTCCAAGGAGAAGTTCATTACCTCACTAACAAGTGAGTTGATATTAATCTATCTGAGCATGGCTCTGCCATTAACCTCTTTCTTCTTCCTTTCCTTTTCCCTCTTGAGCTCTTTGTGCAACACTAGACTCATCTGGAAAAACCAGGCCACCTCTCACAAATCGCAAGCTTCACTATTAATCAGGTGCTCCGGTGTGAACTGCACTGGGTTTGCTCAAAGCAGGAAGTAAAGAAAACTTTTGAGAGGAACAGTTTCATAAGTTTTCCCCCTCTCTCTCTCTCTGTTAATTTGCCTCTGTTAAACATCATGATTTGGATCAGATTGAGATAGTGGCCTGAAAAGACACTAGGGCATTTTTATTTCTACTCTTTTTTTCCACCATCACTCAGTAAAGCCACCCCTCTCTCCTCCAGACCCAACTGTGGGACTTTGTACAATCTATCGTGGTAGGAGCAAACGTGATGGTCCGACACAAGGTCAGAGTCTGGGCTACGCAGGAGGCAGAGTCCTGGCCCGATGCACCAAATCTCCCCTTCTCTCAGTCCAGCTGGAACGACCAGAACACAGCTCATGCTCTCCCTCATGCTGACAAGGATGAATAAAAACAAACTTGTCGAAAAAGAATGAAGAAAGTGGGGATCTGTAAGGAGGGAAGCTCAAAGGGAGATGGTACGTAAAGGGACTTCAAAAACATACGTACTACATCTGTTGTCTATTAAGATCCTCGAAAATTATAGTCTCTTGGGGAATGTTTCCAAAATGACCTTTAAAAAAAGAGATTCACATTTAAGTCTGAAACCCAAATAAATTTCATAGTAAAGCTGCTGTTTATGTATTAGTTTACTGGTCGGGCTAAGTAGCCATGGTGACACAACTGGACATAAACAAAATCTCAGCCAAGTGGTGATTGTGTTTACTGATTTTATGTATTATACTAATTTTTTTTCCAGAGAATCACAACAGCCATTGCTACATAACTCATTTATTTACACTTGTTTGCAATGACTATTAATGGCATGTATGAGTAGTGGAGAGAGGGTGTTTCCCAGCCGTCTAGAATTGGCTTAGTCCTAGAATCTCCGTTTCAAAGCCTGAGATTGTCAGAAATTCTGGGTTATATCTCAGTGCTGAAAAGTAAGACAGACATAAGGAATATGATCTCAGATCAGCACTCTTATTCTGAAAGGCTGTGTGAACGCAGACCCGGAATGTATCAAAATTCTGCTGATGCTGATAGATTTGGCAGATAACTGGACTGTGCTGAAAGTAAGCCCTGGCCAAGTAATTTCAATTCGAAACAGAGGACACTGGATACTTTTAAAATGACACTTACTCTACAGTGCAATATGCCAGTGAAACGGCTACAGTGCTGGAGATAGAACTCCAGTTTTTACCTTCTGACAGCCAAGTTGTGTAAAGCAGGCCAAAATTAATCTTCAAATTGAACGAGCCAAAACATTACTAAATCTGGGAGCAAACAGTCTACAGGCTTCAGTACTGCTGATCGAAGCTGAAATGAAATCACACATCACTGCTTTGATCACACAGCACGTTTACATAAATATGATCCATTAAAACATACCACAATGCAACCATTAGAAGGAAAATGATGTAACTTGGTAGAGGTGATAGATCTTTAGTTACCAATCATTCACCATCTAAAGTAGACTTTTAGGATAGAACCCAAAAATGGAGGAAGAAGAGGAGGTAGAAAAGGTGCAGGAGGAAGACAAGCAAGTACTCTCAATTTGACAGACCTGGAGGAGAGTCAAGAGCATCTGCAGTGGATAATTTCACTCTTGTGAAGCACTGTTGTTTTAGGCAGGGAGAGATTTCACACAAAGAAACCCCTCTCAAAACAATCAGTACATCAGACAATGTCCCAGAGAGAACAACCCTCTGAAAATAAAATAAATGAAAGCTCTTGTTTGGGCTCGGTTTTAAAAAGAAGATCATAACCGAATTGGTCCGAACAGCCCCTCACTGTGAGGTTTGTACAACTGCATGAAGGTTTGTTGAGCACCATTCAGTGGGTTTGTGATTATTTTTGATCTGGTCCTCTCTCAACTCAAGGCTAGGAATTTTCAGTCAATCATTTTCAGAGGAAGAGGCAACTAATGTGAAATTAATCAACCAGCTGCATATAGTGGTGTTCTCAGGAGTAAACGAGTTGGTGATATTATTTTATCTCACTAGTCTGGTTACATTTAATAGGTCCATTAAGCCTGAAAGATGACCGGGGTCACCACACACTTATTGAGAGGAGAATTATGAAGTGCGGAAGAAGTCACAGGCACCGGAGACTCGGGGAAAATTCGGTGGTTCCTCTCATGTGGTATTTCTTTGAATGTATTCCTTTAAATGTCATGTTTTGGGGAAAGTTACGAGGACTGTGTGGAATTTCCAGCAGCTGCTTCTGTGCAGTGACTCAGGTTGTGGTGGCAACTGATGCTATATGAAACTACATGTGTAAAGTATGGAAAGGCTGAAACTGGCAATTGATAATCAATTAGGAAATACAGTGACCTTTTAAAGCAGTACAACCCGGTTTAAGATCGGGTATGCTGACCTTAGTTCATCTCATGATGTGTAACAGCAAGATCTTTTTTTTCCTTAAAGTCTCAAGAAATGCATGTTAACTGATCAAATGAAGAACTGACTGGAAAATATCAACAGACACATATGGGCTAAAGCCATCCACTCAGAATACTTGTGGTTAAGCACACTTATGCAGTAAAGAATACAGTACAAATATTCCGCAGTGTCTTATAATGCACATTTGGGTGCCGCTTGTCTTTTATGAACACTTTATCCGCTGTGCAGGTCTGATGAACATGAAGGGATGCAAACATACATGGGTAGAGCTTGCAGAGGTACTGAAAGCTGTAGATGTAAAAAGGGGAGCGTAGCTGAAACAGCTCGCCTGCAGGGCAGTAAGGGGAAGGTCTCTGACCGCAGTGGACGAGGCTAGCAGGAGGCCCAATCTGTCTCGCAGGCTTCAATCGTTGGTATGCATCTCATTAGGTTAACAGCTTGCTATCTGCAGCCGGAGAGGAAGTTTACTGTTGTGTGATGATGAATAATCTTTCACGCCGTAAGTCCCAGGGGATTATAACCATGCTTACTGTAACAGATCAAGGTGCACAGTGACAGGAGTGAGGGAATGGATGATTAGATAAAATAAAATAAAATAAAAAACACCATTTAATGAAATGAAATATCACATGAACTTTAGTTATACAATCTACACTGTATTTTTTTTTTTTGCAGTAATTACACAAGTTACTTCCTTTTTAAGGGCAGGGTTATGAAATTTCTTTAACCAATTTATTTTTCTTAAACTCAGTTTTTTTTTCACTCATTCATTACTGCATGTGTTCAAGTTATAATGCATTCATTCACAAAAGAAACAAGTCTGTTCACAAATGCATATTAATGCATTACAGTGATTACTGGATTGCTTAGGATGTCTGCTTAACGGAACAGAATGAAAACCAATTATTGACAGTGCAAAATGAAATTATGATAATCATCTTTTGCAATTTCTGTGAGCGAACCATATATTTAGTATGGAAAAAAATTCCATCTTGTTTAGTATGGAAAAAACCCCAGATGGATATCACATGTATTACAGGGTAAGATGAGTAGATATGATTAGTTGGAATCATAAACAACTTAATTTGTTTTTTCAAACTCTCATGTATTCATCAATATGGAGAAATTTGTATATCCATAGTCACACATATACACAGATATGAATACACACAAATTAAGCACTGGAAATGAAAACTCATTGGTTCTGTTTTAACTTTAAAAATTCCAAATTTCCAGATTATCAAAAAATTGTTTGATAATATTAAATCAGAAACATGAATAGACTAGTGTCTGACAAACAGGTGGCATATGTATGCCAACCTTAGGTGACTACACTCCACACCATCTCAACCTCCTCGGTCTGTCTTTGTCTGCTCCCGCTCTACTCAACTACTAAAAACCACAGGAAAGGACCTGGGAAAGGAAATGAGCCCAGAGAGCGCTGAAGTTTAATAAAAATGAATGAATGGGGTGTCCCAGAGAGAGAGAGAGAGAGAGAGAGAGAGAGAGAGAGAGAGAGAGAGAGAGAGAGATGAATGCTTTCTAAAAGAAAAGAAAAACAAGCATTTTTTTTTTAATTGAACCCTTTACCCCATGGTTTTATTCTGTACTGGTGAAGAGGTAAAATGAAACCAGTTGCTCTGGTTCTTATAAGAGAATGTACATCAGCCATAGATTCAATAATAATTTCAAATCAATGATGACACACACACACACACACACAAACACACACACACACACACACACACACACACACACACACACACACACACACACACAGGTAGGTACACAGATTGTTTTTTCCTTTTTTTTTTTTTAACACAATGACTCTGGATAGGGAGACAAACATTCCACACATGCCATATATCCAGGCTGCCGGCAAATCATTAAACCGGGGAAGAGAAGCTGCAGGATGCCTCCTTTCTTCACTGTGTCTTCCCCTGTTACTATTAGACCTTTAATTGATCCAAAACATGAAACCAGTATTAACCTACAGCATGGGAAGGGGGGTGAGAAGGAGATCTGTGGAGCATTAAAAGGGGAGTTAAAAACATTGTGTTCACCACAAAGGATGTGTAATAAGGCCATAAATTAAAGAGATTAGGATCCAGTGGCATGCACTGTTTACAGTCACTTGGACCGGCTCTGTGCAAAGTCGAAGGAAACACACAACACGTATGTCCAGCAGCTGAAAAGTCAGAGCGAGCGTACACTGATGGATTTCAGGAGCCTTCATAAGCATTTAACCCCTTCTTTTACAGGCAATGGAGAGAAAAGAGAAAGCCTGTTACTGAGGGAGAGAAGGGTGGTCAGATGATGGCGTTTGTCAGCATGGATATCACCTCAGCACTGCTTTCGCCCTGAGGGCCGGACCGCTCGCCGCTTTGAGTGCGAACATCTAAGTGCTTGAAGTGTAATGACAAGCAATCTATTTGGAAGCAGGTGATCAGAAGAACAAAGGGAGGATTCAGAGCCCTGGTGACATGCTGGGAACGAAATGGGTGGTTATTAGCTCTCTGAGAAACCTGACAGACTATTTAAGGTCTGTTTCCTTTGATTGTGACAGTGTAATTGTTTGGGCAGATACAATCATCTTGCAGAGTTACCTGAGGCAGGTGAAACAGAACTTTCAATAAAGAGTGGGATACCCTCACGGGGAGCTGTTCTTTCTCTGGCTCTTCCCTTTAATGGGATGTGGTTGAGCAGGCCATTCTCATAGTGTGAACAAGTTCCTTTGATAATTAATAGAGGCTATGAAAACAAAAGCGACAGGTCAGAACTTTTATTAGTTTTATTAGTTATTATTTCTGGGTTTCAACAGAATAGTAATCAATATCAATATAATATTAATATAAAATAATAATATACACATGAAACTGTTAGAGGAACTTTAGGAGTGCGTTCTCATTGCACATGCAGTGATGCACTAAACTGAATGGTACGCTTGGATTACCTGGGAGCATTAACGCTTAGGAAGTGAACAGGAAATCTAACCCTCATGAAAACATTTGGCAATTCATTAAAACCATCTAAAGACATAATTTAAGCACCTGTTTAAGAAAGTAATTTCAATAAATACACCCAGCAAACTCATGTATCTGCAAAACAACTCATTGTTTTTAAAGCTCTTGTACTAACCAGTGATCAAATAAATAAATAAACTGAACATATAAAATTGATTTCAGCCTAGTGTTAGAGTTTTGTTACCTCAACTCCCAGCCCTAACCCCTGAGCCCGGCCTTGTTCAAGTCCCAGCAGAAAAGCAACAAGAGCTGTGTGTTTGTTTTCGATTCTGGGGGCTGGGATGACACAGTCTGTTAGGCGCTCTATTGGCCATGTCGTTTGGGTCCATTGAATGTGCCTGGCTTTCCGACAGCTCCATGATTAGATAATAAACTACACAGAGAATAAGGCAGAGATGCCCAGCATGTCTCCACTAAATACAGCAGTCTTCTGGGTCCTCACTGTGACTTGCTGAAATGGCACTCTGTCGAGAAGCTAAGGAGGAACAAGTATGACACAAACCAGAGCCGGAAACATAACCCATTAAAGTAGGGGTTTGTAGTTCCATTTTTTTTAAGATGAGTTGGCATGAAATATCAAACATCAAGCCAATTCACCTGGATCTAATTGTAGCATAAACTAATTTATAAATATGAAACCCTGTAGATTATGAGGCAGTAGGGTTGGCTCTTATACTGTATGAGATGTTTATTACCTTCAGGAAATTTTATGGCATAGAGAAAAGATGTTTTGCAATCATGCACTGTAATTATTATGATTAAAAATCAAACATCAATATTTAATCATATGTAAATGTAAAATAAAATCTAAACTATTATACACACATATACTTATCTATACATATATAGGCCTTTTATATAAAATTTCATACAATGTTTGCTTTTATAAAGACTTCATAAAAACAAACACATTTTCTTATAATAAAACAGACTGAAGTTTTTTTTTTGGGATTTGCTGTGTTAGAAACAGAAACACAACACTGAAAGTGTGCATTGCAAGTTTACTCTGTAGCTTTTTTATTTCTATGATGCAGTCCAGGTGTCAAGTATTTTTCATTAAAGAAAAACAAATTACAGTTATTATTGTTTGCATCACTCACATTTTCCCATTGACCTGTAATGTATCCCTTTCCCTTTACCAGACGGTTTTGAGTTTCTCAGTCAATTTAAATGATGTATGTTCGTTATAAAATGACAAATGTACTGTAAATGATTTGTTCTTTTGAAAAAATGTCATTTGTTCATGAGGCTGCAGCAAAAAAAATAGCAGGCTGTAATTGTAATTCTCAGTGTAAAGAACATTTCAGACAGCAAACAGAGGAAAGCAGTAAAAGCGATTGATGATGTGAGGAGATAGGATGAGACAAGGGAGGACAAAAAGCGAGGGCTAAGTGTCCGCTCACATTCCAGGCCTGGTGAGGAGGTGAGTGGCCTCTGCTCCTGCAGTGGTGCATTCCATAGTCCAGGCCAAAGAGGCTCTCTCTCCCTTCACTCTATATGCTGCAGTGGGATGAAGGGATAACAGGACTCCCAGGACCATGACTGCCTGAGCAGTTTAGCTTTAGACTGATCCAGCCATGCTACTATAGAAAGATCAGGACCTCTCTTTAGGAGGCCCTGGATCCCTCTCTGCCACCAGCCTCTGCTCATGTTGACCATATCAGATTTTTGCCCATTCCAGAGTAGGAAGTCTTGATCGAGGGTAATTACAGCTCTTTTAAGCCTGCATGTAATGGTTCAGGTGTGTTAGAATGTCCTGAGGGGGCTTGGGTCATGAGAAACGAGGATGGACATATCCATGTCTCACAAATATTTGAGAGAGTGGGACAGAGAGAGACACAGGCGGAGCACAATGCAATTACCCCCCACCCTTCCTTCACTGTCACACTTAAAGGTCTTTTTTTCTCCTCCACTGCTCCAGCATCTCTCTCCCACCCTGTGTCCCCCTCTCTCTCCGTTTATAAGTGACTGAGCCACAGAATTTAAAATAATAAGATCAAGTTTCTAGGCAGGTAAGTGCATCCAGACATGTTATCAGTGTTATCACAGGAGCTCAAGCCCCTCACAATTCCCCTCCCTCTCTCGCTTTCTTCATCTCTCTCTCTCTGTACTGTACAATGATACACTATCCTCTGTATTATATGCTTTGGGAGAGGCAGTGTCTGCTGCATCTTGTCATCATTTGCAGGGCTGGATCTTTTTGAAGTGTTCTCCAGTTCTGCGTACTACATTCAAGAGCAACTTCTCTATTGCACAACTCAGTATTATTTACCCAGATGGGGTTAATTGCTGAATAAAAGAATGGTTCCTTTCAGTTAACTATTATACAGCCTTGCTCCCCCCTCAACCCCATCTCACATCCCAACTGGAACCCATTAATGCAAAGTGCCACAACTTCCCACAAAGCCCCTGAATGCATGCCAAAATATAATTAACATTAATGCCGCAAACTATCCATTAATTAAAAAAGAAAAAGAAAGAACCATAAAATACTCCAAAGTTACCACCAGGGCCACTAAACTCCTAATTCTGACCATTCAACCAATCACTACACAGTATTACAAAGTCATTCTTTACACACATTTTATGGTCTAATAGCAAAGGGCAGCAGCTGAGCTCCTGGACATACAGAACAGAAACACACCACTAAAACTACAAAACCACAAAACAAAATGCATAAGAGCAAGAACCACACAATTTAAGAAGCTGCTTCATGCTTCACTTACACTTGCAGTGCTCATTAACTTGATGTGTTATGGAGTTGTTTCACTTCTTTGACTGCTCAAAGTGCTTTATAACAGCAATGCAACTTTTTTCTTTACACACACAGCACGTTTTTGGAACATGATTTGAGGTTGTGAACATGTGCAAACACACTGCTGTAATGAGTAAAGACAAGCCTAATGATACACATAGTGATACAATCTCCTCAAAGTACAGACACCAGCACCGCTTGTAACTTCTCTGAGCATGGAAAACAGGCCTCTCTCTATCCCAACACCACCCTTCCCACTGACCCGGCCTTCTTTAATTGTTACTACACAAACCGCATTGTCTTGTTAAGCTCCAAACACTGGCTTCCCAACCCACACCCCCTACCTCCCCAGGTTAGAGGGCTTTAAACAGCCTGAGGTGAAGAAGAAGATGGGCATCCATGCTCTCACAGTCCTGGCTGCTCCTTTACAGGCCTTGATAGATAGAGAGAGAGAGAGAGAGAGATGAGAGAGAGAGAGAGAGAGAGAGAGAGAGAGAGAGAGAGAGAGAGAGAGAGAGAGACAGAGAGAGAGAGAGAGACAGAGAGAGAGAGCGAGAGAGAGAGAATCAAAACTGACACTCTATGATGAAGCCCTGAACAGAAGTTCTTCTTGATCCCCATTAGTTCCAACCTACCTATCTATCCTGAAAGACAAGTCACATGATGAATGACTTAGTCAGCCTTTGGGGATGGTAAAAGCAGCAGAGATATGCCTCTAGGGCGAAGTAACTGTTAAGCAGCATGTGAATAGTAAATCTCTGACACAGTACTGATACTAATACTATAATATAGTGTTATTATGCAATAACTGACAAATTATGTAAGGAATAAAATACAACAGTGCATGCTGTTTCCGGAGAATAATCAACAACAGGGTGGTTTGATGATTTCGAAGACATAGCTGAGTTACTTTTACCAACCCAAAAGTGTTTTATGCCTCTTACTCAACATCACTCTGAAATAACCATTTCAATTTTTAAGTTTAATATATAAATGATATAGCATATTAATAATAATATTAATAATAATAATGAATATTATTACATTTAATACATTTAATATTGTGGAATATCCACAAGAAAAACTGGTCCTGTTTCACTTTCAGTAGCTACAAACAATAATTTCCTTGTGATTTCTGATGAAGTTGAAGTTAACAACAAAAAAAATGCAGCTTGCCTACAACACACAAGACTCTTTCCATTAATATCAATAATTTTATGTTTTCCTGGTTAAATAAAATTTAAACAGTAAAAATGTAGTTTTTATTTTGTTTATTATTAGTCCATGTGAATGTTGTTACACTAGAAATTATAACATAAGAACAAGCCCATTAAAATAAAACCATGCTATTGTGAAAAACTGACCAATTAGAATTGACCATTCCGAAACACTGTGTAAAATACAATGAATGACATTTCCAACATGACAACATGTAGAACTAGCAACTTTTTTGAGCATGTTAGTCTTTATTGACACTATCCCAAACAGTGTCAATAACAGCTGACCAAGCATTTGAAAATGCTCCTGACAACCAAAATATGCCTCACAAAAGAACGCCCAAGTGTCCAATCCAAAATTAACCCTTCAGGGGCCAGGGTCACATCTAACTTGTTTCAGCTCTTCAAACAGTCTGCACTGATTACCTGGTCATCTTTTCTTTGCCACCAACCTAATAACGCTAGAACCTTCATTACCACTAAGCTAATGAATGGTGAGGAGTTAAGAAGAGGTGTTAACACAGCACCTGCCTGCTCTCACATAGCCACTTATTAACCAACAATGACCTTCCACATCATAAACCTATGTGCTGTCTAATAAACAGAGGTCCACACGCCTCCTCCCCCTATACCTTTAACTCAGCTTCTCAGCCCTTTATTGTGCTTTAAAGGACAAAAATTTGGCTGTAAACCAAGAACACCTGGAATGCAGTAGAAACGGTAACATGGCAAAAAAAGGTGGTGAATGGATGGATGACAAGGCCCTTAAGGTGAATTTACACACATACGCTGACAATAAGGAATTTTATAGGTACATTTTTGTTCTCTAAGGTACAGTGTAAATGTATCCAGAAAGATACAACACTGGTACTTAAGTTCCCAATGAAAATGGGTTGAGAGTCATGGTTTGATCCTGTATGCTGACATATTTCCTTTTGAAAATGGAAGTCAGAGTGACAGCATGTTTTTCTTACAACATTACGAATCAGTCAATAGCATTCAAGATACGTTTTACCCGTGCCAAATCTAAACACACTTGACAGTAACACAGCAAAGTAGCTAACTATGTGGAACAGTGAAAAGTTTGAGCAGTGTAAGCCTTTTTACTACTGTGAAGGATTTCTCTCCATCACCTTCCCCTACCTCTGTGGATTTGAACACGGACAATTTTCTAGATGAATATTCAATAAGTTGCACAATTTTGTGTTATGCTGTACATGTTTAAGCTGGGCTCAGCCATCTGCAGCACCAACAGTGATGGAAAGCTGAAGGATCATATGGTGGAGGGATTCTAATTCATCTGAATGGTAGAATTTTAGATAAAGGCTTAGATAAATATTACGATACGGTATGAAAAAGCAACAGAGCATCAGCTGTCCCTGAAGGATGGACATATTTGTTGTAGAGAGCATTTAATTGGAGAAAATTAAAAGCATAAGAACAAATATAATATAAAACCATGCTATTGTAGAAAATTAAATAACACTTTCTGACCAATCAGATTTGACCATTTAACAACACTGTGGTATACAGTAAGTGACACATCAAATAATATGAAATGTTAGTCTTCACTGATATTATCAAAAAATATTTCCCAAAAATGGCAAACTATAAAATTAAACTAGGGATATCGCCAAAATTATTTTTGTAGATTTTTATTTGTATTTTTTATAAAATATACTGCTATACTAATAATAAGCAAGAAAGCTCATAAAAAATCATAAAGAAGACAATATAACTAACAGCAAAAATAAGGTCCAGGTTTATTTGATCAATAGTGCTAGCCAAGCTCAAAAATGTCTACTAGTTCTAATAGACCAAAAATGTCTAATAGTTCTCAGAAATATTAAAGAGAATGATCCTAATCCTTGCCTACTTTAACAAACTGCTGGTTCTTCCATCTATACTACTACTCTAGCCAGTCCTTCAAAAAAAACTGCACACCATTATTCTAAACTCTTCTGACTTTCACTAGAAGAAACCTTATTTCAAAATAATGCACATTCCACATTTCATTTTCAGACTGAGAGAGCCAGAGGTTCCTGAGAGGTCTAGACCATTGCATGGCCTGCGTTCTGCTCTCTGTAGTCCCTTTACGATCTCCCTTTGGTAGAGAACAGGGAGGAATAGCAGTGAGAGAGACTGTAATGGGTCCTAATGTGAGAACGTATTTATTTCATTCATTAGGTGGAGTAATTGGGCCGTCTTTCAGTGTGGCCCAGGTTAAAGAGCCTGGTGATGGATGGGGCATTTGACAGAGGTTAGCAGGCTTCTTCTTTCACTAGCATTTGTTTCTGAGAGAAATCTCTTCTGTCAGGTTGTTAACAGAGACGAATCAACCACGAGCACTGTCCTTGTTCCAGAAATCCAGCAAATGGGGAAAGAAATATACTCCCAAAACAGGTTATTATTAGCAACCGCCAACAATCTCATTCTCTTTTTAGATTTGAAAGAGCTCTAGATCATTTAAATGGCTTTCTTATAACTGTGCAATTTAGTGAGAGAGATAAAATACCTGCTAAAATCTAAATCAAGCCTTCCTTCATGAATTTGTATCATTTTTTTATTAATAAAACTTATAAAAATAAAATATAACTTGATTCAGTTACACTAAATTAAAGCTGTTGGTCATATGACTAGACTTTCTTGACCTATTTGATTTTGACCTGTCCCCTCAAAGACCAGAACTTTGTAGATTTAAATGGAGAACTTACCAGTGTAATGCCAGTGAAATATGGGGTCCCACAAGGATCAGTTTTAGGACCTCTGCTTTTCTCAGTATATATGCTTCCCTTAGGCAACATCATTAGAAGGCTTGGGATTAGTTTCCACTGTTATGCTGACGATACCCAGTTATATATCTCATCAAAACCAGATGAAATATCTAAATTGTCTAGATTAACAGAGTGTGTTAAAGATATTAAAGATTGGATGACTGATAATTTTCTATTACTAAATCCTGATAAGACAGAGATATTACTGATTGGTCCAAAAACCAGTACACAAAAGCTTTCACAATTCAACTTGTACTTAGAAGGATGTTCTATTACTACTAGCTCAACAGTGAAAGACATGGGCGTAATATTAGACAGCAACTTGTCGTTTGAAAAACATATTTCTGACATTACAAAAACAGCCTTCTTTCACCTCAGAAATATTGCCAAGCTTAGGAACATTTTATCTGTATCTGATGCAGAAAGGCTAGTTCATGCTTTCATGACCTCCAGACTGGACTATTGTAATGCATTACTAGGTGGTTGTCCTGCATCTTCAATAAACAAGCTACAGTTAGTCCAAAATGCAGCCGCCAGAGTCCTTACCAGGTCAAAGAAATATGATCATATAACCACAATATTATCATCCCTGCACTGGCTACTTGTTAAGTTTAGAATTGATTATAAACTATCACTACTTACGTACAAGACTCTAAATGGTTTAGCTCCCACATATCTAGCCAGTCTTCTAACACGTTACAATCCATCACGCTCTTTAAGATCTCAAAACCCCGGACTTCTGGTAGTTCCCAGAATATCAAAATATACAAAAGGGGGTAGAGTGTTTTTGTATTTAGCTCCTAAACTTTGGAATAGTCTTCCTGACAGTGTTCGGGGCTCAGACACAGTCTCCCAGTTCAAACGTAGACTAAAGACATATCTCTTTAGCAAGGCATACATTTAATAATATCCGATTAAATCTGATTAAATGCACATTATCATCTAGTGCCTGCTAATATTATGAACGGCATCTTACTTTCCGTTTGTTACCCACTTCTACCCATCCCAAGACATATAGAGATTGTGCCACCTCCAGTGACATCCAGAGATGGACCAGCTCCAGCCGGGTTCTGCTTTGTGATGACTGGGGTATTCAAAGCAGCACTGCCAACCCTATGTGGATGACAACAACCTCCTAATTAATTTACACATAACTTTCTACACATGCTGTATCTGCATCACACAACTAATGCAGAAAGGACATTGTTCATATCACACTCTCCGGTGTCACCCAGATGAGGATGAATTCCCTTTTGAGTCTGGTTCCTCTCAAGGTTTCTTCCTCATACCATCTAAGGGAGTTTTTCCTTGCCACAGTCGCCTCAGTCACCTCAGGTTTGTTCACTAGGGAAAATTTTGTCTAACATCTAGGACCGTTTGTCTGTTTGTATATTTGTTGTTTCTTATGTTCTGTAAAGCTGCTTTTAGACAATGTTCTTTGTTAAAAGCGCTATACAAATAAAATTCAATTGAATTGAATTGAATTGAACTTTGCTAACGTAAAGAAGTAGGAAAGTAAACAAAGCAACAGGTGCCTATCATGACAAATTTGGAACTACAACACATGAATAAGCAATGCAGTTTCATTATGCTGCTTTCAAAGGATGTGACCTCTAAACCACACTACTCCACATTTCCTGGAAATTGGCTAGAGCCCATCTTTGGCAGGTGGAACACATGAACAGGAAGGGCGAAGTGAAGAATGATTTCACTGCCCTCTTGCCACTTTACTCTTCCAACAAAATAAATACCATTTTATGTGCTTCCATAAATCCTATCAAACAAGCACTTTCCTTTTTATTATTCCATCTCATCTGCCAACAGCCCTTTCTGCCACAGAACAGGTATGATGCCAGGGCAGCTGCAAAAGCATGGACCTTCAGGTTTGTTCAGCTTCTGCATGCATCATAACAACACAACAGCTACAGGTATGGAATGGCCACCTGCATAAAGTCCTCACACACCCGGAGTAGCATGCATCCTGACTTCACTGCATATAGTATCCACAGCAGACAGATTAATCGGCTCTAGCTCCATACACAGATTCCAGCTGTTTGCAGCAGCCAAAAACAGCTTATTGTGTCATAAGGTCTTAGTGCATGGCATTCCACCATGTTGAGGTGGAGTGAGCTCTCAGAGCTTCCCCAGCAGCTTCACAGCTGGATTCAGCACAGAACACAAAATCCACAAGATCACAGTTCCAAGGCAGTGAAGTGCACCAAAACATATAAATATTACCAATTGCTGATCCTTTTATACCACATCGGAAATTGTAGGAGTTGTTAAGAGCGAATATGGGTGTGGAAGAGGGGGTAAGGGTGGAAGGGGTGGAGCATGTATCGCCATAGAGATGGAAATACATGACAAGTTTGAACTTTTGAAGACATTTGCCTGGTACTTGGAAAAACACATTTTGTTTAAAAAAAAATATTTATTATTTTTGTCTAGTGAAGTCTGAAGTCTGGTTAAGGTTTAGAGCAGGGGATCTCTAACTTTTTTGCAACCAGGAACCCATTTTATAATAAAATGTTTTCCATTCTGATCACAACACTAACAGAGTTTTCAGAGCACACAACGTAAACATTTAACATGATTCACAATAAACAAATATAAATTAATACCACAATATTAATTTGAGTCATTCATTCATTTTTCCCTTGTTCCCACCAAATATTTAGTATATATAGTAACAATGCATAACATATTAATAGAGCTACTTTTGTTAAAAGTGCAAACATTATTTATACTTGTTTGTTCAATAAACAAACATACTTGGATTAGTACCTTTCCTTTAGAACTCTTTTAACTGTGATGCTGGCTTGAATAACCAAGGAAAAAATATATTACAATGTTCTGTTGTCAATGATGTTACAAAGTTAAAATGTTTAACAGTTAAGAATGTAAAGCTTAAATGGCTAAATGTTTCAAAGATATAAATGATAATATTTTAACTAAAAAGTATATTATAAATGCTAAAACATTGATATAATATTTCATGTTGTTGCTAGGTGGTTGTTATGCTAACCCGGTTGGTTGCTAAGGTGCTGTTACTTGGTTGCTATGAACAATTAAATGTGTAAAGGTTAAAAGGTTGGAGGCTATGTTAAACCAATAAAATGTTGTTAGAGTGTTTCTAGGCAGGTGCTAAGTTAAACCAGTTGGTTGCTAGGGTGGTTCTAGGTGTGTGATAGGTTAACCCAGTTGGTTGCTAAAGTGCTTATAGGTTGCTATGCAAAACCAGTTGGTTGCTAGGGTGTTGCTAGGTGCATGCTAGAGTAACCCAATTGGTTGCTAGAGTGATTATGGGTTGTTATGCAAAACCAGTTAGCTGTTAGGCTGTTGCTAGGCTAACCTAGTTGGTTGCTAGGTGTTACTAAGCTAACCCAAAAATATTTACCAAATTCTTTCCCAAACTTTATCATTAGTTATTAATATAAGTGCATATGATTTTTGCCACATTTTCTCTCATAACGTGCTGGATTTAAAACAAATTTGTTCCCACTGTTAACACTGTAAACACGGTAAACACTGTCTTTACCACTGTTGTTGTCCTGCAGAAAATACTATTACTAATAATATCTAATAATATATTAATCATAATCAATCATATTGCCATTTTTGTAGTGTGTTCATACTCGTATTCCCACAGCTTTACTACAGCCTTTATATTTTATATTTAAAAAGAAAAAAGACAATAGTGGCCACCTAGTCTCTTTTATTTACACACAGTTACTGAGGAGGATAGAGGGGGTGAGAGGTGTGTGTGTGTTGTGTGTGTGTGTGTGTGTGTGTGTGTGTGTGTGTGTGTGTGTGTGTGTGTGTGTGAACTATTAACTGACAAACAGACCTTTTTGTACTTTTAATAGTTGTCTACTAGAGAAATTGAACAGCAAACTGAGATTTGTGAAACAAGTGCTCAAAACTCATTAATAGCAAGATTTGTGTACAAAGACTTTGTTGATTGATCTGTTGTAAGAATGTGAAGACTGAGCAGGAATTGTTTGATTTATGGTTGTTTAAAACGTGGACATTTAGTAAAATCAAAGCTGATGGAGACAGATTTTAAATCAGATTGAATTAGACCCTTTACTTGCCCAAGTGCCAAACCAGCACTCATACCTAATATCATTCAAACCAATTAAAATATCAGATATGGGTTTTTGAAAGAGGGATTACCTCGACATTTTAAAGCCTGTATGGAGTATATAGCTGAAAATATAAAAAGTGCAGACAAAAATGATTTGATGATACAGTGAATTCAGTCAGTTTACTCTCAACACTACAGTGGTGATGACATCACCTCCTCAAATTTCTCCCACTATACCGAACAGAGAAGGAAAGAAGGATGGATAGAAAGAGAGGGATGGATGTAATATTTTGTCTGTAATATGACATGACAGGTTCTGCTGGACCCAGGTTTTACTGTGTGAATTTCAGCTTTTGTAGCTTGAGACTTGAACAAATTTGAGCACTTTAAACAATCTTACAGTGTATTCCTGTGGGAAGAAATCTCTTTTTGGAGTGTTGCTTCACAGCAACCGTCATTGCGATTCTTGCCAAAAGCACAAGCACAGTATTCCTGTTTAGGATCTACAATCCTGCTGAATTTCCTGGCTCTACATCAAATATTGCAACCCACAAAAAACAAAAATCTATGTGGATAGAAGAAGAAGAAGAAGAAGAAGAAAAAGAGGAAGAGGAAGAAGAAGAAGAAGAAGAAGAATGGATACATGTGGATATACATCACAGACCCTTAGAGTTCCCCAGACCCAACTTTGAGAACCTTGTTTAGACCATGAACACAGACACAGCCTGTGTGTGCATGTGCTATGCAGTTTCTTCTATCTGAATACACTGTTGGAAATCCCTGCCTGACTGGCCACTTGAATTGGTTTAATCCAAACATCAGTAACTCAGAAATAAGTAGCTGATAAATGATGTCAATTAAAATGTTAATATGAACATGTTCTGTGGAAAGTTCAGGAATAATCTCTATAAATCCTAATACTTAAATAAATTATAGATCTTAATGTTTAAATACACAAACCTTCAAAATGTTGAATGTTTGTGTATTAAAATGTTGTGTGTCTGTATGTGTGCATTTTCAATAGAGTTAAAGGTGCAAAATGTTCAATGCAATCCCTAGTGTATGCATCAGTGGAGTACTCTCTCTCTCTCTCTTGTTCTCTCTCTCTCTCTCTCTCTCTCTCTCTCTCTCTCCTGCTGCTATGCTCGTCTATATCAGTCAAGACAGGCAATAGTGTTGATTACTCACTGGCCATTAGATTGCTTTCACTGCTGCAACTAAGCCTCCAGCATCATGAGATTGCTTTGCTGAAGAGAGGATTAGAGGCCGTACTTCACCCGAACCCCCGTCCACTGCCTTACCCCCCTTTCCCTCTTGTGCTCTCAGGTCAGCACAACACACACACACACACACACACACACACACACACACACAGCAGAAAGGCAGGTTGACTAGCCGTGTAGTCGTTATTACCTCATTTCCTGTGACCAAGCTTTTACCCCCATATTTTCTTTCGTTTTTCACGTGGGCAGGGACATGTTTTATGATGGTTATACGTAGTTAATGGCCCCTATGACTTAATTGTTTTTAGGGTTAATTTGGAGTGACAAATCCAAGTGAACCTGATTATTTTGTTGGCTGCATGTATTGTGCCTGGCAAGCACATTTGGAGGGCAGAGAGGTGGTCTTTTACTCATAGACCTGGTGTGGCTGGTCTCTTATGCATGTGTACACATGCAGGTACATGACATACACATAAGAAAATGGGCATCCACACCAGCATAAACGCACACACTTCCTAAACTTTCTTGTAAGACGTACATGAAAAGAAATGAAACAAAGTTGGAAACACAAAAAGTAGTTGAGGCTGAGTGGAAAAAATAACATGTACTTTCCATGCTCACAAAAGCATTGCTCCTGAAAAATAGCTGCCCATAAAAAAGTTTTGAACATCTCAGTAAATTTAACAGGTGTGAAAACACAGCGTTCACTAGTCATGTGATGAGCTGAGCTTTGGGGAATTTGAGGCAACCTTCAGAGCACTGCTTCTCTGAATAGCTAACAGAGAGACAGAGAGGGAGAGAGAGAGAGAGAGAGAGAGAGAGAAAGAGAGAGAGAGAGAGAGAGAGAGAGAGAGAGAGAGCGAGAGAGAGCTTAAAGCTCATTAACCTCTCTGGCTGGCACCTCACTGCGTTTAAAACGCCTGGCTGCCTGGCGAAGACGCATCCACTGGCTGATAATCAGGTCAACAACGGAATTAAGCAATCTTTTAGATTTGGTCAGTGATGCTTGCAGGTTGTAAAAATACTTGCTTTTGAGTGTCATTGCTGCTTAATGTGATAAAGTAGCCATCTGTCATTTGGAACAATGAGGGATCTTTCAGAGGAGAGAAAAGGTTTGTGCAACAAAGAAGTCATGGCCAGACATATCTTCATCTACACAAGTGAGCATTATCTTTCATCCACTAATATAGGATTTTAAAAAATCTTTGTAATACAGTGACTCTGAAAAACACATTTTCTCTAGCTACTATATCAACAAACACCAATGGCATTATGTTTTTTTTAACTTGTTAAAGCAATGGCTTTATTTGAAGTGTCTACAAAGTGTTAACATAAGCCGAACATGTGTACATAGTGAGAACGGGAGTCTTTCTGTACAGCCTTAAGCAAACAAAAACAAGAAATGATTTATGGTGTAACTGAACTGCATTATGAGAAGCATCCATAGACCATGTGTTATAGTGCACTGGCCAAATACTTGGTCAAACATCTGCACAACCGCACTTGTGTCCACACACACACTCACATACACATTGTCATTTATTTGAGAGCATGCTGCACTGCGCCAGGGGAGGCTCTTCTAACACAAGGAAACATCAATCTCTCACAGTTAACTCGGTGCCAAAAGGTGTGCCATAAACTGATGGAAAAGAGACAGGCAAGTGTGTGTTTTTGTGTGTGTGTGTGTGTGTGTGTTTGTTTGTGTGTGTGTGTGTACATGCTTGGTCATGAAGGAATTTTTACAGGGCTTTGTCTATAAGGTGTACATTCCCAACTTCCAGTAGAATTCCCAACACACATACACAAGATTTTGCTCAATTATAACACTGTCCCTTCACACCTGCATGTACACACAGACACACACACTTGCTCCAGTGCTCTCCTAACACACTTCCTTCTGAAACAGGGAAATAAAGCCATGTTAGAATTGTTCAGATTCATTAAGCCAGTTACAGTACAACACAAAATAAAAAAGTTTACAAACCATGTAATTTTTACTGATCCTTTCAGAAAGAATTATTGCACAAAATATGAAACATATATCTATGCTTACAAGTGTGTGCCAGCAGGATTGTGTGTGTGTGTGTGCGCTCTCACACACGTGTATAACACTAATGTCCTAACTATGTGCCGCGCACCAAAGATCCAGTTTCATGGGCTGAATAGCAGTGGCCATTTACTATTGATACTGATATACATCATATCCATGACAAGGAGCTCCTTGGGGAGAGTCTCTCTCTCTCTCTCTCTCTCTCTCTCTCTCTCTCTCTCTCTCTCTCTCTCTCTCTCTCTCTCTCTCTCTCTCTCGCACACACACACACACACACACACACACACACACATACACTGCTATCCACAGCATGGTGCCTGCTGCTTCTCTTTGTAGTTGTGCGCTCATTCAAAGGGACATCATTATACGAATATACAAGTGGATGTGTGTGTATGTTTGGTTCTGTGTACACACTGCTCTGTTACACCTCGAAAGTCACAAATAATGAACAGATGAATTATAAACTAGGGCAGACTATACTCACTGAAGTTCTGTAGAAGTATCTAATATAGCAGTATGAGTAGTTGTTACTAATGACTAGTTTTACTACTAAATCAAATAATAATAATAATAATAATACTAATAATAATAATAATAATAATAATAATAATAATAATAATAATAATAATACTTATTAATATAATACTTATTAATATAATAAGTTAAAAACGTTTACAGATTTCACCAGTGAAATAAGGAAATAAATATAGAAAATTTCAATGGATCTACAATGATGAATTTCTGGCGAAAAATGTGGATTTTTTTTACAATTTGATTAATAAAACAATTACAAGAACTGCATCTCAGCCAATATTAACAAGAAGTAGAATTACCTATTTAAAATTGTCAATTTTGTAACAGTTAAAAAAAATCTAGCTTATTTTAGAAACAGTATATATTTTTGTAAATGTCTAGCAAATACTTTAACATACAATATGCCAATGGTCAAAAATGATCAAAAGTAGAAAGCATACTGCATTGTTTATATACAGCTTCCACTTTTTAGACTGCCCAAGTGGTTTAATTATATTTATATGTTTTATATATTTTTTATTTGGTTATACTTGCTTTTATTATACCTCTTTTTTCAATGAAACAGTATTTACTGATTCTTACAGAATTATTGTATATAATTCTGTAAGTATATTGTATTGTATTGTATTGTATTGTATTGTATTGTATTGTATTGTATTGTATTGTATTGTATATATTTTTCTGTACTAAGTATTTTAGTTATTTTTATATATTCATAAAAACAGTTAGTTTTATTTATATTTATCTTACTTATTTAAAAAAAACACTCTCTAACAATGAGTGAACAATCTATCAATTTAGTCTGGTATTGGTACATATTACAAACTGGTAATCCCATCCCATTGTCTGTACCACTTATCCGATCTATTCTCGGGTCACGGGGAGCCTATGCCTATCTCAGGCGTCATCGGGCATCAAGGCAGGATACACCCTGGATGGAGTGTACAAACTGATAATCATGCTAGTAATTATTACAAACATTTCAAAACTCCCTAACAAAGAATTTCTAACCTACAATATCCAATTATGTACTGTTCATCCTCATTCACCTTTTTCTGTTTTTCAAGCACAACTAAAATTCACAAATAAAATGTTCTTCAACATCATGAAGCAGAAAATGCTTAAAAAGACATCTTCTAACCCAAACATTTCAAATCCCAGTATTGATTAATACACTTTAAACACTGAAGCTGTGATGAAATTGCCTGGAAACAATGTGTTTTGCTTATAAAATATCACATTACATAAGCAATGTGTTCATTAGTCTACCTCTCTGAAACCTTTGCTTCACAGATTTCACGTGCAAGATCAAGCTGATAAATACACACACATTTTAAAACTTTTTGCTAATCAAATATGTCAATTTTATAGTGTATAATTACAGCTGTAATTGAAATGAAACTTCATACTTTATAAAAAGCTATGCTTTTAAATCCTGAACTATTAGTATACTGGAAGTGAAAGAAAATGATTTCATAGGCTGTGATATATGATCAATGAATTCCTTGTGTTATCATCCAAAAATCAGCAATACTTTATTTTAAAGGTACCTACACTGGGCATTCAAAAAGAAAAAAGAAAAATCCTCATTACAAATTATCATTACGTAGATTGCTCAAGACAGATACATGATGTAATATTTATCTCTTTGGGACATATTTGTATTACATGTGTACATGTAGTATGTACCTTAACTGAAGCAGTGGTGGTTTAGTTGCATTCTAAAACCCCTGAAAGCATCAATCCAGGACAACTTTACTTATTTCTGAAGCACATGAGTCAGATTGATTCATGATTTTATGCCATGTAACTAAAATAGCAATCAATTTTGCATTTGTAACACTGCTATGTTGTATTATCCACCTTCTCCAATATGATTTATTATTAAAGAAGTCCTAATGTCAAAAACATGCATAGGAATGTAAAGTATTCTCTTCATGCTTAATGAATGTGCTCTTAGTAAAAACAAAGTAGGAATTTTCAAAACAAATGGTGACACTTTATGTCTCTAACATTTAAAAGTATTGTATAAATAAAGCCGTGCTGGAGAATGTAGGAAAGGCTTGAATCAAGTGACCATCTGTCATCTTTTTTTTCTTGGATCTATTTTGTATTGGTGCATGGAATTTAGGGCTCTTGAACTGAAATACTGCTGGTCCGTTCGCAGTGAAAACTTTTATGAAGCACTTTTAGAGTCTCTTTTTTTAAAGAAGCCCATGGTTCAGACAAATGACTGATTTTAATGGCTTCAAACAGAAGTGGTAATCAGACATGCTTGTATAATGTATACTATTATTTATATGTCATATAACTTTCTCAAAAGGTCTTCAGTGTGTTTAAAAAAAATTACAGCATCATGAAAAGCATCTTGATCACACTACCCATAATGATATCTAAAAGTTGTTCTGTCTTTCTTTCTTTCCACAATCAGCTAACAAGCATTGTTATTTTCTTTCCCTGACAATGCATAAAATTTATGAAGGCCCAATATTGGTAGCTGAAAAATAGTGTAAAGATCTATGAGATCTATGCGGTCTGATGCTAAGTGGGACTTTTTTTCTTTCTTTTTTTTTGGCATCAGTGAGAAAAACGGACTTCATCCATAGTAATGAATCTTTTTCCCAGATTCAAAGATTCACTAATGTAATACATATAACCATTTAAAGAACTAAAGCAGAAAGAAACTGAGATAGGCAAGGGAACATTTCTAATTCTACATTACCTCACAGTCTTTCTGGAAACCATGTAGAAGGCTCTCTCACAATCTCTCAATCACCTCTGCTTTTTTTTTAAATTCTCCTCACTATAGCAGGCAGTGAGTGCACAGATTTCAGACAGAGATGACCTACGGAAAAGCTTTTGATAGTCTGTGTTGGCTTACACACTTTCAGAAACACACCACATCACCACCCACTAAACACAGAGAGACCATTTAATTTGAGCGTTCTTAAATGGCGAGCTGGGATCTGGAGCACAGTAATGAGGTATCGCTTCACCTTGACAGAGGGAGTGTGTTGTGTTTTGGGCCGAGCTAGATGACAGAACAGCGCTGCTGTTAGTCATGCCTCTCCCAGCCACCACTCCTCATCCACCGAGTGTATTCACAACCACTGCCAAGCATTACACAGTTTCTTCCAAGCCTCAACAAGAGGGAAATGAATTAGGGAAATGGGCAAAATAAGAGGGAGCAAAAGAAAGAAAGAAAGAAAGAAAGAAAGAAAGAAAGAAAGAAAGAAAGAAAGAAAGAAAGAAAGAAAGAAAGAAATAAACAAAGAAAGAAAGAAAGAAACAAAGAAAGAAAGAAAGAAAGAAAGAAAGAAAGAAAGAAAGAAAGAAAGAAAGAAAGAAAGAAAGAAAGAAAGAAAGAAAGAAAAAGAAATGCCTTTACAGTGAGGAATCACCTGTAATTATAGAAAGAAAAAAAGAAAAAAAGAAAGAAAGAAAGAAAGAAAGAAAGAAAGAAAGAAAGAAAGAAAGAAAGAAAGAAAGAAAGAAAGAAAGAAAGAAAGAAAGAAAGAAAAAGAAATGCCTTTACAGTGAGGAATCACCTGTAATTATAGAAAGAAAGAAAGAAAGAAAGAAAGAAAGAAAGAAAGAAAGAAAGAAAGAAAGAAAGAAAGAAAAAGAAAGAAAGAATATCAGGACAAACTCTCAGCACCTTCTGCACTAAACGCATCAGCAGATATGTGGAAAAAAATCAGAAACAAAACAGTCATTTCATAATATAATAGTATAATAGTCGTTATGTTAACGGTCATAACTGTTGTGACATACCAGTCATAACATAGAAAAAAATTGTTACAAGAGGATAATAATCATAAACTTACTTGTTTCCCTTAGTGTCTATTAATGTTTTTAACTAGCAAACTATCAACAGTGGGGAAAGAAAGAAAGAAAGAAAGAAAGAAAGAAAGAAAGAAAGAAAGAAAGAAAGAAAGAAAGAAAGAAAGAAAGAGACTTGTTTGTGTCCCCTCTTGACTACTCACTCAATGAACTCATTCCTGACATTCCAGTAAAATGCTGCCACAAGCCTCACCATCAGGTCAATCTGAAATGATTGACACTATTTGCTACCATTAGGCACTACTATATAGTTGCCCTCTGACCTCTAGTGAATGTGCTGCTTGAAACGACTTTCAGCAATATGTTTTAATCTCCATGGGAAAATGCTCCTGAATCCAGACCCAGTCTCAGATCAATCAGCAATTCAAGGTGATAAAGTGACGCTTCATTCTCCAAGGTAATAATTCACCCCCTTCCCAAAGTATACCATAAACAAAGTCAGATTACACAAACTCTAGCCCAGTTACAGTGGGGCAAAAAAGTATTTAGTCAGCCACCAATTGTGCAAGTTCTCCCACTTAAAAAGATGAGAGAGGCCTGTAATTTTCATCATAGGTACACTTCAACTATGAGAGACAGAATGAGAAAAAAAAAATCCAGAAAATCACATTGTCTGATTTTTAAAGAATTTATTTGCAAGTTATGGTGGAAAATAAGTATTTGGTCACTTACAAAAATGCAAGATTTCTGGCTCTCACAGACCTGTAACTTCTTCTTTAAGAGGCTCCTCTGTCCTCCACTCGTTACCTGTATTAATGTCACCTGTTTGAACTCGTTATCAGTATAAAAGACACCTGTCCACAACCTCAAACAGTCAGACTCCAAACTACACTATGGCCAAGGCCAAAGAGCTGTCAAAGGACACCAGAAACAAAATTGTAGACCTGCACCAGGCTGGGAAGACTGAATCTGCAATAGGTAAGCAGCTTGGTGTGAAGAAATCAACTGTGGGAGCAATTATTAGAAAATGAAAGACATACAAGACCACTGATAATCTACCTCGATCTGGGGCTCCACGCAAGATCTCACCCCGTGGGGTCAAAATGATCACAAGAACGGTGAGCAAAAATCCAAGAACCACACGGGGGGACTTAGTGAATGACCTGCAGAGAGCTGGGACCAAAGTAACAAAGGCTACCTTCAGTAACATACTACGCCGCCAGGGACTCAAATCCTGCAGTGCCAGACGTGTCCCCCTGCTTAAGCCAGTACATGTCCGGGCCCGTCTGAAGTTTGCTAGAGAGCATTTGGATGATCCAGAAGAGGATTGGGAGAATGTCATATGGTCAGATGAAACCAAAATAGAACTTTTTGGTAAAAACTAAACTTGTCGTGTTTGGAGGAGAAAGAATGCTGAGTTGCATCCAAAGAACACCGTACCTACTGTGAAGCATGGGGGTGGAAACATCATGCTTTGGGGCTGTTTTTCTGCAAAGGGACCAGGACGACTGATCCGTGTAAAGGAAAGAATGAATGGGGCCATGTATCGTGAGATTTTGAGTAAAAACCTCCTTCCATCAGCAAGGGCATTGAAGATGAAACGTGGCTGGGTCTTTCAGCATGACAATGATCCCAAACACACCGCCCGGGCAACGAAGGAGTGGCTTCGTAAGAAGCATTTCAAGGTCCTGGAGTGGCCTAGCCAGTCTCCAGATCTCAACCCCATAGAAAATCTTTGGAGGAAGTTGAAAATCCATGTTGCCCAGCGACAGCCCCAAAACATCACTGCTCTAGAGGAGATCTGCATGGAGGAATGGGCCAAACTACCAGCAACAGTGTGTAAAAACCTTGTGGCAACTTACAGAAAACATTTGACCTCTGTCATTGCCAACAAAGGGTATATAACAAAGTATTGAGATGAACTTTTGTTATTAACCAAATACTTATTTTCCACCATAACTTGCAAATAAATTCTTTAAAAATCAGACAATGTGATTTTCTGGATTTTTTTTTCTCATTCTGTCTCTCATAGTTGAAGTGTACTTATGATGAAAATTACAGGCCTCTCTCATCTTTTTAAGTGGGAGAACTTGCACAATTGGTGACTGACTAAATACTTTTTTGCCCCACTGTATCTAACGTCAATATTTAGAGCAGCAGACCTCTTTTGCTTCTGCATTCAGACATAAATGCTAATAAAGCAGGAATGCTGAATGTGGTTGAGTTATAAGCTGTATACATGTGCCATTAAATTTTACTGACTCTAGGAAACAAAACATAAATATGACAAAGCAACACTTTTCTCAACCAAATGTGAACAAGTGATGTAAGGATTTGACCATAAAATATAAGAGGAATGGAGCTTTATTATTAGAAAATTTTATTTTTCTTAAAAGAATTAAGGCATAAAACATGACAGGTGTTTACTAGTATTGGAAAATAATTTAATTCTGTGTTTCAAGGCCACATCAAGCATTGAGTATTCTTCTATTATTCTTCTATCTCGAAGTATGCATATTTATCCTACACCACATCACCACATGCTTTTATTGATAGTTAAATGCTGTGTAACATCCATGAAAACAAGTTGGTTCCTATTATACATTTACATTTCTGGCATTTGGCAGACATTCTTATCCAGAGCGACGTACAAAAGTGTTTTGAAGTCTCTATCAATGAAGACATTAACACTGGGTCAATAGGTCACAGACTTATACCATCAGTTTTGTTTTGCTTTTTGTCACTGTTCTTATATCCGTTACAATCAATATTTCCTTCACCAGCCTTTTCTTGTGGCATGTTACAGAGAAACCTCAAAGCCCCCCTTGTTGGAATAAAGTAACCCAAAACTGCTTGAAAACCTCACTATATACTATCAATTACACACAATTTTTAATGCAATCTATTTCATTTATATTTGTTACTGGAGATGCGAAACAGTATTTAAATTAAAAAGTGTAAATTGTGATAAATTCTGAACTGTGATTTGCCCTGCAGCAGAAACTTCCAGAGCCCATGCCTTTATAGAAAATTAACACCTTCTGACCAATCAAACCCAAGAATTTAACAAAATTGTGGTATATTAATTTATAATAGTTACTGAAGAATGTGCTACCGGATAAATAGACTGATAATAAGCCTTTATTTTCATAGCACAGGCGGGAAGGAATTTAACCACAGTAGCCATGAAATTACAAATTGCTATAGCTGTGAATTAGTTTGCATTGTCTCTGCTTTAACAAAATGCTGTCCTATTAAAATAATTTGTGCCACACCAACATTATGTAATAGCACAAGTCACTAATGTTAAATTCAAATTCCACCATAAGATTAGCACCACTTCCTCAAAAATTATTATATATTATAAATTACCTATTACCAAACATATTCAGGGAAGATTCAGCGAGATACAGTTCAAAACTTAAAGACACATGACTGCTAATTTACTGCTAGCTTTAAATGTCTAGTAATGATGCAGCGCTATTTCTATTAAAATACCTTGGAATTACATGTTGCCAAATCATAACCAGTTATCTGAAACTGGGCCTTACATAGCCTGATAATGTAATGACTATATGTGCTCTAAAAATTACACTAGAATTTAAATCTACTATGAGTAGACTGCTATGAGTAACAGTCACTTTAGAATATTAGAATACTTTACTTGTGATGCAAGTGCAGAAAACCACGGCTGAAATGTCTTAGTTACACTAAAAGCTTTGTCAGAAAAGAAAAGAAAGTTTTTTTTACTTTTGTATTAATGCAATAACCTGCAAACTAACATTGTTACCTAGCACATTTTAGCCTAGTAAATTAGGGTTTTCGGGTAACCAATATTTGAGACTAGGTAGCACACCGGAGCTTTCCCAGTTGGTCAGATTCTAAATTCATGATTCGTCCAACCCTTAAAATATAGTCAGCCTTTACAAAATTTCAAGTAGCTTGAAATTGACATCTTGGCTTGTTAATCAATTAGGCATGACACCAGTGATTTCCTTTGTTGGTCAATCCAGAGATGACTAGACCCCAAAAGAGTTGCCCTTCCGAATTGTGATTCTGATCTCAGGAGTTCCCAGAAGAAAACAATCTATAAATATGGTGTGTCGTTTCCTCACTGAGCATGGATGCTGTCAAATGCAGTTTATGACTGCTTTTTTTGTACTTTTTTCATGGAACTGGTGTCCTATGATTGAAATTTTAACATATGGACTGGGATCGGATTACAAGCACAGGAACACCGGAGTAATATTAAGTTTGGTGTATGCTGAACTGTGGCAACCCCATACTGTGTAGCAGGTGTGAAACTAAGGTTAACAACAGCTCACAACTTTACCCTGCATCCCCTCTTTCGGTTCAAAAACAGACGAAGGGATAGAGATGGGGTGGGGGCAGGAGGGTAGGGTGGGGAGAGGACTGTGTCAATGGCATGGACCACAGGGTCTGAGTCTGAATGTGATTGGAAGTGACTTCTTACAATAAGCAAGAGTTGGACTCAGGCATAGCCATATATCTTTAAAATAAATAATGTTAATAGAAAGCCTTCCTCTCCCACATGTAATCAATTTGCTCTTGTCTGTCAGTGTGGCCTCAGTCCCCTTTTAGCCCCTAACCCCCAAAACCCCCAAGTGTACAATGCCCTGGAAAGGCCAGAACAAAATGATTTGCGGTATGTTTTAGGTGCGAGTTATTTCATAGCCGTTCTATTACTATTTGGATATACAGTACCGCTATGTTGTTCTACTAAGTCCCATTTATCAGTTGACTGTATGAGGAACATTTGGGCTTTCGTTTCTCTGTGTGACAGGAGTGAAGGGAAAGTGAAGAACTAGACATGCAGAACTGATAGCAATTATTTGTGTCATGCACAACATGTTCCTTCCTTAAGGTAGTGGTGCATTTTTTTGGACAGCTTAAGTGAGGTAATTTAGACCAGGGCTTTTGTACGCTGTGCTTGTACAGTAGCTTCATAATTGTTTAAACCTGTTTTCCCCCAGAGTGGAGAGTAGGGGAAGGTTATTAAAAGCCCTTTTCCATACTGCAGGGAACATTCCCCCAGTCTGGGGAAAGTGTTAATAAGTGCTCTTAATATGATGGTACTGCACGTCCCCGGTGATGCAAGGCAACCAAGGGGCCAGGCTTCATGCAGCCTGTTAACTCTTTCTACTGGAAACCTTGAGTGTGGCTCAGACTGGGAAAAGGTATATAACTTGTGAAAAGAACACAGCCATCTGCACAGTAGAACATCCATAGATAAAGCAGATCCATGTCTTGTGGTGATGGACAATATTCACTAGCAGCTTTGGGTCATGAAGGAGTTGAGAGTCCCGCGTGAGGGAGCACAGAGTGGGGCAGAGGCCAGTCATGCTGTTCTCCCATCTCCCATCGCTGGTTCTCACTGCCAGATGTCTCTTTGGTTGGGCCTTGCATATGGAAGCACTCCACAAAGCAAACACAAGAAGCCCCAGCACCAGCGGGAACCATCCGCTAAGAAATAACAAGGAGTGCTCACCCTAAACTGGCTTGATTCCCGCATCAAAACATACACGCACATGTATGGAGAGAAAACCCGGGCCTCCCTTTGCCTCCATCTTGACATACACTCCATCACACCTGCCACAGAAATGAGCACAAGCACACACATATATACATCCACCTCTTCCAGATGAAAAGTTTATCCCTTGACAAAATATGATATAGCACACCAATCTCTCATCCAGCAGCTCTTTGATCAGCAGATTTTCCCTTCTGTCTTGTGCAGGTCCCCCTCTAAGATTTTTATTTGAGTGTGTTACAGAGAACCATGCTGATCTGTTCCTGTGGGACGTAATGGAGAAGTCTCATACCTGCGCTAACATGCCCTTATATTACAATGCTGATTTATTGTCCAACAGTCCTGCCACTGAGTGCCGTAATGACAAGATGGGCTTATGAAGATAGACAAGTGATTAAGAGCAGATCCTAACCCACCCAGGGTCAAACAGGACAGAACCCAGAAGACCTCTGGCAACCATTTGTACCTGAGGTCTCGGGGGTGTTTGATTTGGAAGGGAAAGGACCAGAGCAGTCAGACAAAGACTATCATACACTAGGATCCAATATGTTTTCCTTAAATACAGCACTGCATGAGTGTCTACAGGGACTGGTGTTTTGAACATAGCCTGATCAACATAGACATATTCATGATGGTATGTACAGAGATGGCCATCCCACAAGCCCACAGAATCACAACATGTATTTCATATGCAGTCTCTGTCGTGCTGTAACATTAACAACAGCCACTGTGATGTAATCCAGGCCACCCAGGCTTGATTGGGGTGTATGGTTGAGAGTGGAAGTTCCCAAGGATTGACCGAGTGCTCCAGTCCCTAACCAGCTCCACCTAAAGACTCCAGCTCAGGAGAAAAGCCATTGAATCTGGATTCAGTCATGTGCAGTTATATGTGTGAGCGTGTTTGGTGGTAGACAGGCTCGGGTGGCCCAGGAGTGTCTGTCTGATGTCCGAGCTCACAAACACACAACGGTCCAATGTAAGCCAAGTCCTTGGATTTTAAGTAGTAAAGAGTGCTAAACATACTTCAAGCACAGGATGAGTGGAAAGAGTAGTGGTATAAATCTATGGCATTCTGAATGTTTCCAAAGCTTCTTTGTGTTTCCAACTCCTTTAAACCAAGGTCGACAGTGCCAATGGTGACAGAAAGCCAGAGGGAAATCATCAGGGGATATCTGACCTGACCGAGTGGTAGATAAAATAATATTACTTCTTCTTGCTGATGGAAAAGCCCTGACAATGTATAAAGATGTAATTGTGTTCTTGATCAGTCTGATGCTGTAAGGCTTTCCAGCATTAAACAGCCCCAAGATGGTAAAATACTCCTCCAAAAAGTGTCACATAACTGTGAACTTGCATATATTTCACCCTCTTCAAAATGAATAATTGCCAATAGGTGCAGGAAGCTGTACAGCCAAAAACACACCACTGAACCATGTTTGGAGGGACATATATGCTCTAGAGAGCATTCACTGGATGAGTACAAGAATATTACTGGATAATTCAACAAAAAAATGGATAATTTCCTCAGATGTGACAAACTATAAATAAAAACAAGAGAATCTCCTAATATTTTTATAGATATACTATTGAAAGTTATATAGAACACAGGCACAAAAAGCTCTTTAATACAAATAAGCAAATTACATTTTAGGATTTCATGTGTATAAATTCCATCTCCCTGTCTGGCTGATCATTTTTGACAGTTTGTTCATGACACTATAACTACAGTGTGCTGCAACCACCTCAAAGTAGTACATTACCACAAACACCACAAACCTCTTTTTCTTCATTCTTACTTTATCACTGTCTTGCTTTCACTTTAAATATGTCTTTTTATCTATCTCCAGTTGTATTTCCTTCTGACCAGCCTACATCAGCCAGTGTATCATATCAGAAGTAAGATTAACTTTTTCTCCTCCCACATTGACTCACCAGCAACGAGTACAAAGACGGTATGGCCAATGCTTTTAATTCTTTATCTTTTTCCAACAAATATTTATAATTTTCCAACCTACATGCTCTGGAGGCTAGGCCTGGCGTAAAAGGGTGGGATTGTTAGAGATCGTTCTTACCCATACCTACAGATACTACACACTCCCGTTAGATCAGAGTCTTGCCTGAAGTCAATTGAACAAACAATGCTTAACAGGGCTGATCTACAGGTTAACTGGGCAGGTACTCAGTAAACATCCTTGCTCTTTCATTTTCCATTCAATCTCTAAAAGGTACTGCATAATTTAAGCTAACAACTTTGTCATGTTACAGAATGATTTTTTTTAAAAAGCCAAACAAGTATTGATATTCACACCTGTTCTGTTATGTACAGAATTGCATACAGTAGAGAGTAGCTTCAAGAGAAAAACATCAAACCAAAGGCAACTGGAAATAAAAGAGAACTCATACAATAACTGGACTTGAGTCATTTAGATTCATTTTGTATATCCTGTTACTCTGCAGTGATGTCCTTGAAAAGGTCTTAGATGTTGTCATCACCTCCACAATTAGGTGTCCAAAATGTTATGATTTATATATATTTGCAAAAATTATTTCCTCCTGACCTCTGAGTGACCTCTTAAAATATTCCTTAGTCAGAAAACACACTAATAACCCTAAATTAGCATAATACACTATATGGCCAAAAGTATGTGGACACCTGACCATCACACCAATATATGGTTCTTCTCCAAACTGTTGCCAAAAAAGTTGGAAGCACACAATTCTAAAGAACATCTTTGTATACTGTAGCATTAAAGTTATGCTTCATTGGCACCAATGAAATTGGTCCAAATATGTTTCACCATGACAATTCCCTATGCATAAGCAAGGTTTATAAAGACATAGTTTGCTAAGGGTGATATGGAAAAACCTGAATGCTCTGCACAGAGCCCTGACCTCAACCCCACTGAACATTTTTGAGATGAACTGGAATACCAACTTGCCCCAGACCTTCTAGCATAACATTGGTGACTGACCTCATTACTGGTCTTGTAGCTGAGTGGACACATAACCACAAGGACATGCTCCGAAATCCCAGAACAGTGGAAGTTATTATAACAGCAGAGAGGGACTAAATCTATAATGGGGATGTTAAAGGTGTCCACAAACCTTTGCCACATTTTAATTTATGGCAGCACCCCTCCGAAAGCTTCTGCTCTCTATATGAATCACACCAAATGAATGGAGAGCATGTGTGTGTGTGTGTGTGTGTGTGTGTGTGTGTGTGTGTGTGTGTGTGTGTGTGCCTGCAAGGGACCTGAAGTCTCATTATATGAAGAGAATTGCGTGTAAAAGCCCCACTCCGATGGCATGTCATTTTGTTTTTCAACCCACTGTACCCTCAAATTCACACTGGCCCACAATCAGGTGGGAACAGAGATGAAAGGAATAAGCTTGCAACAACTCCAAAAGAAAAGGGAAAAAATGGAGACCTGAAAAATTGGCTACAGATAATTAAAGGGGAGAGTCCTGTCATGCCGGGGCATTACTGAATTACTGTGATATACAAGAAGAGGTCTATGGACCTGCTTCCGAGGTCTATAATCTGTGCATGCTAAAATGCGGCATAATCGTGAAAAGGAGGACGAGGCAGAGGAGCTCACAATCATGTCCTTGTTGAACACAGGCCAACATGGAAAAGGTACACTACAGCAACTCCATGTTTTCTTACATGAAAATATAAAATAAATATAATAAGTGAGCATGAATATAACATGGTTTTGAGTGTTACACAGTCAGATAACTTTCTGCACAACATTTTTTTGGTTAAAAAAAATCTAATCAGTGAAAAAGATAGTAATTTAAGTAAGTACCAGTAACATTGGGCCAAACAGGAATCCACTGTATTAAATACATTTGACTTTGAATTGTAGACCTTTCCCCTTAAGAACATTAATCTGAATTGAACTGGACAATCAAAATCCTGCCTTTCAGATCACTCTACCATGCCACATACACATTTTTTCAATGCAACATTAATGACACTTTTAGCAATCTGTGCCAATAGTCTCATTCAGCAGTGGCTCGTCTTAAAGATTATGTCAAGTATAAAGAGCTATAACAACATGTACCATACTCATACCAACTAAACCTACTGCAGCTGATAAGAACATAGGCTATTTAGTGAATGGTTCACTTGTAGCTTGCACCAGTAACTAAAATGTCACACAGAATATTTGATTTCTTCTGATTATAGCAGACTGAAGCTGGAGCATAACACATTATATATTGCTGTTGTTAAAGTACTCAGATCATGTCTGCTCCACACACTGTCACCTTTAGTTTATGAGCTAAAGTAGTGGAAATAATTTCTAGCACAATGTTTGTAAGAAGAATGTGACTATTTCATTTTAATTTATCTATTTAACTATTTATTTAACCCCCGCTTGCTACACTAATGCCTCTGATTCCTCACCTTCTAACATTTTATTTTCAACTTTTATTCATGTAGCAGGTGTATTTTACAAATTAAATTGCTTTTCATTTAAATAAAAATAATTCAAGTTGTTAAATTTGCATAAAAGCTACTATTGGGTTGGTTATATGGCAAGCCATTAGACCTAACATTAGTCTGAACACTATACTGACATCACTTTCAGATGATATTATGGAATAAAAACAAAATTAACATTTCTTCTCTCTCATTTGTGTGGTGTCAGTATTACAAACACATGCTTCTTAGGAACAAGGTTAGTTCAAATTACATTTTTGTGCTTTTAGTTATGCTCGTAAAATTCAGCTGTCTTTAAAAAAAAAATTTTTCAACTAAGGGATGGTTGCAATAGGGAAAAAGTATACAGGAAGACGTACAGCCAAACAAAAAACACAGTTATACCATGTTTCCTGAGACTGAGCTGCTACTGTAGAGCAAAACCTACCCTTGGGTGGGACATATACATTCTAGAGGGCTTTTAATTGGACAATTTCAAGATTAATACACAGAAGGAATCATATATCAAACTAATTAATTAATTAATTGTTTTACCAGCACAGACAAGTAATCAAATATTCAAAAAGATATGAGATGGTATAAATGTTATTGTACTAAGGTCCATTACGAGGTAATTTAAGGGCCATAAAAATAACAATTTATCATCTTTAAACAGCACCATGTTGACAGTGTTACGGGGATAGAAGGACTCGGTACTAGAGAAGTGGAGAGTACCAAGCCTGTCCCGTTATCCAGATTGATGGGGGATGATAAAAGGGGTTAATCAGGGAGTTGGGCGGAATTAGGCGAAGAGGAACACAACCTTTGGAAACTATCTGACGTGAAAGTGCATCCAGCTTAAGATTGTTCGACTCTGGTTTAAAAGACAATGTGGTCAAAGTCAAAGCTGGCGAAGAACAAGGACCATCTGGCCTGTCGCGGATTCAGACACTTGGCCTGTTGGATGTAGGTCAGGTTTTTGTGATCAGTGGGGATGAGGAATGGCTGCCTGGCCCCTCCAGCCAGTGTCTCCATTCCTCCAAGGCCAATTTAACAGCCAGGAGCTCACGCTCCCCCACATCATAGTTTCTCTCAGGGGCAGTCAGCCGGTGGGAGAAGTATGCACAGGGATGCAGTTCCCCTTTAGGGCCTGAGCGTTGGGACAGGACTGCTCCCACCCCAACGTTGGAGGCGTCCACCTCCAGTATAAACTGGGCACCAGGATTGGACATCCGAAGAACAGGGGCTGAAATCAGCCTGTCTTTTAAGACCTCAAATGCCTCCTGCGCCTCACCTGTCCACACAAATATGCCCCGGGACCTTTAGGTCAAGGCACACAGTGGGCTAGCCAGGGTACTTAAATACTTCACTGAATTTTCTAACCCTAAATTGTTCATGGCGGAAGAAGTTAGTAAAGCCTAGGAACCGCTGGACTGCACAGCAAGAGGTAGGTTGGGGCCAATCTTTGATGGCCCATACTCAATCCCTCCCGTGATAAAACAAACCCCAAGAAGGAAATGGAACATGAAATTGTGACTTCTCGAGCTTGACGTATAGACCATTTTGGAGGAGTTGTAAAACCCAGCAGACATGAACCGCATGCTCCTTTCGGGAGCTACTAAAGATGTTGTCTAGGTAGACGAATGCATAGTGGTTCAAGGTCTCGCAGAGGGCCTCGTTTATGAAGCATTGGAAGACCACCAGGGCATTCATCAGGCCGAAAGGCATTACAAGGTATTCATAATGCCCCGAGGGCATAATGAATGTGGTCTTCCATTCATCCCCTGCCCTGATGCGAATGAGATTATAGGCACTATGCAGGTCTAACTTGGTGAAAACCTTGGCCTGTTGAAGGTGGTCAAATGCCGAGTTCATCAAGAGCAGGGGGTATCTGTCCTTTTGAGTGATGGTGTTTAGGCCATGATAATCAAAGCAGGGATGCAGGCTCCTATCTTTCTTCTTGACAAAGAAGAAGCCTGTACCTGCTGGTGAGGTGGAGGGGCGGATGAACCCTAATGAAAGAGCCTCCTGGATATATTATTCCATAGCTTTCTGTTCCAGAGGGGAAAGGGAAAACAACCTGCCCCTGGGAGGAGCTGCCCCAGGGAGCAGGTTGATGGCACAATCAAAGGGCATATGAGGTGGCAATGTTTGGGCCTGGTGCTTGGAAAAGACAGTTTGATGGTCGCAGTAATCCTCTGGTACCGTGGCCAGGTCTACTGATTCCTCTATGGTGGGAGGTGAGGTTCAGAAACCCCTGAGGCAGCTCTGAGGGCATTGAGACCCTCAAATGGAAATTGACCCCTTGGACCAATCTATACGGGAGTTATGTAACTGCAGCCAGGGGAAACCTAGGACAAGGCTGAGCTCAGGAACCTTAGTGAAATATAGGGTTATGAGCTCCGTGTGATGCCCAATATGCAGGGTGAGTGGAACTGTCTGGGAGATTACCGGCCCAGACGCCAGGGGCCACCCATCCAGGGCAGAAACCGGCAATGGATGTTGACAGACCCTGTAGTGGTAAGCCCAGCTGGTGGGCCAGTTCTTTGTCAAAGAAATTACCTGCAGCCCCTGAATCAATAAAGACTTGGAAGCCAGCTTGTCTGCCCTTGCCCCAACGAAGGGTGGCCGATAGAAACAGGCCTGATGTGTGAGGGGCCGCATTTAGGGCCAGCCCAAACCCCTTTATTTGGGTCAGCCCTTGCCTTTTAACAAATTTGCACAGGTGGCCTGCCTGCCTTTGGCTCGAGCCCTGAGGCAAGAGTGGTTCTCGATAAGCAGACCTCTCCTGCCCTGGTAAGCTGGTGGCCCCTAACTGCATGGGTTCTAAAGGGGTCTCTGGTGGTTCAAGAACCCCAAAGGAGGCTAGGCATCTCTGCCTGTTGGCACGCCTATGTTGAGCTTCCCTGCTTGACTGTCGCTCTAACTGTCTCTCCTGAAGACGATTGTCCAAGCGGATAGCAAGCTCATACAAGGCTTCCAGGTCACTGGGAGGGTCATGAGCCTCCAGCTCTTCTTTTAATTCCTCTGAAAGTCCCTCTAAACTCGATGGTATATGCAGCCATGGAGGCCCCTTTCTCTGGAGGGGTGATCACAGGTGCTCTGTAGGGCTGCAATAAAGGTGTCGACTGTGGGGTGGTCAGGTATGCAGTGTTGCCAGACTGCAGTTGCCCAGACCAGAGCTTTACCAGTCAAAAGGGCAATCATATATGCTTATCATATAATCTTAGACCTCTCTGTTAGAAACTGGGAGAGCTGCATCTCAAATACCAGAGAGCACTGCAAAATAAATGGATTACACCCCGGCATAGGGCTGAGGGGAAGTGTCTCAGCGTGGGCGGAGGTGACTGGCTCTGCCAGTGTAGTTTGGGAAGTTCCGCTCAGGGCACTGGCAGCAGTGGAGGTTTCCTGGACACCAGTAAATAAGGATGCCAGGGGCTGCTCATGTTTCCCAAGGGCCGTGGTTTGACCCGCCACAATCTGCCCTATCCTCTCCAGACCAGCTGATTCACATTCTGGTGCAGACATAAGATAGAAGGACTCGGTACTAGAGAAGTGGGGAGTACCGAGCCTGGCCCGTTATCCAGATAGATGGAGGATGATAAAAAGGGTTAATCAGGGATTAACCACTGCGCTATCGGTCTGTGTGATGTATACGGAGAAGAGAAGAGTGCACAAAGGTGGCTAGAAACACGTCAGGATGCACACAGATACCGCAAGGTGAGGGGAAGAGCCTCGCTTGACACAAGCAAGCCTTTGGTGGCTCAAACAATACCCTCACCAAGTCGGGATCAAAGTTCTTTTATAATAAATGCCGAGGAGCTGATCCTCAGGCTACCACACCAGTAAATAACTTTCTCTGTACTCTTTAGAGATAAAGCATTGCAATAAGTAATTCTATAACAAATTACCTCTCAAAGACATATGGTCTTTGATACCTTGCACAGACTCTATGTCCGCACGCCGACTGATGAAAACCTAAGGTTTATATAGCGGCGTGCACAGGTACCACGCATTAGTCCTAATTGCCAGCACTGGACTGAGCACTATAAAGAGGCATGCCAGTAACTACGTATTTGCCTAAGCAGGTAACCGCGACGTTACAGACAGAGATACACAGCTTCAAAGGTTACAGACTTCTGCGCATCTTCTTGTACTTCAGCAGTTTAATAGCTGTGAATATAATTAATCCACATTTTGTCAACCTTGTGGTAAGTTAACTGAAGATTTTTTCATAACATACAGCCAAAAATGGAGAGAAACTCTGCTAAAGTGTTTTTCTCTGATAAAATGCAAATATTTTCACTTTGGAAGATACTTCCATTAAAAATAACATATGATGAAGATTTGTAATAACTTGATTAACAATCTTACCACAGTTCATCAACTTGGTGTATGATGTAAAATAAGTCTGTATTACTCCTCCTGTTGCAGCTTTGAGAGATATTTTTAATCAATTTTCTTTCATATTGGCAAGTTATTTTGTTATGAGTGCATTGTAGTTTCTATAAAATGAATTGTTCTTTAAGTAATAACAGTCAAAATGCATTGCATTCTTAGCATTTAACTTAAAACGAGCCTACAGGCACACGTCACAAATATGCCTGGAGATATTTCTAAAAAAAAAAAAAAAGTAGCCATTTACTCCCTACAGTATTTATAGAGTTTGTTTATTAGATTTGAACATTTATTATAAATATAAATATGGTAATGGTACATATAAATGGTAAAAATAAGTGTACAACCAAAACATTAAAGTGTTTATACTTCATCCTTAAACACCACAGGTGTTTAACCATTACCCAATTATAGATGAAAAATAGTTAATTGTGTATTTCTTTTTTTAATCATCATAAAATTACATTGTAAAATTAAATCTAATATTTGTTATATAGTGCCATTGTAAACATAGCAGATGAAGTGATCATTTGTTTTTATTTAAATAAAATAAAAGCAAGCATCTGCAAAACAAGCTAAACAATAATGCTCTTCTTCCATCTTCCATGTTTGTTAAATTTATTTCAAATGTATGTGTATTTTCAAAAGTTATTTTAAAGAAGAGCATGTGGGGATAATTAGAGAGTAACTCTGCATCTAAGGCCTATGTGAGATTAAAACCTGAGCTGTGCCAGACGTACTCTTTGAGAGGTTGATGACTATCAGGATCAGTCTTATAAAACAGCTTAAAAAAACATGGCTTTTAAGGGCATGAAACATATTGCTGCAGGTAATAAAAAAGAATGAATTAGAAGCTGTAAATCCTAAAAATCCTAAATTATACTTTCAAATATGAATTATTGCGTCAGAAACCACCAATTAGCCTGGACGTCATGAATGATGCACAGAGAAACGTTCCCACTAAACTACAGGATGAGTAACATATTGAACAGAATAGCAGACTGCACAGGACTGAGGTTTGGGGTTTAATGGGAGGGGGGTTAAAAAGGGCAACCTTTGTGTTTTAAACCTTCGTTTGTATGATTCATGTGATCTGCACCTCAATTAGCACACTCCCCAGTAGCCACATCCGCTGTCCATGACGCAAATTTGTCTGGAAGGCCGCTCTGCTTTAAACTCGTTCAGGTTGGACCACCACCACCCCCAGCCGTCCCGAACCACTCACTTTCTCAATGATCTCTAAAAACATATACAAACATGACACTGAGACTCAGATATACTCCAGGGCTGCATTTTGAAGAGGGAAATCAGCACCAGTCACAGGATGTGACCAAAATCCCTCTCTCCTTTTTCTTGCAGATCAATCAAATGTTCCATAGTCCAAATTGTGTGTGTGTGTGTATATGTGTGTGTGTGTTTGTGTGTCTCTTGATGTTGGAGGTGAGGCAGACTGACAGGGTGGAGGTCCCCTGCAGGCCTACCACATACTCACACACATACGTGAATACATGAAAACACACACACACACACACACACACACACGTATATACACAGAGACCTCTGTCTGTAGTACTAATACACATTTGGTTATGCAGGGGAGGATGCAGGGCTGTAAGCGAATCTGGCAGGCAGGTAAAGAATGAGTCTGCGGCAGGAGTCCAGCGCCATGGTGCTCCGTTTACACTTTCAACTCCTCTGGGCTTATCTCACAGATTTGCCTGGATAAGAGAATTATGAAACCAGCCTTGGCATCTAAAGCTTCCTGGGGGGTCAATGGCGTGATGAGAGACAGCTATGAGGAGGCAGCTACTCAAGCCTGGAGTCCCACTCTCTGGCAAGGAGCTCGGCACCCCTCTCCCCTACAGCCTTATCTAACTGTAATCTGCATCTTAGAGAGTGGAGAGAGCCGGCCAGCAAGGAGAGAGCTGTGGAGGGGCTGATAGCCTCGCTTCCGTGCACTCCTTCCTGAACCCTCCTGGTTTTAGTGACCCTTACCCAAGGTCAAAGAGCAGAACTTTCCTTGATCTGACCGAGGGAGAAAAAAGGGTACCTCACTTAAGACTTTGACTTTCAGGGAATGTTATAGAACTCTAAAAAACAACCTAGAGTGCACCCACACACACATGAAAACAAGGAGCTAGCACCACTTTGTGTATGAATCATCCCTCCTCTCTGCTATTGCCATTCAGTGACATTCCCCATGTATGTGCAATAATTATGCTCTGAAGGTGAAATAGGAATACCTCTCCACCTATGAAACATACCTTGCTCCTCCTCTGTGCTTACAGTCATTGACTCCACCAACCCAGCCAAAGGTTCCCTCACAGCACTGACAGTACCCACACAACCCCACACCCAGCCTGTTCCCCAACCCCCACCCACTCATACACCCGCCAGGACCATGTTAATTTAATCCAACAACACTTCCTATAGCAGCCTGTTAATGTCAGAGTGGATTTCCTCAGTGCTCTTACTGACCCAGAAAAGAGCACCACCCCAGCACTTTGCCAGGAACCTTCCCTGGTTTAGTGTTTCCCAACAAATGGCGAATACGCTTCAAAACCAATAAACATAGCCTTGATATGTATTGGCCTGTTATACAAGTATTTCTTCTGTTCTCAGTCACCCCCTTCTGCGGGAGCACCCAAAACTACCCGCAGGTATTTGCAATGCTAATGAGAAAGTTAGATCAAAGACGTGCTGTGTTACAATACAGGCTGAAAATTATGGAGCATGGCTGGGAGGAAACAAGGAATATGGCCTGATTAGAAGACGCTGAAATATCTAACCTTTGACAAATACCTTAATTTTAAGTATTGCTGTCCAGATTTCATGTGTGTGTGTGTGTGTGTGTGTGTGTGTGTGTGTGTGTGTGTGTGTGTGTGTGTGTGTGTGTGTGTGTGTGTGCAAACAGCATACCTGAAAAGCACGACTAATGTGTATTTGCATTGATGTTAAAATTAAGCATGTTGATTTATTTATCATGTCCTCCAGCCTGTTTAAGCACAAAAAATAAGGGTTAGACCCTTTTTTTTGTTTTGTTAAATCAATTGTTCATTATTTTGATTTGGTATAATTTATCTTTATTAGGTGTTTGATTAAATGGCAGTGCAAAAGGCTAAAAGGCTGCTGAACTAAGCGTTTAATTTATTCTTATACAGGATTTTGTTTACAGAAAACGAAATTTATTGTGCTGTGTGAACAGGACAAAATTTGTGTGTTCTTTTTTTACATTTTTTTAACATGTAGCCCAATCCAAACACTTCCATAAAAAAATTATATAAAAAATAATAAATTAATACATTAATAATAATAATAATAATAATAATAATAATAATAATAATAATAATAATAATAATAATAATAGTGTAAAGCTTTACCTGAATCTATCAACACATCCACCTATAGCATTTAATTTACTTGATACCTATAGGCTGATCAAAGATCAGTTGATAGGTAATAAATTTCATTCTTAAACTAATTTTAGACTGTATTACCCACACTCCTTCCTCATGGTCAGACACAGAGATGGCAGCTGAACTTAAACTGGTGTGTGGGAACAGTGCACTTGTTCCACAGAGTGAGTTTATGGCTGCACATACCAATTTCCTCTCTTTGACCACACATTGTTCTCTGCTGATTTTTTTGCCACTGCAGCCAAAGCAGTTGCTTATCAATACTCTTTCAGGTCCGTCATCCATCAGACAGTAAAAGTTTTTGCCTTTTCTCTATGACAGTTGTTTCCTTGAGGTCAGTCTGGGGTGCTGTGGCCCAATCGGAGTTCCCTCTTTTTCCTGCTCCTTGGTTGGAGGCCAATGAAAACATTCTTGTTATGTGAAACCCATCTTATGTGAAAGATGTAGAACACAGAGTGTGAACTGGATTCTTGTGGAATAGGCTCATTGAAAGTTCTTCATGAAAACCATTATCGTTTAGTTCACAGAGAGAGACGTGAACTAACAAATAAATCCATTCAACAAGCCAGAATGGATATGCTGGCAGTGTCCTCTGGGGGTCACTGGGGATAAAGGCAAAAAACTGGTGCTCACTAAGTCTCACTAGGTCTAGGTCTGTAAACACATAACAACACACTCTTGCGCACACACGCACATTCCTGGGAGCTGAATCTGGACTACGTCATAAGCTTTAGATAGGGAGAAGAAGGCACTTCCACCATCATTCCATCTCATCATCAGGCTCTTTAATCTTTCACTAAGTGACAACACGCTGTCAACAAGACTATCCTCAAGCCAGTGAAGTCTTTTTTTTTTCCTAAATTAATACCTACTGTTTTGAGGCATTACAGGCTTGGTAAAAGGTAAGCAAGGAAGAGTATTATGAAATGTACACACACACAGACACACGCACATTATTAATAGTAGACACCTTACACACTCCTATTCTGTGCTTGTCTATGTCTCTTAAATCGCCACACAGTTACCCATGTTGCCTATGTGTGTTATCCCTTGACTTAATTGTACGGTATTCTGAAGCCAAAGCAGCCAGATGTTTCTGTTGTTTTCTCGAACAAATTCCAGTGGACCCTCTTCACATAACCTTCATGTTGCATTTTAGAGCACAGGTAAAGTATATCTCTTCAGGATCATGTTATAATACCTAAGTCTCTCTGAGAGAATATGGTTTAGAAAAAAAAAAAACTGAGGAGATGTAAATATTGGAGTGGAGTTCCAAGGAAGGAAAGTCTTATGCTGAGGAACAAGAAGCACATGTAGTGCACAAGCTACCAGGAAATTGGTATAGTCTCGTATGATTTTATAGGGACCTTGGGCATGCCCTTCAGATTAATTAGGATGTGGAGCACGGAGGTATTTTTTACAGGAAACTAAGTATGGAACCCCTGCCGTCAGCCTCAGGGCAAGAACATGAAGGACTGTAAGTAGGGTTTTTTTTTTTTTTTGATGGGGAGAGGCATAATGCAGGTCATATGCACACACACACACACACACACAGAATAGAGGCACACAAAAATGTATAGGGTATGTAAAGCATCTTCTTTTAATGATGTGGTCGTGTTTACACAGGTATGTGTCCTAATTCCTAATATCTTTGCAGCTTGAAAGACAAGGCTCAAGAGAACACAAACACGAGTGCCTGGATGTAGTCAGTGCTCAAAAAACTGTAGGCTATATGGGTTGTTGCCATACATGGGGCTTTTGGGGGTTTTATTTGTTTGTTTGATTTTTTTTTTTTAACACAAAATATTTTGCTTGTAATACTGAAACAACCAGATGATTTTTTTACTTAATTCTTGGTAAAGCTCATTAAAATGTTGTATATGCTGCTCTGCTTACAAGCTTCACCTTTTTTTAAGGTGGCAGAGCGTTTTTTTTTTTTTTGCAGGAGAATATCACATTGCGGTCTGAGCACAGTGTCAGTACATGGCAAGGACAGAAATGTGTTGGTTCAGTCCAGTTCACCAGTTCACAGGTGAATAGGCCAGACTTTTTAATGTTCTCCTGTTTATTTATGTGGTTATATGTGGCACTCAGCCCTTTACGCAAGTCTTAGAACTTTTAGATGCTGGTTAAATACTCCTCCAGCCCTGGAGTGGGAAACCTCATGTCCCGCAACATGACGGTATAAAACCAAACTGCACCATCTTATTATTTACTGTATACTGTATACACTATTTCCACCAAATTTGTGCCATTTTTATTGATTTTATACATTAACCCATATAGGATAATTTGTCCACCCATTAAATTACACTTCAAAACATTTCTACATATTACACACATAATTCTGTCTCCAAACACTGTAAACATGTTGCACTGTTATGACCAAGAGTACAGGCATGTCACCGGCTGCAAGGTATAAACACTCAAGCCATTTTAAGTGGCCAGGGCACAGTAAGAGGATCGTGTTACTGCTGTGACTGCACACTCATAAAATCGACATGTCTCTAAATCCACACTTTTATTGGCATGACCCTGTGCTTTTAAAGCCCTTTGTTTGTCCGTTTTATGATTGTTATTTTTCAGAGTTTTAAAAGTAAGCACTCCATTCTCCAAAGGTTTTTGTACACACAGAGAACTTCATAAAAGCACACTTTTTTATACCTGGTAAGAATAGTGATGGTAAAAAAAGGTTTTGTTAAAGAACAATAATTCTAGCAATATAAGTAAGTATAAAGTCTGATCAGTACTTTTAAACAGGGGTGTAAAAAGTAATAAAAGACTATAGTGAAGTATAAGTATTGTGTCAAAATCTTTCTCATTTAAAAGTGGAAGTATCCAGAAAGTCACTCAGAAAACATATAAAAGTTTTAACTGATTAAATCAATTTCACAACAGATGATGAATTAGCATGACTTTTCAGCCTTTGCAGTTTTCAGCCTTTGGAGTTTCAATAACACCGCAAAATAATACTTATAGAATAGTACAAAGAACAATTACTCAAGGGTTTTTTGAGAATGATCACAAATGAGATGTCTGTTGGTTCTAAACAGGATTTTTGGGGTAGCTTGGAGGTGACTGGAATTTTGGCACGTCATATGCGCCAGCCGCCTGTTGATGGAGCCAGAGGGAATTCATGTTTCACCTGTCTAGCTGACATCCTTCAGCATTTTGAGTGAAAAATAAACACATCACAATCTAGATGTAATATTCACACATGTCATTTATCAGGCAGTAGATACTTGGTGTAATCTGTTATATTATTAATGGTATACATAGTTTTTCATAATTATAATCAGAACAATTTTACAGCACACATGACTTTCTAAAACTTCCCCTTTGCTTTAATTCTTTTTCTCACACTCTCTCCTTCACTATGCCTCCCACCTTCCCACCGCCACCCCGTTAATGAGATATGCCTGCCAGGGGGCATCCTGCTGGTTAGGCCCAGTGCATTGCCTTGGAGCAAGATGAGGAGGAGTAGCCATCCCCGATCAGCCTGGTTGGAACTCTGGAATGCCCCCTCCTCATACCAAACCCACCAGGAGCCCTGCAGCTCTGCTCCATAATCCCAGGGCCTGTGGGAACTCTCGCCAAGTCACTTCACTGAGTCAGAGCAAGAAAAGTTCAACCACTACAACATCCATCCTTTCCACCCTCATTATGATCAGCCTCTCTCTCCATGTAGCAAATCCCTCCTCCCAGACCTGCTCTATCCCACACATCAAGGGAAAAAAATGCCCTGGAATCCCAAAAGCTGTTAGATCCTAACTTTTGTAGTAGTAGTTGTCAAGCTTTTAGCAAGATTAGGAAACCCCTGTCTCGGTCTTATCACCTGATCACCTTTATGTTTGATTTGTTTGTGCTCGGATTTCTTCACATCTTTAATATGACGTTTCATAGCGTAGAGAACAAATTTACAGAACACTCCAATGCAGGCCCAAGCTGGGTCTAAGGAGCAGGCAGTTAAGTGACACCACAACAGACATTTCTAAAGAGTTCTTTAACAATACTCACAGGCATTTAAATGACCCCATGTTATGAAACATCACCCATTAATGCAGGCTCATTTAAGGCTTTTATTAAGAATAATGAAAAGTTGTTTCACTGCTCTTCTGGTATTTTAATGATTTTATTTTCATTTTTTTTCCTTCTTTGTTTGCCCCAGTTTGCTTTAATTTTTACTACCTTATTTGAGGAGTTGAGCTGAAATGGTCTGGTTCCCCCAAGAGCCTTTTATTAGCATCTGATGTTGTGTAAGGACACAATATACTCCACAGTTCTGTTTATGGAGAGAGAGAGAGAGAGAGAGAGAGAGAGAGAGAGAGAGAGAGAGAGAGAGAGAGAGAGAGAGAGAGAGAGAGAGAGAGAGAGAGAGAGAGAGAGAGAGAGAGAGAGAGAGAGAGAGAGAGAGAGAGAGAGAGAGAGAGAGAGAGAGAGAGAGAGAGAGTTAATTCTCTTGTAGCCCTGAGTATCAAACTATATCGATTTAATATTAAATATCATTTATCAGTAAGCATCACACATGTGTGCAGCTATTTAAATATATCTTAATCAGTGCTATAACCAAAACAATTTATATTGCTTTATTGTCTGCTTTATATAAATATGTATAGGGTATGTTTTTTAGCTTTCTACAGTAGTGTGTGATGTCTAGTCAAATTACTGCTTTAACTTTCTGTGTTTTTTTATAATTGTAAATATCTCTTCAGATATGATCTAGGACAACATGTCTTTGAATATATTTGTTGGTTTTGTTTTAGATATTTATTCCTATTACTTTGGTACTTCCTTGTATTTAAATATTGAATTTTCCTATTTTAAGTTACTCACTAAACCACTTTAGCATGTGTACAAACCAACTTATCTTTATCTTCTAGTTTGTTTGTTTTTTATGAATTTACACAAACTTTAAAAGTAAGTTTTATTTTTGGCATTCAGCTATCACTCTGGATAAACATATCAAACTTAAAAGATAACTTTTAACTTTAATTGTTTCATAGAAGACAGAGATGAAAGATATTTCTATGTCCTTCTCGAGTGGCTTTTGTCTTAGATATTTAGACACGTTTAAAAGTAACTTTATTGCTCAGTCCAACATGTATTTAAAGAGATGGACGAAGATATAAATGAATCCTATCCATGCATTCCTATAACGCTCAGGATCACTTGTGTGATTTCATTGGACTTGCATTTCAATCCCCTTTTCTGAAGCAGACAAAGAGCTAATTTGCAATGGCAAGTTGGGAATGGAGTTCATTGCCTGTCCTCCTTCTGCTGCCCTGTCTCCTGTTGTCCACAGACCCCATCCTGTCCTCGTCTGTTTATCATGGAATCTTGTAAATAGAATCAAACATGAAAGGAAGAGTGCTCATGAGAGCCCTTTAGGATTGGGTGGAAATGTGACAGTTCTGGAAACATTTAGCCTGTCATAGTTGCCTGCGCTCTTCAAAGAGGAGCTGAAGGAATGAATTAATGTTGCTTCTGTACTAAACATCCTTCCCCTTCCTCACCCCCCTCCCTACAACCTCCTCTTAGGTCATGTTGCAGATTATGATCAATAAAATGTGTGTGAGTACATTCATGTGTGTGTTCTCTCGGGGAAGCGGGGACGTGTATACACACCAACAGTCTCATTTATGGTAATAGACGTTTATCAGTTACTCTGTTGCGTAGCATATAGACAGATGCATTCTTTTGCCAGTAAGAGAAAATGTATGCGAGGCAATCTGTAAAACTTTAAATCCATTTCTGTGTGGTCTCTCTCGCTCTCTCTCGCTCTCTCTCACTCTCTCTCTCTCTCTCTCTCTCTCTCTCTTTCTCTCTCTCTCTCTCTCTCTGTCTGTCTCTCACTCGCTCACGCTTGCTCGCTCTCTTTCTCTGATACATTTCCAGACAACATCCCTCTTGCCAGTGACCTGGGAACTGATGTTTGCTGAGCTGCAGGATCAAGAAGAATGTGCATCTTCCTCTTTGCTTTAATGAACCTAAAGGTCAAGATGGGTACATTACAGTTGAACTTTGGGATACACACACATACATTCACCTATGAACATACCTAACAGACATGGACACTTACCAACAAACCTTAGCACAAAGAGAGGAATGCTGTTTGCTCACTGCATTCATCCATGTAAAAGCACCACCGGAGCAGCGGAGCAGACAGTCACTCTGTTCCACAGCATGTCCAGCCACCACACACTCACACACACACACACTCACACACACACACCTAACCATCACAAAGAGAGATGGCACTTTCCTTTTCACAATGCATACCCTTAAAAACCCTCTAGCAACACACACACTTACACACACCTCACTTGCCACCTTTGTATCACTTGAAAGGCATATGGTTACTGCCATTTGATTCTCATAGCTGAAAGTGCCTTTCACTTAACAGCAGTTCAGAAAGAGGTCATACTTCTGCAAACAGAAATATGGGACCATAGGAGCTCAGTGACTGGCACTTAAAGTGATGTGAAAGACAGGAAAACAAGACAAAAGCAAAGATCAGATAAAGTACTAAAAACAGATACAGGAATGCGACACAACTGAAGACCTGGAGCAATTGAAATTGATTAAACTTGCCAGTGTATCATTTAAAGGATTAAATAAAGGATTTGGGATGAATGGCAACAATGTAGTAATGTACACAATAATTCCAGAGCACTGCTTCAGCTTGAATTACTTTAACAATGCACAAATCAACTAGAACACATTTTGACCACTTTGAGGAGAATATCAGAACTGTCTGCCTTCATTTTTATTGGAAACACAAGGAGCATGTGTTCAGGTCACAAAGCCCTGGTCGAACAGAGCTATCTAGTCTCGCCAGGCCCCATTGTGTGTGTGTGGTAAATGATTAATGTCAACTGTTCCTCCTCTGACCTTGCTGGTTAAATGACTTATACCTGACAACTCACAATGATTAGCTTTTAGAAGGAACTGTTATCTGTTATCAACTAAGGGACTGTCTTAGCATACATGAGCACACTTGCCATTCAAACTGATGAGGAGCAAGCCACAGTGTAACTTGAATAAACTTGCAACAGTTATTTTAATAATCAAAACCAGTAAAAGATAGATAGATAGATAGATAGATAGATAGATAGATAGATAGATAGATAGATAGATAGATAGATAGATAGATAGATAGATAGATAGATAGATGGATGGACGGACGGACGGACGGACGGACGGACGGACGGACGGACAGACAGATAGATAGATAGATAGACGATCAAAGAATATAACAATGAAAAGAGCAGAAATAAAAATGGTGGACTCTGTGATGGCTGTGTAACAGGTAGTAGTGTCAAATTTACAGTCCACATTTCATTTCAAGCTTTGATTTTTCTCACAACATCAACTCTAATATTTCATTGCCTAAAAAGAACTTTCTGCATCAGCGTTAAGGAAAGCAAACAAAGAATCCTCCTAAAGATATGCATTTGACAAAAAGAAAGACACCCCAGCAAAGTACCAGTTCTGAAGACTATTTGAAACTTCATTGATCCTAAATATGAAGGCTGCAGGCACTAATATTATGCTAAAGAAATTATTAGAATAAAGCTATTAGCATTGCTAGTATGTAACACCATCCATGCTAGCACAGGGCATCATTTACGGTATTTAGCATTAATTTATCTTGTCAGATGCTAACAACCGCAGCATCTGTTATTCCCAGATATTAAAATGTTTCAGAATACCATTGGAAAATCTAGTTATAATGATGAGCAGTTTATTACTCACTACTTTTCCCATAAACATGTGCAATATGACTGGCTCCCAGACAGAAGCCTACAAAAACACATCCGGTTAAACTCATCTGTTTGTTGTTTGTATGTGTGTTTCACTGTGTGGGGGAAGGGCGTGAATGTGTGTGGAAATGCTCTCTTGAATGGAATCATTGAGTTACACCATAAATCTGTCCCTCATCAGGGAGACAAAATGAAAAGCCACCCCCCCAGCCCCCGTCATAAAACATCTGTAACAGCTCCATCCGCCACTAAGGCGTAATGGGGTAATTACGGTGAGGAGGGCTGGGTCTCCGCCAAAGCCCACATGCCCCTCTTTTGTACATCTCCCTATATGTGTACCACTGCTACCCAGCACCGCATTACTGTGGAGTTGTAAAACTACAAACATATAGAGTCACACACTGGAAAACCTGACACAATTCTCCTCAAAAACAGTGTCACCTCAGCACAAACATGACCCCTATGCCCTGGGAGCAGCCGCTAACTTAACGCCAGCCCAGTTCATCTGATCTGAAAGTGCATAATTAATGTCTGATCTTTTTCTGGAGGTTTCAGCCTCAGCCACACATTATCCACACCTTGTAATCAAGCATAATTGAGGTTAATCGTATTGCGCTCAGCTGAAAAGCAAGACAGGTAAGCTGTAGTGCTTCATGACTAATGGATGGGGCAAGCCAGTGGGGCTGTGACCTTTTGAGACACCACAGGCACCATTTTTAAGTGAAAGCGGTGTCTTTACAGAGCCCTATAGGTGTCTGTTAAGACAAGCCACCAATCAACACCTGTGATCAGGACCTCAGTCCACCCCACTCCAGTGCTCTTGGAGGGTCTGTTTCTCACTAGCTCTCAGCTCGAGCCCATGTTTGTTTTTCTCAGAAGATCATTTTACAAGACAACTCCAAATGTACCATTGTTCCTTCTGGCACAAGCTTGTTTTTGAAATACAGCAGTCCTTGAGGTGCCCATCATACTCTTTGAGTGCAAGAAAATGTTGAAGGACGGTGAAGTTGTATTGAAAGTGACTGTTCAGTTGTAAGACCAGATGGAGAGGTCATGTCCCTGCCCTGTCCCTAAACAGCACCATTGTCCGAGCCACTGTGCAAATTTACCCTGCTCTTAGCGCACACTTTAACTTACCCTCAGACAAGACACCACTGAACAACAGTAACGAATCTCAAGCCATTGTCCTTAAGTGCTAAACTGAACACTGTTTCCAGAGAACAAATTTGACCAACCCTTAAGAAGATGTCAAGATAAACAAAGTATCTCTATGGACAGGTGTGAGGCACAGCCAAAGCATTCACAGTTTAAACAAGCACTTAGTCTTTATCACAACAATCCCTAATAAGTATTTTCCTTTTCTCAGACCTCAGCAAAAATGTCAGAATTTTCCTATAAAGTCTCAGTCAGATTTAAAGGCCCATGCTAGTGATAACGAGGTAAAAGAAACTGTCAGAGCTTTCAGAAGGGCCTCCAGAGTGCATGGAGTAATATGATTAACAGGTAAGCTAAAGCCCAGCAGATTTATCCTCTCAATAAAGCCTAGGCTGGCTTGGGGCAAGGGCCAGGAGCCTCCTGCTTGCTTCTGTGGAGAAAGAAGGCCAGCAGATGCCCCATTAGAGGAATATCTCTTTTGCCTTTTGTTATCCCTGCACTGCTCCATCCTGTGTTTTTCCCTAATGAGCAGCTGCCAAGTATGTTTCCCTGAGCAGTACTGTCCCTGCTGAAACAGAAGAATCATGTAAGAATAAACTATGTGTACATATGCACTAAACTTTGTTGAATACTTTTAAAAGTTTTACTTAGGACTGAAGCATCAGCCCCACAGAGTTCAACCCGCCATCTAGCCTGATATCTCATCACACAGATGGGTTATGTCAAAGACATTCTCTGAATCTGAACAGAAAATGATCTGTCCCTCTGCCAGGCATCTGGTTATAACATTTCAAGACACAACATTTAAATAAACAGCAATGTCTTAAGATACATTCCCAGCCAAAGGGAGACTAGGGATGTGCCATCTCCTCATAAATGCACAGAACACCAGAATGCACTGAGTAACTGAAAATGATAAACTCTGCTGTCCATTTTCCTAAACACTCTTGAGATATCCAACATTCCTGTCTCAGTGCACTCTTCAGCAAACACAGACACTATTCATTATATCTTAATCAAATCTGGAGTAAAGACAATGAAATGCTAGTATTAGTCATGCTTTTTTTCGATTTTGGAAATAGAAATGTAAACACAAGTTTTGTTGGCGAACATATGCATCTTTTAATGAACGATTTGGTACAATGCTTCTCTGCTTGCCTGATAAAAAGCAGAAAGGATACTAAAAATCATGTGAGGCACTGAGAGGAAAAGGTTTCTTTACAGTTATCCTATATATATAACTTCAAGTTTGCTTGAATTCAAGCCCGGGCTTTATTTTTTACAGCGTTTGTGAGCTGAGCACTAATTCATTATTTATTATGACGTGTGAATTTATTGGTGATCCTATTTAACACACTCATAATGCTATCACCAGCCTTGTTCTCAGGAAATTTCTGTTGCAAATGTCATTTTCTGAGGCAGATTAAAAGCTGTGTTTAGCACATTTTTCTTCACTGACCAAACATGTGTAGGGTGACACGATACTGTACTGGTGTGTGGACAACATATGCCATTTCAAAGCAATTTTCTAATTGCTTCCAGGCCAAGGCCAGCCACCTATATGGAAGCAATCCCTGCTTTTAAATCTTTTCATCTGAAGATTGGGAAACATTACAGTGTTAAGAAAACTTGACCTGTGGATGGTTAATTCATTGAGAAACAGCCTGTTGATCGTACATGCTGCCTCATAGTGCTGACAGCTGCTGGATTTCTCTCACATGGCCATATGCTGTGAGGTCACTGCACAAGGTGCAGGATGGTTTTAAAAATTAAAGATTTATTTGACTGATCTACCTGGATTGATTACTGGATTTGGTATTGAGAATTAAAGATTGTAATGTTTTGTAGAGATTACATAGCCATATAAAAAAAAATTCAGATTTTTAAAAATAATTTAGAATCAAAAATCAAAGTGGAGAAAAATTTGTCATCATTGTATATCAGGTATAATATCACAACATTTAGTATAAAATAACAATGTGACAGATTTTTATTAACATTAACACCATTTTATGAGAAATATACTCATTTAAACTGCACAGTGTATATAAGGTGATCTACACAGATCTATACTAGTCACTAAATAATAATTAAAAGTCAAATAAGTAGTGATTTTCTAAAAATAAAAATAATATTTTTTTTCCCCTCACTTATCGTGTGTTTTCATGAGCCACTAGCGACACACAAGTAACTCATTTTCGGTTTTATTAGTACAGTAATAGTGTGGATTATTTATTATCCATTGATATATTGTATATAGAACTGAAAAAGAAAAAAAAAAAAGCCTTTACACTCTAATTGAATGCACCTCAAAACTTCAACTCTATGCCATAATGAGGTAGACATCGATATTGGTATTTCCACCCTCAGCAAGTACTGAATACATTTTTTTAAATTATTAATTTGTATCACTGTAAAGAAATACGAGATTATCATGAAACTCTGTACATCACAAATAATAAAAAATAATTATAGAATAGAAATTATAACGATTTGAGTGCATTTTAAAATGTACATTTACAAAGAAGCGTGGCTGGTCATTTCTCCACTCCTTGCGCCTTTTAGTTTTTTAACTGTACACATATTTACAGCTCAAATAAGGAAGAACAGTGCATTCGAAGCTAATGTGCATTTAAATAAAAATCTCGCTCGAGTCTCTTTTCCCTCATCAGTGGGTCAGGCGCGGGGGAAAGGCTCCGGACAGTCCGCTACTGTGAAGTGCATTTCGGGAATACGCGAGCGCTGATATCTTTTCTCTTTCCTTTCTCTCTCTCTCTCTCTCTCTCTCTCTCTCTCTCTCTCTCTCTCTCTCTCTCTCTCTCTCTCTCTCTTTCTCAGAGAAGTCTTTTTTGCTGGTCCACCCTTGAGTCCAAAATGAGGAGCAGGTTTTCGGGACTTTTTAGCAAGCACCGTGACCCCATGCAGTAAAAATGTCCAGGCACTTCAAAATAAAGTTGACCCAAGTGTTTTTGTTTTGTTTTTTTGCCATAATCGGTCTCTCGTGCATGGAACAATTTCATTCCTCAGCTCAAGCGTTGTCTTTTTAAAACAGCTCTCTCTCTCTCCTCTCTCTCTCTCTCTCTCTCTCTCTCTCTCTCTCTCTCTCTCTCTCTCTCTCTCAGATGTTCCCACAGACGTTTAGTACATAAGAACATTGCTTTCAGAATTTTTTGGCAAATTACTGTCAACACTGCGGGAGCTATTAATGTAAAATCTGTGTAATAATAACGCATGCGCAGACCTTGATCTAAAGCAGGACGCAGGCAGGCAAAGGCACCACGTGACCGTGCACCGGACCGTAGTGAAACACAGTGAGCTCAGACACATTTACTGGCTGAACAGGTGCCCAACACCCCATTCCTTTCAGTCCGCATAGATAATGGTGTAACAAAATCCCCAGTGAATCCTGTCCAGACGGTTATGCACAAAACCTGCCTTTTGTTACCTTAGGCTACTTGCCGGAGAGACAAGAAAATCCTACTTTAAGCTCTTTTTTACGCATTTCGATATGTGGCTATTGGGAGACTGTTTAGGCACTGTGCAAGCTTTAATATGTTGATCTAATGAAAATAGGGGTTCTGTACCATTATAGAAAAATAGGTTCCTTCTAGAAAAGTGGTCGGTATCATAGTGATGATACTTTAGAGTTCATGTATAAAAGAACATAAGCACGATCAGACAACAGGTTTTGGCAAAAAAAAAAAAAAAAAAAAAAAAAAAAAAAAGACCATGAATCCCTATGTGGCCTAAACACGTCTTTTCGTTTTGCAGGATCTTTAACTTTATTCTGGACACGGACTCGAGTTCGGGTGGCCTCTACTTCAAGTTGTGTTAAGCGTAAATTCCCGTTGTGCATCGCTACCTGCAGCCGCACTGCTCCACAACCATGTCCTCGTACTGTTTGTAAACGACGTTATTGCCGGAGTCTATATACAGTATACTGATGGGGCTTAGTTTGGTGGGCACGCAGCAGCTGGGCGGCGTGCTGTTCGGGTCCATGGAGTTCATGAGAGTTTGGATGATGGCGTGGTTTGTGGGCTCCAGGTGCGACCTGAGCGGGAAATCGCACATGCCCTCACAGTGGTACGCTTCATAGTCCAGGGGCGCGATTATCCAGTCGTCCCACCCGAGCTCCTTGAAGTTTACGTGTAGCGCCTTGCGGCTACACCTCGACTTCGACTTTTTGCCGTGTCTCTTGCCGTGCCGGTTGCTCAGCGCAGTTCTCCGTCTCCTACGGGCTTTAAAGTGCAACCCCGTGTCCTGCTCGGAGCCGCGAGAGCCGCGAGCGGATTTGATTTTTTCCCTCATCTCATTGAAAAGGTTCTCCCTCTTTCGGGAGCGGGCATACACCACCAGGATGGCCTTCTCTCGCTGCCCGCGACCGCGCCTCTCAAAGCCAAGTGACCTCAAGTCCATTTCAGCATCGGCCTGACCTACAGTGGCCTTGAGCTCAACACACAGCTGACTCCCGTGAGCCGTCAAAAGTCTGCTTTTAAACATATTCCACACGTCCAAAACCTCCCACTCCGGGGTTCGGGAGTTGCGCAGACCCACGGAGCTGCCGGAGTCCAGAGACCTGGCCGAACCGCAGGACACCAGCTCAATGTTGTAGAGACCCGACGGAGAGGACTGCGCGTCCTCTGGGGGTTTACGGAGGATCCTTAATTCCGCTCCCACCAGCTCCTCTTTGTCCGAGAGAGTAGAGACATCAAACACATATTTCTGTCTTCGCAAAAGGGAATGTGAGAGTTCGTCTGCCAGATAAAAAAGAAAGAAAGAAAAAGAAATTGCTGTCAGTATCGCAAAAATAACGAATATTTTCGTAAAAACACCAATGCAACATAAGAAAAAAATCAACCATATTATTATTATTATTATTATTATTATTATTATTATTATTATTATTATTATTATTTAGACTATAGCTCGCTTCGTTATATATTTCCCAGTGCTTCTTGTTTATTTGTAAAGCTAAAATCACTCATGTGTGTCACGTTAGAACTACTGGAAGCTGGAGTTTATCAGCTGATTATTATAGGTGCAAATTAAAACCTTTTATGCGCCTTTCCCAATAAACACCGAACATTATCGAGCAAATTTCTCTGCCAAATTCTTCCGTTCTTTTTTTTAGGTTTTAAAGAAAACTGTACCTGTTAGACCACTTGGGGAAATAAAAATACATGTGCACAGTTTAACTAAGAAATGAAAACAAAATGTCATATTGACCCGTTACGTCTTAAACTTTGTTAATGCGCTGATGGAGAGAGAGACTGCGCAAGGCAGCAAGAAAAATGGCCCAATGGGTCGGGAGTGTTTTCTCCCCGGAGGGAAGTTGGAGGCCTAGTTGTACATAACCACAACGAGAAATGTCATGATGAAATTCATATGATCGTTCTGACGAATAAAATATCGCTTCAGACTAACGTGAAGGATGACAACAACGTGTAAAAAGCAATAAAACTAATTCCCGTACATGTTACGTTTATTTACAATGCACTATAATAATGCTTTTTTTTTTTTAAGTCAAATGATAAATAGACCATGCTTATCCAAGTTAAAGTTTATTCTTAATCTAAACAAAAGAAACGCCAGCTTTTGTTAAATTTTATTGTACCTATTAAAATAAAGAGGACAGGACCTTTCGGTGTGTGTGTGTGTGTGTGTGTGTGTGTGTGTGTGTGTGTGTGTATGTGTGTGTGTGTGTGTGTGTGTGTGTGTTTCTGCACAAGTTGCATCATTACAGCAGAAGAAAACGGTGTGTTTATCTCTGTTGCTATGCGCGTATGGCTTGCATTAACTTTTAAGACTTTAAGTAAATCGAATACAAAGTCAACAAATAATTAACAGTTCTGCACCCCGACCCCCTCCAAAAAGACTTCAATGCTAATATTTCATGCTCTCTGCCAACGATAACATTTTCGGTGCAAAAAAATGCGTCGCCTGATTATTCTGACTATAAAAGTTATTGCAGCCCCATTTGCAGAGCACAGGCATATACGCCATTAAGTAGGAGCAAGGAGCGCCTAAACAGCTTTTTAGAAGATTTTAAAAATTGATAACCGAGTGTCAGACAAACAATCCCTCTACTGTCCCATTTACAAACGTGCGCATTTTTCATTTTTTGTCCAGATATAATTTGGGAGAGAGAGAGAGAGAGAGAGAGAGAGAGAGAGAGAGAGAGAGAGAGAGAGAGAGAGAGAGAGAGAGAGAGAGAGAGACCATCTGCGTTTTAATGAGTTACTACAAGCGCCAAAGGTAATTTTCATACATTTCATCCGCTTGTTTTTGTCCAATCTTCCAACTATTACGACGTAAACGTCCCTGGGAAATATGTGTTTTTGAAAAACAGTGTTGTCGTTATATATAAAGACTTGTGGCTTATCATAATCAAATGTTCACTTGTGTTAAAATGATATTTTATAACATCCAGCAGTGAGAACAGTATACTTAACTCTTTGCAAAGCCTATGCAATCTAGCATCAGTTATTTTCTTCATAAAAACATTTTAAAATGTCCCGTTTGCAGGCATGGAAATACGCAGTCTACTAGTACTTCAATGAGTGCAGTGTGTTTTAGTATACCGTAGAAACCTTGTCAAAATACGTTTATGGCGTCTGTCTTGTCTCCGAAAAGAAATTCATTCAGTGGTCACATCACCAAGTTCTGAAAAAGCTTTCTGCAGTGGTCCAACAATTGACAACATGCAAGCAGGTAGAAATTGTACGGAAAAAAGTAAACTTCTATTCACATTCACTCTTTTTGATGTGCCTTTGGGTGAGCTCGTTCATTACTGCAATGCAGACACAGTAATGGTTATATCAACACTCAATCAAATCAGAATCAAAACTCTCCAGTGATGGTTTTGGGTCTCTGTGAGTCCACCAGTGACACACCAAATCAAAATCATACATCATTTTTCCCTTTCTTTTTATCTTTTATTTTAAACAACATCAAATAACGTATGTTATCCTCTGGGAATAATGATAATAGGAATAACAAGTAATTCATTGGTTACCTAATTTAAACTGTGCCTAATATATTGTTCATATAGTCACTATATTCTACTCAGGTCAATCGTGTGTAAAGTGTTGCTTCATACTGTCCTTTAACGCCATTTAAATTAATTTAAGATATTGTTCAACTGACATTAAAATACAATTCATTCAATATTTTTTCCAACTCTTTTCTATGGCTCATCTAAAGATGACCTCTCCCGGAAAAAAATGTCCCAAAATAAATACCCTCAGAATAAATATATTTATACTGTGTTCATACACGTTCATTTAAATTAACTGAGGATGCATTATCTTATCCATCTGAGCACTGATAATTCAACACTGGATTTTTCTAGACAGGCAGTGAATCTGCAATGTGAAATTATATGAAAACAGGTTTTGACTGCTTGCACGCTAGTATGACGGAGGAATGATTTATTGCCTTTATGTAGAAAATGCCCCAATTAGGGCTTTAGTGGCGTGATAGTTTGCGTCAATGTAAACCCTATTTAAATGTAGGATATACGCCCCAAAACCTGAGGCGGAGTTACAATTAGGGTTAAATTGTTCACAAAATAAGAAGACCAATGTTAATGTAAAAAGTTGTTTGTAGAGGGAATTTGAGGATCCTACACATGATCATTTTTATTTACGCTTATTGGCATGTTTTGCATCAGTTTTTTCTTCATAAACACTTGGCTTTTTCTGACAAACCGTTTGTCCTGTCTTAAAACTAAAAAAAAAAATAATCAATTGCAAAGACTTCCAAATTTAAGCAAAATGATGCGCGCAACAGGACTAAACTTTGTCCTGGAACCTGGAATTGTGCAAAAAAAAAAATCTTCTACAGTTCTTCCATTACAACACAACTAAAATGATTAATGCACCAGAGTTCCATGTGAATGCAGAAAATAATTAGACAAACCTTTTCCCCTGTCTACAAAACTTGTTATGGTATTCGCAGACTTGGAAGAGCGGAAAAAGCTGGCGTTTAGCCCCAGCTTTTCAGCGGCAGAGTACGTCCTGTATATGGAGAGCATGTAATCGTGTGGGACAACCGAGTTCTTAAAATCATCCCGTCCACTTAGACCTGGGGAGGACGCAAAAACCTCTTTAAGAAATTTGGGTGACCTTTGTCCATCATGTGGGCTCCTGGTCCCCCTGTTCCTTTTCGGCCCCGAGGAAGGCACGATCGCAGCCGACCGGGTGCACGGTAAACTCCACAGGAAAACCAAGAGCACGCATAGCGCTAGTGTTCGCGAGGCGTCCATAGCGGCGGTGTCCCAAATGTGCACCGAAACCTTCTCCACAGTGAAGCCGGCGTTTGGGTTCGCTTTTACTCACAGGCGGTGTAGTAAGAAACAACAGTGACGTGCGCTCGCTTTGCGCTCTGTATACGCACCAGCGTTGAGGCCGCCAGAGCCGATGGGACACGCCCACCCGCCGCGCGCTCACACAATTACTAGAGAAGCCTCTGCCCACTTCTGTCCATCTCAACACGGGGACAGGGGGAAAACGCGCACGAAGGAGGGGGAGCCGAATAGCCTCGGGGCGACGTTAGGCCGAGATTACGAGTGAACTAACATAGCTGACAGGGGTTAATATGTCGAGAGAAAATATTCACAGATCTGTTGCACAGGCTACAACTAAACTAAGAGACGTTGCCATGGATAGAGTTTCATTCACATCTTAAAACAAGAAGTGGTAGCTGTGTATTACTCATTGTGCGAATAATGCTGTAAACTGCAAACAACACATTTTAGTCATGTTATTTGAAAGACAAAAAAAGATCAATAATGCAAGATGCAAGATATAGCTACTTAAAATACTTTTAACTGTTAAACCGGGTCTATTGTTGTCACTCCTAGGATTATTACGTATAAAATAATCAATAAATTAGTCAATATACCTCACATGGATGGCATACTGTTTATATCAGAATAATGGGCAGCTGAACGGAGGCCTTAAAGTGTACTACGTCCTTTACACTGTAGCGTTTTCTGGAGCTGCACTGCCCCCTATCCGTTACATACCCACACGATAAAACAGCTTCTGCAAAATAACTTTCACAATGACTTTAAGAGGCTGGAGTTTTCTGTTTGCAAGTTAACCTGAGTCAGTATTCATTGATTCATTGATTCATTGATTCATCCATTCATTCATCCATCCATTCATTAATAATAATAATAATAATAATAATAATAATAAGTAACATGAACCGGAAGTGTAGAGATAATTACCCAAACAATGACCTTTTTAGCGACACAAATGGAGCCTAGCTAACATTCATAATGCAAGATCTTTAATTTGGATGAAAATATTTGCTTAGGAGTGGCAATAATAATAATAATAATAATAATAATAATAATAATAATAATAATAATAATAATAATAATAATAATAATAGTTATTATTGTTATTATTATTATTATTATTATTATTTTTTTGCCACTCTTAAATAAATAATTTCAGCTAAACTTATCTCTTTAATAATTAATTAATGATTATTGTTGTTGTTGTTGTTGTTGTTGTTGTTTTTTTACAATACAAAATAAATCTACATTCATTCATATTAAAACTTTTTTATCCTAAATTTTTAAAGTAATATTACATACTATTGTTGTTATAGTTATTGTTGATGAGTATTATTGTTATTGTTATAAACATTAATCCCTATACTCTTACGTTTAAATAGACTGTGTGATTGATTTGGAGAGAAATGACCCTTCCCTTTCATTTCCCTTTTCAGCATGTTCCCATATACACCATTGTATAAACATCTCCAAGAAGGAATAAAACTCTTAGCATACATAATAGATATAGATAATACCCACAGTAGGAATATTAGATAGACTATCCAAGATGATTGTCACATGTGCAAAGGACACTATTTGTCTAATAAATGTAAGATGTTCTTTGGCAGATTTTTAATCTGCCACCAGAGGGTAGTGTTTACGCATTTTTACGCGTTAACACCAGGGGTCTGAACTTGGGTCTGAACTTAAAAAACATGGGTCTGAACTTAAATAGAGAAAGCAACAGAATCCACTACAAATAAAGGTCTGATAACATTATATTCGAATTATATTATTATGTACCACCCATCGTATTACGTACTTAAGTACAACTAAATTTATAAGAGTTATGTGTTGGGTCAGCCCTGAGTACCAGAAGACAAAAAGCAATCGGAATCAACTACTTGTTGCTCAGGGGGATATACATGAGCTTAATACGTCTAAACCCGGAGCTTAATACGTCTATATACCAGAAGCTCAGCACTCAGGTCCATGGCGCCTTTTCTCAGCTCTCTCACTTCAGCACCATGGAGAGCTGACAAACAGCAGCACTGGGTCATTCTGATCATCCTGAAATCATCTTCACTGCGGCGGATACCTGCTACAATTCTACCTCAACAAACAATACACGTCACCAAATGCCTAACAGTATCCTTTAGTCTCACGTGTTTGAGTGTATTCTAACGCAAATCAGCTGATTAAAACATGTTTCTTAGCTTATCAGAAGCTAAGAAACGGAAACGACTGTTATTCTAGAAATATGCCATGTTTCGTAATAACCTGAGGCATACAAGGTAAAGATTATAAGTGACGTGGTGAAAAAGGATCGTTGTGCCCAATGACGTCATTCGCGCTGAAGTAAGCAAGCACATGGTCTTATGTAATTGTGTTGCACATGCTGACTGCTAGCAGTGGGACATATCCCTGGTCTCAGCCATCTCCATAGCTGTAGATGAAGGTTTGTAAAACCTGATAGGGTGCAGTAAAGTAAGGGTTAACGCTGGCTGTGTTGCATAACACACTCAGATGGTGGTATTTATGTTAGGCTGGTGAAGCGGGGAAACAGGTTCTTTCCCTGGGATTTTGCCCATCTATAAGGAAAAGTCACCATTTCGTGAAGCGAAAGCGTGAGTGGAAGATCACAAGGTACAAAATAACGCTACGCACACTAGGCACACACACACTGTTTTTCTGGGCGGTGTATCATCAATCTGAAAGCTCGCTAAGAAGAAGACGCCTCTCATAAGGCAAGTGTTTTTACCTACTGCGCCACAGCACATACGCATAGGGAACACTGTGTGCTTCGTTATTCAGCAAGTTATTATTTTCCGTAAAACAGGCTTCAGAAAGATTAACGTGGTTATTTTTTAAAAAAGTTTATTTTAAAACGTAGCTATAAATGACTTTAGACTATAAACTGTTCGATCACGCTTAAGAGATTTATACAAAACATTGTCCTATATCTACAGTGACACGTATACAGCATGTATACATGTTGGCCAGTTCACTCTCAGATATTCTATTATTAAACTCCAGCTTTCCTTGTTGCTGGGATCATTGTTGCATTTTATCCTTGACGTAGAAACGTGGATATAGTCTATAAAAAATGACTTAAGGTACATCAATGAAATGTAATTGTTTTTGTAAAGCTATAAAAGTACATTACATGCACATTTCTATGTGAATAAAACAGCATATGGGGTTTGTCTTTAAACTCATTCTTTTAATCAAAATGAATCAGCATCATTAGACAAGTAGAAAATGAATTTCCTACATCTACAATAAGACAACAACAAAAACATCACCTGTTATAAATACTACTTAAAATATAATGTTCACTTGTTTGTCTGATGTTTTTGTATGGCTGAGAGTTTTTCATGTTGTGTTGCATAAGATTTTGTTGTTTAAAGTTATATTAAAAGCAATCATTGCTGCTGCTGCTGATGATGATGATCAATCAGTGATTCATAATGGTGATCCATTATCATTAACATCAACAAAGAGAAAGGAGAACTTATCCGCTTAAATATAATGACTAAACAGGCTGTATTAAACAGTGTTCTAGAATATTGTAGAGTTTCTCATCCACAGCATATGACCTATATCCTGTCTCATATGGTCTAAAAATAATTATAATGAAGAGTAAATCATTTGGGTCAACTCTATTGTATATGCATAGTGTTAGATTCAGCCAATCCATCCTATCTCCTCAGCTTTATTACTGTCCGTTTAGGTCATTTACAAACAACCAGTACCCACAGATAACTCTGAGCAACACATGGAGAGGCTACAGAGAAGGCTCACTGAATAACAAACCTCAAAATGTATAGTTTGCAAAAAAAATAATGAATGGACACAACCACCTTCTTTTGGACAATATCTAATATGCAAATTCCCAGAATTCTTGATGAATCTCAAGCTATCCTATTAGTTCCTATAGGTGTATATATATATATATATATATATATATATATATATATATATATATATATATGTATATATATATAGAGAGAGAGCTACAGAGAGAACATATAGTCTGTCTATATAAATAATAGCATGTAAAGAGTTGTGTGAGAGTGATGTGATAAACCTCTTATGAAATGATGTCATTTAAACGATGTCATACAGCCTTACATAACCAGCCTATAACCTTTCAGAGAATTAAGATATATTATGTATTATATCCACAATTTTTTTCTTTTTGGATTTTTTTTTTATCAGACTCAGGCAAGAATTCACCTCTGTTATTGAGCACTGACTTATAAATAAAACAAAACTCCACAAGAACATACCCAAACAAACCATCGATACTCAAAGAGAGTATTTTTGTAAACTGCATTGGAACAATAGCAAAAATTTATTTACAGTGATAAGATTGGAAATTGGAAGGCAAAACCTTTCCCTTTCCCCCAAAACTGACCTCATATGCATGTTTTTTTAGTTGTCTATTTGCTAAAATGGGTAGAGCTGAATGGTTCTGTGCTGATGAAGGTCAGAGCTAATTACTGAGCCAAAAATAAAATCTAAGCAGAATCCTAAAACAGAAAAAATCTACCTGGCTGAAAAGCTTGAAATGAGTAGCTATAAGAAGCCAACACACAGGGTGAGTTTGGTCAGAGTGGTAGAAGTACCTTTTCCATACATCTTTTTCCAATTTTCAAGTTTTTTTCCAACTAGATTTATCAATAAATGTCTGTAATGATATTTACAAAATTGCATTACTGCTGTTATTTACAGCTGGAAAGCAACTCGGCCTGTGTTCATGCAAGCCTGTGTTTTTCAGTAGGGTAAATTGACCTTTGACTGTTTGCACTAGGTTGCACACATTGCACTTTATGTGGCCAGATTTTAGAATAGATATTAAAAGATACATACAAGAATTTTTAACTTTAATTTGACAATGTAGCATAAGAACACACACTATATATATATTCCATTCCATTCCATTGTCTGTACCACTTATACGATCTATCATTGGGTCACGGGGAGCCTGTGCTTATCTCAGGCGTCATTGGGCATCAAGGCATCCCATCGCAGGGCATACACACACTCATTCATTCATGCAATCACACACTACAGGCAATTTAGAAACTCCAATCAGCCTATAAGCAGGTCTTTGGACTGTGGGAGGAAACCAGAGCACCCAGAGGGAAACCACGAAGCACGGGGAGGACATGCAACCTCCACACATACAGTGAGCGAGGGCAAGTCTCAAATCCAGGACGCTGGAGGTGTGAGGCGAATGTGTTAACCACTATGCCACCCACACAAAAAATGAAATAAACTCTTTTTCTCCCTCACAGGACAAGCCCTGAAGCCCTTTTGTGACTCAAACAGAATGGGGCCATTCCATGAATACAAGGTATTTACTTTCCATATCCACAATGATAATTTTTTTATTTACTCAATCTCTATGAGATTTAGATTTAAACATTTGATCAGTGTCATCAAAGTCAGTAGACTTGTCACTTTTCCACTGTTTTAAAAATTAATTTGAGATTTCCCTGAGGTTAAGAAGTCCTTTGGAAAGGACAGCCCTAGGAGCCGCATCCCTCGTCTTATGCTTCAACCCATTCGTCCTAAGGATTTGCAGATTTCTGAATTTCCCATATCTGAGGATGAAAACAAAGACTGTGACATGAGCAGAAAACAGAACAGAACCATCAGTCTTAACAGCTACTCATCAGGTATGCTGGAGGTGTCCTAAAGACAGACACTGTTGCATTTAAGAGCATTTAGTCCTGAGATCTATATACAATGAGTAGTTTGATTAGGAAAAGCATTCTGCATTAACTTTTGCTTACAGTGTTTGACATGTGCTACCTTGGTTTCAGATGACACTGGATGTCCGAGCAGTCAGTGTCCATCTCCTGCTAAAATCAGACTCAGCTCAGACAACAGCTCTCTGGGGTCACCTGTACCAGTGAAGAGCAAGAGCAAGGTTAAGAGGGTCAGAGTCAATGTAGTGGCTGAGTGTAAGGGCATTAAACAGAAGCACAAGAAAGAGCAACAACAGACTTCTTTTCTGCACAAGGGTGAGTGAATATTGTGATTTAACTGATCGCATCTTAGTGCTGCTTTATATAAAAGAAACATGGCACACTCTGATAGGTGTGAAAAATGTTGCTGAGCAACAGGTTAGTATTTCTCACAGTTAGAAGCCACATCTCCATTACAGTAAAATTCTTTTCTTCACATATCCCAGCTTGTTATGAATTTGGGGTCAGAGCACAGGGTCAGCCATGATACACTGTCCCTAGAGCAAAGAGGGTTAAGGGCCTTGCTCAATAGCTCAGCAGTGATGGGGCTTGAACCCTCAGCCTTCTGATCAGTAATCCAGAACCTTAACCATTAAAGCTACCACTGCCCTCTGTGCACAATAACTGTTATTATAACAGTTAATATTATTCTTAACCACGTTAAACATTGGAGTCCTAGTCTTATGCACTCACCTGCCACTTTAATAGGAACACCTGTATATAATCATCCTTTCATTTAATTATATTGCACAAGCTCAGTGCATAAAATTATGCAGATGAGCATAAGTGTCAAGAGTTTCAGCTAAAATTCACATGAAAATAGGGAAAAATGTGATCTCACTGAATTTGAGCATACCGTGGTTGTTCATGACAGATGGGCTAGATTGAGTGTTTCTGAAGTATGTTAATAGAGAATGGTCTGAAATACAAAAAGCATCCAGTGAGCATCAATTCAGCAAGTGGAAATGCTTTGTTAATAAGAAAGGGCCAAGGAGAATAGTTGCACTGGTTCAAGCTAACAGACAGTCCATGCTAACTCAAATAACTACTCTTTATAATTGTGGTAAAGAGGATGGGCTTACAACAGCAGAAGATTCTACTCCTATCAGCCAAGAACAGACATCAGTATAAAATCTGAGGAAAACTTGGGCACAGACTCCCTGAACCTGGGCAGTTGAAGATTTGGGGAACACCTTTAAAGTTCATTCATCTTAGAGCAGGTACAGACAGAAGGATTTCTAAAGGTCTGATATATGAATTTATGGCTAGCAGTGGTTGAATATACAATTGACTCATTTGCTAAGGACCACATTTGTATTTATTTATTTGCATTCTGAAGGCATTATTTCTTGCATCAGATGTACTATTTTGTAATATGTTCAAATAATGTTGTTTCATTCTTGTCCAAATCTTGGTCTGAGCTATTACTGACTCCATCAAACAATATAAAATTACCTTGGAATTATTATTATAACCACTGATCAGACAGTTATTGTGAAGCAGCTGCATTATGAAAGATTTTCAAAAAACTTTCAGTTATTTGGATAGATGTGTGTAGAAACTCCTATAGTTCAAGTAACAATTTTCATCTACTAAATAAATTGCCTGTAGTCATAAAATCATTGATGCAGCCAAGTCAGAGGTCATTTATTGGTACAGCTTCACATATTCATAAATCTCACAGGAATTTGATGTGTTTTTTTGCTGTGTAATTTGGGGTGAGTAACGTTTGATAGTCAACTCTGCTTTGAAGCACATTTAAAAATGTCACATTAAAATGCCGTTCTTTTAAAAAAAATCTTTTTAGTGCTTCCAGGATTAAACCACTTATGTCACTACCAGATGGTGAAGGCTAATGTGTGTTTTCCAGAACTGACTACTACAGTGCATTTTCTGTGACTTGCTAGCTGACTCCAGCTAGCATGTACAGAAGTTTCTCGTTCTTCTTAATCAGCTCACTTGTGTACTTCCAAGCCTGTTTTTGGAAGGTGGGAAAAACCCAGAGGAAACCCACACAGATACAGTTTGCAAAATTCACTTTGCAGAAAGAACCTAAGCTCAGGATCAAACCCAGGACCATGAGGTTGTGAAATGGCAATTTAACCAACTATATTACCATGATGTCACTCACCATAAAAACTCTGAAAATACTGTTGATAATTTCCTCATCTATTTACTATATGTGTTAATAATGAATAATTATAAAATAAAATGAATGACATTTATCAGATCTTATTAATTCTTGCTTCTAAAAGTGAATCTAGCTATCCCCTATTAAATTTTTATCAATCATTAGCAATGTTACTACTGTTATTTGGAACTCAAAAGTGTTATTTTATTTGCAGGCATGCCAAACCAAGATGAGACAGGTGTTGTTTACTTGATTGTGCGCACACAGAGTGATTGCTGATTGGTGGATCAGTCAGGCCGCATGTGGCCAATCAGTGTAATTAGAAGTAGTTAACTTCCCCCCATTGGCTCAATGAAGTGACTAACAATATCAAAATCACTGACAACACTGAAAGACTGCTAGGTTTAGCAGTTTATTTTGTTCTCTCACAAGTTCAAAGTGCACAGTATGATGGTTTTATCAAAAGAAAAGAGGTGTTTCTCAGGTATATGTTTATATATTCATGTATGTGGTGAGATTAGGTTTATTAGGTATTATGAATCATTTCTCTCAGCTCTTTATTTTTATATGGCATGTTACCATATGTTAATCTTGCTGTAGTTTTGTTTTTGTCTAGTGTATGTCTATCTAGAGTTTTGTCTGGGGAATGAATCTGTATGGAGTGTAACATTTAAACCCTGCCATGTTTGATGATTTAAAATGCTGTGAACTGAGTGATAATGGAGGAAAGAAGGAGTTTGTTTTCCTCAGACTTGTCTTATCTATTCTGGATGCTGGACATTTTATGCAGATTAAAATAGCATTATGTTTAGGAAAATATATTTGGTTGGGCTTGGAAATGGACCATTTTCTAGTGCATACATCCTGCTTGTTACAGGATTTTGGGTGTTTTTTGGTGTGTATGGAAGCAGATAAAGTATTTTGTGTGGTTTACTGAAACATGTAGAACACTTGTGCTTTGCAGGCAGTGAGGCTGACTTCGGCTCCTCCAGTAGCACTGGAAGCCTCAAAAGCCGTGGAACTATAGGGAAACAACTCCACCGGGAAAAAGAGTTGCGTTTCACACAGGTGAAATATACAACTTCATTATTATGGTATCAGTAGGTATCCATTAAATTATAAAAATGAGACTGCAGCTAATTTGTGTCCAAATATCATTTATTATAACTGCTGGATTCATGTATGCAATAAAACAAGAATTTGTGTTTTTTAATGGCTTTTTTTTTTTTTTTTTTAACAAAAGTTCTTCTTGGAGAATGCCAATCATGGAAAAACATCAGCATAAAAGAAGTGCATTATATGAATTTATTTAGAACTGTCCTTTATTTTATTGTCCACTTATTTGTCTGATTTAAGATACTCTACCATGTTTCTCTATTTCTCAAGTTCCATCTTACAGCAGTAATGTAATAGCCAGTAATCAGAGCTATTGTATTGTGTTTTCTGCTCTCTAGTCGTGTGCCGCACATCAGAAGCCAGCCTGTGTTTAAGCCTCCAGGAAACCCAACTCCTCCTCGTGATGCAGAACTGTATGCCCCCTACACAACACCACCCAAAAAACCACTTTCATCATGCATCAGCAACAATTCTAGCCCCACTGCCAGGTAGGACTCTGGGATATGCAGACCAGTGATTATGGGAACAAAGGAATGATTATAGCAATGGTTATATTCTTCAGCATGTATCAGATAATCTCTGACTGTATTGAATCGTTTGCCAAACGTTAGTCATTTTTGGGTTTGTACTGATCTCTGAACAGTTTAGTGAATCATTATTACGTTGCTCATAGGCTATAGACTGCAGAGGTTCTTTGGACAGAGCCTGGTGGCCTAAATAGTTAATGTATTCAATCAGTACTTCAAAGTTTTTCTGAATCTCATTATTTTGCATATAGGTTATAATTAGTTTTTTTGGATAGAATTGCATCCATCTTTAAACATTTAAGAATATTAATATATGTACTGTTTATATTAAGACCTCTGCATATGCATTTCTATAGGGTTGATTAGTAATGTCGGAGTGGGGCACTGCAGTGTGTTTATTTATAACAGAGATGCAGAGGTTACTTCAAAGCATAACTCTGAGTTGGTGCTCCAGTCTCAGAACTGCTGCTTAAGGCTGTGCTTTACTGATTCATCCCTTATTACAGGAATTTTCCAGTTTGATAATGAGATATAGTGCCACAAAGGCTGTAGTGGCTTTTTTTTTGTCCAGAGACTGAGAATTAATGGTTCAATTTAATTATTTCAGAACCTGTTTATTCTGTGCTGTTGTTGGATTATATAATAATAATAATAATAATAATAATAATAATAATAATAATAATTTATTATTATTATTAATAATTTATTATTATTATTATTATTATCATCATTATTATCATTAATAATATTATAAGCAGGGTATCTGTGTTGCACTACATTACAACATGACTTGAGTTGAATTTATTATAGAAGAACCACTCCAGGGAGCTACCATTCATGTGGTGACAATCATGGCATCAGACCTCCCAATCCAGAGCAATACTTGACCCCTCTACAACAAAAAGAGGTGACGATCAGACACCTGAGGACCAAGCTCAGGGATGCTGAGCAAACCATTTCTGATCGGTAAGCCCCAGTGACTTATCTTTTGCATACTGTCTTCAGCTAAGTACTAAATTTACTTCCCATCCACCAGGGAGTCTGAAATTCAGGAGTTGAAGTCTCAGCTGGACCGAATGCGTGAGGACTGGATCGAGGAAGAATGTCACCGTGTGGAGGCACAACTGTCTCTCAAGGAAGCACGCAAGGAGATAAAACAGCTACGGCGAGTAGTTGAAACCATGAAGAATAGTCTAATGGAGAAGGATAAAGGCATTCAGAAGTACTTTATTGATATCAACATCCAGAACAGGAAGCTGGAATCCTTACTGCATAGTATGGAACTGGCGCAAAGTGGTGCAAACCTGCATGATGAGTCCACGCTGGACTTCATCTGTGACTCTCCAGAAAAGCCCTCTGAAGAGAAGCAGAAAGAAGAGCTGCATGTTGAGGCTCAGGCAGAGGAAGAGATGGCAGACAGTGGGCTGCTTGTTAGCGAAGAGACAGCCAACCAGACGGACACGCTAGAGCAGGTTCTCATGTCTACAGCTGTGGACCTCAGCCATGATTGTAGTGCCAAACTCATGAGCCAGCCAGGACTGTCCACTCTGATTCAGAGTTCTGCTGAAGACACTATGAAGAGCTCAAAAGGTCAAACCACAGATGACGAGCAACATGCTTCTTGTGAAAAGGCAGTCCAAACAGATGAGTTGCTCTCTAATTCTGATATTCAAACCCTGCTTTTACATCTGCTGAATCTTCAAAACACTGGGCTGTCTTCAAATGCTCTCCAAAAGTTAGCCAAAGCACAGGAATCTAACCTACAAGCAGAGGAATTAATTAAAAAAAAATTGCCTCAAGTCCAGAATCCCAACCTGATTGAGGGGACTGATCACATTCCCTGTAATCCAATTAACAATGCATTTTCTGCATTGTTAATTCCACAGGACCCTGGAGGTTCAACCCAAAGTTCAGAACCTGATGTGGCCCCTGGGTTGATGGAAGAGCTGGACTTTGGTATGAAGGATACTTGCAACAGTGATAAAACTGTGGTGGAGAAAAGCCACTGGAGCAACAGCGTCTTGGTTGATCTTGTTGCTGTGGCAGCACCTGTTCTTCCTACAGTGTCCTGGCTGTACTCTCAGCACAATGCAGTTGATGGGGCACCAGTGTACAACATTGCAGCTTTAATCCGTGGCTGTTGCATTATGGGATTGCACTCTCTTCGCCTTGTCACCTATGGGCCGCATGTGTGACTGTCTTTCACGTTTAGGCACAGCTAACGAGCACTTAATGGATTTAAAATAGGTGTGTTGGTACTTTATTTTCAGTTCTGCCACTTTGCACTGTGTATAGTTGCCATAAATGTATGAAAATTAACTTGTAGATTTCTTTGTCTTGTTTATTTCTCACGTATTGTACTGTACTGCTCATTGCCCTGATGTGTGATCATCTAGGTAGGTGATCATGTTGTGCTGTCCATTTCTTGTGTAGAAATGGTACTGACAGTTGGCGATAATGTTCTTGTTTCCAAAGGAGTAGCCCTGCAGCCAAAGCTGCTTTAGTTTTTGCGAATTCATCTCCAGGAGTGGAGCGTTTTACGTGTTTCTTTTTGTGACCATGCTGACTCCCTAAACAGTCAATGCTACAGTACATATGACCCTTTTGTGCCTGAGCAATGTGCAATATTTATTTGTATTAGACATGTTAAATATATTTATTAAAGCATGATTACCCCATTCATGTTTGTACCTATTTTTCTTCCAGTTCCATCTGGATTAGAAATGGGTTAAAGATGCAGCTAATAATGTAATGGAATCATATTTTTATACAAAAATAAGTGAAAGCCTCCAGTTCTCCTGGTTTGTCCTACCTCCCAAAAAACTAGCCTGCTAGGGTGTTGGCTATGCTAATTTACCTGTAGGTGTGCAATGGTGCCTTGTGATGGTCTAGGAGAATTTCTTCACCTTGTTCTCAATATTCTTGGGATCCACTGCAACCATGACTGGGATGAAGTATGATGGAAGGAAGAGAATTAGTAGAGGTTATAAAAAGAAGCTCCAAAGATAGTGACTTGGAGCTAATTCCAAGTAAGTCCTATACAGGAAATGCAACTTAATGGTATCTTGCTTATACAGGAAATGCAACTTAATGGTATCTTGCTGATGAAAATAAGTTTAAATATGTATAAAGGTTCTACATTTTAAATTATAAGGGATGTTCCCTTGGGCAGAGCTGCTAATGTTCAAACCCACACACACACACACACAGAGACGAAGCAAAGGTTTTGCATAACAAAGCATGAGCAATATCTTTTCAGAAATGTTGGATGCAATCCTACCATATCACAAACAGGCAGCTGGCTCAGTCAGTTATCTGGACAATCTTACACAAGGGATGATGTAGGCTGCCAGATGGGGCACAACTGTTGTAAGCTGGACCTCATTCAGCGAGCATTAAAAAGTAAGCTTAAATAAGGACTGCTCTGACTCATGACCCATCTGCAGATAGTCCAAACAGAGCTGTGATGTCAACCATTTACCCTTGCAGTCAGGTTTAAGCCAAAAAGGTGACAATCTGACACGTGATACAGTGCAAGGAGCACTACAAAAGGCAAAAACACCAGTAAAGCCTGAGCTAAGAATGCAGCTTTTTTTTTTGTCTGTTTAGCCCATAAAACCAAAGGCAGTTTGTTTTAAGCCACATTTAAAACATGGCCCAAAATGTATGCACATGTAAAATTCGGAAACAAATCATGCTTTGATCTTAAAATGATACAGTATGTGCAGAAAACAGGTGGCATGGTGGTGCTGCAGCTCCAGGGTCCATGGTTTAATTCTTAGGTCAAGTTACTTTTTGTATGGCACTTCTGTGCAGAGTTTTTGACAGTTTTCTGGTTGCTCCTAAATCCCAGAAACACCATTGTGTTCAAGTGTGTGGGCATGGTGCCTGTTGATGGACTGGCATCCCATCCAGGCTGTATTTCCACCTCATGTCCATTGATCCCAGGATAGACTCCACATACACATTGGTCCTGACAAGAATAAAAGAGTTTCCTGAAATTAACAGTGATATAATGTTATAACTTTGCTTGGGATATGGTAAGTGCAAATAAATAAAGAAATGTATTTCAGGTATGGAAAGCCTATAGTTTTCAAAATGGGAAGGGTTTTCCAGGCTACCATATAAATGTGTTAAATGTGTAGAATTCCTTCGTCATTCAGCTCACAACTCCTCAGAAAACTAGTTTATATATAATCCTTAAGAGTATGAAGAATATTAAAAAGACCTTCTCCATTTTGAAAGGGTAAATTAAAGGTCTTCTACCTGCAATAATGTTCTTTCCTGCCATTCATATGAGGTACAAAAATCATTTTATGAATTGACACTATCCTTTCTTCCAGAATGAAAAAAAAAAACTGCTTTAATATCAAAGTGGGTCAGGCTGTATGAGCTTCAGTGGGCTGGGGGCGCTGCAGAAACAGATGGGAGATTACGACATCATTCTCAGAGCTGGAATATTCCACCAGTCAGAACAACACGACCTTGTATAAGCTCTGAAAATGCACAAGTGTTAAATCATTTAACAGAGCATCTATTCACACGGTGTTTAGCCATGACATTAAAGCGTAGTGCAATGTGAGGATTTATGACATTTACATATAGCCTGTTCGAGTGTCTAATTAGCAAATGACTCCGCAAAAACAAATGAAACATGCTTCTAATTCCATTTGTAGATCTGATTTACAGAGACAGTGCTACATCTACACCTGCACAAACATCTTATAAAAATGTATAGCTTTATAAATCCAGTAATCACTTTTTTTTTTTTTTTTTTAAGAAATCCAAACATTTATTACAGGGAAAGAATGAATGTGTGTACTAAATGGGAACAATGCTTGTGAAATGACAGGCTCATGTCTCATTCATTGCCTAGGCCTGATTTCCCAAATGTACTGCAGAGCTGCCCTTTGAACATTGTCTCCAGAATGTAATCATGATGGTTGTGCTGTAAATCTTTGGAGAAACTTTCATGTCTAGTGGGACACAACTTAAAAGGATGGCTTGGGGGGGAAAATCTCATTTACATAAATTTCCAACATACCTCAGCCAAGACATTTGGTGTCCAAAATTTGCTACTTCAGTTTTGTACTTGGAGCTTTTAGACTCAATCTGATCCTCACTGAACACTTAACTGAAACAACATTGCTGGGCTATGTATAACCATCTGCATCAAAATAGCACTAAGTCTGTATTTTAATTTTTCCAATATAAATTGAATTACATAATTCCAAATTGAAAATGGCTGCCACTAGCTTTATGTTTTGTTATGCACATTTGGTGCATCATGTTAATTGGTGGTCATAAGTTCCTGTTGTTTATTATAGTCCCAACTGCAGCAAACAAAAAAAAAAAAAGCACTCGTCGTCTTGGACATTTGGAATTCTTTATCCCCTGAAACGTTTTAATAAAATAATCATTTTAAATTGTTACCTGCACCCAAAAACTCATGACAATGATCCGTTATCATTACTGCATGCACATGATATCCACATCCACCCCATCAGCTTAATAAAACTTTGAATATCAATCGAGATGTCATTGGTCTACCCTGCATCACATAATCCATGGGGAAAAAGAAGACAATCAAAAAAAGGTACAGAACTGCTGCCAAAAACCTAAATGTGCTACATATGGCATGGGTTGAATAGTATCTGGTGCTTTATATGCTATTGCAATGACTGCTGTTAAATTTAAGACAGATAAGACATGGGGTGCTTTGATAATACTCCAGGCTTTCCAAAACTGCCATGTTTCCATGACGACCAATGGTTTACCACCCACATCACATGAAATACTGGCTTCAGTCCTTCTTTTCATCCCACATACACACCATTTTAAAAAAAACCATGCACATAATGCTTTCTTATTTTCAGAGATGTTTTTAACCTCCTTTTCTTTTTTTTATTTTACTCTCAGGTGACCTTGTTCTGGTAGAAGGTGCACTTCAGCCCCCATTTTACATTTATTTATTTATATATATATTTTTAAAGTACATGCCACTTGGTAAGACATTCTGCAGTCATTGTGAAAATCGTGGAAAAAAGGTTGATGAAGCTAATCACTGATTAATTTGGTTTTCTGGAATCATAATAAGGGGTTGCCTTAATTAATGCAAAAAATATTTTTTTAATGAGGCATAAAAAAATCCTCATTCTCTTTACAGTCAATTTTTTTTTTATATATAAATACAAACACACTAAAGCTCCAGCTCCTTCTGTATGTGTACTATTGGCTTTGTCAGCTGATGGCATTGGACAACTGCCTTTCAATAAAAGGTACATTGGATTCTATACAATAAAAGAAAAACACAGGAAATCAGTAAAACTTTAGAAAAAAAAAGATGGCTGAAGACATAAAAACAATGACATGTTGAACTGGGAATAAAAACTGATGAAAGATACTGGTGGAGGATCATTTGTAGGGTTTTTTTTTATGTCCAGTGTTGCGTAGAAATGTTAGGAAAGCTTTACTGCCATCTTTTGCTCCTTCTTCAACATTCTCTGTGCCTCTTTCTCCATCTTCTTCCTCTGCTGTTCCATGGCACGCTTCTCCCTCTCTGCCATCTTCTGCTGTCTGAAATGCAAAACAGATGAATGATTAGATCAAACCCCAAATATTACAGCCATTTAACTGGAATAAGGTTCAAGCCAGCTTGTAATCTTCATTTTGCTTCACTGTCAAGTACACTTTAATACTGAGAAGTACAAAAGAAACAGAAGTGAAGTAAGAAGAAAAGTGTCTGAAACATCATAATAAAATAGTTAATGAGCTAGATAACAGTGCACTTTATCTGCTGAATCTGACTGTACCATACTGCCATCTAGTGGAAAAATATTCCAAATGATTCAAGTGAAGCTGTATCTCTCTCTCTCTGCGCAGTAAAACCTGTATCTGTCAAATGATTTTTCTGTTATACAAAAATCCCTATGCAAGGCCTCATAACATTAATCTAACAGCACACCCTTATATTCCTTATATAAAGTTTCTGATTCTAGAACAATACCTTAACACTTCTTCAGCCTCCCACGAAGCATCAGACTCATCTTCCCAGGCATTAGTGTCCTCCTGCCAGGTTTCTAGGTCTCCCAGCTCTGCCTGTATGCCACATTTACAAGTTTCTCAGTAAATCAAGCACCAGAAAGCTATATACACACATGCCTCAAGTCATCTCACACTTCTCCGATTCACCATGTGTAGGGAAGCTGGATGAAAGCATATTTGTAAGGTGCACAGCAAAAATTACTGTAACACATTTACATCTTGTCTGAATTAGTAGACCATTACACATTAGATCATTAGCTTTTAATCAAACTGAGTCTGTATTACTGGCTCAATGAGAAACTCAGAGATGAGTTAATGAGTGTGTATTTCTGTGTGGTATAAAATGCGCCCATTCAGAAGACTTGATTTTAAAAACACTGATATTTTCCACACCAAATACTTCAAATTAAAATTTAGTTCAACTTCTTCATCCCATGTTGTATGTAAATGTAAATCTATAGTTTTAGCACATATACAGATATCAATGCATCTACTATGACATCCCCGACTGGAAGAAATGTTTGAAATGTGTGTGGGTGTGCCGACTATGTGTAAGAATAAAATACTGTACAGACGCAACACTTACAGAAGGCTGGATAAAGGACATATCCTGAGTGGCTGCCAGTCTGCTTGAGAAGCCCGTAGTGGTATCAGGGAGAGAGAAATTCATAGGCTCCCTTTTCTTCAAGACAATCTAGCAAGAAGTGAAGATTAGAGAGAACGATGATTAAGTTAGCTGTGAACCATTGTCACAATTCTGTAGACAAAGGTGGAAAAAAAACAAGTATGAACCAACTTTTTGTGTTTTCCTGATAGTAGGAGCCATATCTTTGAAATAATCTGGCTCTTCATTCTCCACCTGGTTCTGCTGGGATGGAACAGCTCCATTACCTCCCTCGATCTTTATACTCGTCGGTGCCTCTTCATCCCATGAACTCCACTCCTCAATCTCTGGCTATATAAAAATGGCATGTTACATAAAGTTAAATAAACCTACTAAAGTGAATCCACTTAATGAATGCAACAGCGTGAAATAAAGATTGAGTCAGGTGATCATCTGATGCTCCTCAGCTGCTGTGAGTTGCTCTGATAATCCTGTAAGCGTAATTCATAGCACTGTGTGAGCGTGGAATTAGTGGAAGATTTGCACATGTACTTTTAACCAGACCTCGACTACACCATGTATTTCACAGCAATTACTTTATGATGTAAGGTTAGTCTGATGATGTAAATACAACACAATGTTCAACACAATGTTCAACACAATGTTCAACACAATGTTTACAGATTAGCATTTTTACATTTGTAATGTGCATTTACAAAGGTATTCTGCACTTTTTTTGTCTGTGTTCATGGTTTACAGCTTGCTATTTTTTTTTTTATTAGTTATTTATAATTTTTTTTACACTGTAGGAGGGTGCAACTGTAGCACAATACTTTGACTGTATAGATGCTAACAAAACATTGTGCACGACAATAAAACCAAAACTGCATGCAGCACACATCTTAGGTCAGCTGTGATACACAAATCATCCTCATGCCCCAATATTGGGTACGAAAGTAGGCCAAACTACACAACCACTCAGCCAATCAGAAGAGATCTGCTTCATTTCCCAGTAGCAAATTTTTTCAGCTATATACATTTTATATATATATATATATATATATATATGTATATATATATATATATATATATATATATATATATATATATATATATATATATATATATATATATATATATATGTATATGTATATATATGTATATATGTATATATGTATGTATGTATGTGTGTGTGTGTGTGTGTGTGTGTATATTATATACATACACATATACATTATATATATATATATATGCACACACATACATACACACATGCATACACACAAATTCACTTTTTGTTTTATATATATATATATATATATATATATATATATATATATATATATATATATATATATATATATATATATATATAAAAAACAAAAAGTGAATTTCTGTTCATAGCAGTACAGATATAATGCCATAACTAGTTGCGTGAATTTATTTCATATACACATAATCTCAACCAGGTGTATGAGAAACGTGTACTGACTTCGCACTTGCAGCTCTGATATGGCTTCATTCGGTTGATGTGGCACAAACTATAATACAAACTGTTCTTCCATCTCTATCTTATACTAAACACTTTACACCACAGAGGGCAAACATCATACAACCTTGATAACAAAAAACATAAAATTAACCATTTTTCTTTTACTACTTTCCTTGTGTTCCATTTTACTGCTTTCTTTCACATTTGATTGCTGGAGATACATGACTTTATTAAAATGTTATAGGTTTTTGAAGAAACTTTATTTAAGGGATAAGAAAACAAAGGAGCTTTAAAAGCTTCATTGATAAATCAGAAAATAACACAAACAAAGCATACACTAACCTGTTTGGGTACAGAGGAAAAATCAACCGTAGTAGGGAGCGTGATCTGATCACCACTTCGCTTGCGTGATCTCCCAGTTCTAAAAAAAAAAACATGAAATAAATACATTAATAGAGTCAAGAGTCAAAAAAGGGTTAAGCACTGCTTATAAGGATATGCTGTCTGGCTACTTTTAACCAGATATCAGTTGTAAAGCTTTTGCTTTGACTACACCGTGTAATTCTCAGCAATTACCTTATGATGCAAGGTTAGTGCATGATGATGTAAGCACAATACAACAAACACAAAAAAATGTTTACAGTTTAGCCTTTTTACCTTTGTAATGCGTGTTCATAATTCTGCACTTCTTTTGTCTGTGTTCATGGTTTACAGATTGCTATTTTTTATTTATATATATATATATATATATATTATATATATATATTACACTGTAGGAGTGTGCAATTGTAGCACAATAATTTCATTGTATATAAATGCTAACAGAACTCTTTGTGCATGACAATAAAACCAACACTGACCTGGTTACTACCCTATAAGGTCATGTCCTTTTATGCTCTGCGCATATGGGCAGTATTAATTCATAAAAGACAAAATTGCTTTTCTCCAATCAAAGTACACTGGTTTTGCCCCCTTTTAATATTTTGAGATTTCCACATGCTCATGTGTGTGTTAAAAAAAAACAACTGATTAACCATCAGCACCTTCCTTCACCTCTTGATGCCAAAATCACTGAGCTGTTTCCTGTTGCAGAATAAAACGCATTCTGATTTGACACAGAGAGATACACAGACAGAGAGAGCGAGAGAGAGCGAGAGAGAGAGACAGACAGAGAGACAGAGAGAGATATACAGAGAGAGAGATATACAGAGAGAGAGAGAAACAAAGAGACAGAGATAGAAAGACAGAAAGAGGCAGAGACATTTCCTCTAAATGTTTTGGTGTGTGTATAAGTGATGGATTGATAATTGACAATAATTGTCGATTTCTTGTACTCTACTGTCTTGCACACATGCACTTTACTTAGTACTGTGTAGTGTACTCTGTTGTGTTTTATGTAGCACCATGGTCCTGGAGGAATGTTGTTTCATTTTACCATGTACTTTACCCAGTATGAAAGCAGATGTACTTATACTAATATTCCTGAGAATCATTGTTTATATTGGTGGATCATCAATGCCATTTTTTCTTCATGGAGGACAAGTTCATGTGTTTGGTAATTCTTAGAACCAAAATGTGAAGCCTACATAGTGTTACTCAGCCAGTAGCAAAATGGAACACATTATTTAGCTCTTGTTGAAAAACACACACCATATGTTCATGCACTTGCTTATTCTTCATAAGATTTTAAATAATTGCATTAGCTAGCTGCATTAGTTACCGTAGATCCAAAAGGGTTGTAGGCCAGTATTTGTTGCTGTAGATTGCTGTGTGCTGCTAGAAACTCCTCTTGTTGAGTTTTGTGTTTACATTGTTAAGTTTTATCAGGTTATTTGTGTTCTAGAAAGACAATGTTTTCCCCCTTGACATTTTCACTAAGCCCAGTTTTCAGTCTGTTTTGGTTTGACTGCAATTGTTAATCGTGAAATATGACCAGATGGCATGTCGACTGTTAGCATGGCAGTGTGCACTGAGCTCACATCACACACTATCGCCTGGGTTCAGATGTTGACATTGGGAGCATGAAATTGTCAAAAATGTCTTGGTATGCTGAAGCATCAAGAGTTCCTTTCACTGGAACTAAGGGGCCAAGTTCAACCCCTGAATTCAATGATTTGAAGGGGTGTCCAAAACTTGACAATATAGTGTATTAGCAGTACAATTTCCATAACAGGACTGGGAGCATTCATGACTGCGTTTGCCATTCCTGAACTAATATATGAACAGCCTATTACTGCATTTATGCTTATTAAAAACATAAACAGGAAGTAGATCAGTGTTTGTTAAGACTCTGTCTGGGTCACATGACAGCACAAATATGCAGAATTTATCTTTCACACTCATAAGGAACAACATCATTACAAAATGCACAAATAGTCCAGGGACTCACCTGCATATAAGCCTTTTAAAGAATGACAGGATGGATGCTATGCATGTGCAGATCTTAAACAGACGAAACTGAGTCACGGCCATAATGATAGCAGTGTCTGAAACACGCACAGAATAGAAACAAGTCAGCAAACTCACTCATGCCACAAAACATGTCTACAATCATGCTGCATTGTAGATAACTCCTGTGCGACCTTGTAAAAGCAAAACTACATCTTTTTAGCTAGCTAATGTCCAGATATTTTTGATACTTCCATACAAAATCAATCTAAAAATAATAACAATAATAATAATAACAACAACAACAACAACAATAATAATAATAATAATAACCTTTGAATGGGGATGTCAGTGGTCTCGCATGCAAGAGCAGGTTATGAAATGATAGCAGCCTAGCAGAGTTAGCAATTTAGCTGAGCCGTACAGCTATATGCTAATCTTGCACTGAAGCGTCACTATACGTATGGCTAAACTGCAAACAGCTTGTATTTAAAACATGCTCGCAAATGATGTATTTGCTAATCTTTTCGCTGTAATCAGAGCACATTCAGGCCCTTGTCACACAGGTAGCTTAGCTAGCGTGTATTACTCACCAGGCAGATATCCGGGTACCTCTCAGTGGATGCATAGCATTAGCTAAGCTAGCAAGGTGCTGAATGTGAGCCACAGCGTCCCGACTGACTAAATAACTAACATATGCAAATTTCATGTAAATTCAAATTATTTCCAATTAACAACAAACAAGAATCATTTTGAATCCTAGCTGTCAAACAGGGCGGTTTGCTCAACAGGCCACTGTGTCTGTTTGGCAATGAACACTAAAGATTTCATTATGGTGTGGCTTCGCTCTCTGACTGGCACGCGCAAACACAGACGCACAGATTTCCATGTAGTCTTCCGTTACCGGATATGTCGAAAGAAAAGCCAATTCAACTTCCGGCGGACAGAATTTGAAGAACATGGACGATGTCCTCAAGTCAGCTGTATGCACCAATGATGAGTGTCCGAGCCAACTGCGGTTTATACCAGGAAAGATTCCACCCTGAAATACGCTCAATATGTTTGTATTGAAGTATTTAATATAATTAGTAATTATTCTGCTAATATCTTGGATGATGCTGTCTTTTCATTAATTCCATTATATTGTCTCCTGTTCTGACATCACAGGAGGACATTCCTAGTGCAGTTACAGTGGATATAAATGAACAGTTTCAGACATAACGGATAAGGTCAGGTTTCCCTGTTACACTATATGGTCAGATGTTTGTGGACACCTGAATGTCATATGCAAAAGGGAGCACTGCCCAAACTTTTGCCACGCAGTTGGAAGCATGCTAGAATACTGCATACTGTGGTGATAAAATTTATCACCACTGAAGAAATGTATCACCACTGGATCTAAGAAGCTAAGTAAGTTAAGTGAAGACATCTAAGTAAGTTAAGTGAAGACATAATTTGCCAAGGCTGGTGTGGACAATTCAAGTGGAATGCTGAATGCATGCGAGGCGATCTTATCCATCATACTGGATACACCCTTTCACTCCATCCAAAGACTACATGCTTCATATTACTATTTGGATGGTGGACCATTCTCAGTACAGCAGGGACAGTGAATGGCAGTGGAATGGTGGTGTGTGTGTGCTGTGTTGGGGAATTTTAACACTCACTTTAATTATTAAAAATCCTTTTATTAGACATCTTTTTGTGTGCCTTGTATACATCGCTATAGCATTTTATAACTGCACAATTTTGGCTGGATATTGCTGATTGTTGGTCTGTTTTCATCCCAGCATGGTGCTTAAGAATTAAAGCACCGCTGTTATGCCTAATATCTTTATGCAGCACCAGGCACTGACATCCTCCTGCTATCTCTACTTGGATTTCCAAAAAAACCCTGAAATTGTAAGTTTTCAGTGTGGTCCATGATTCAAAAAGAAGCTCAGTATCTTTTTTAGACCTCTGTAGTGACTTTATCTAAAAATAAAGAGAGCCCAGCTGCACATCTAGGGACTTTCTGAGCAAACTGTCCTATGCTTGATGTAGTTTTCCAGCACGCATCACAACTGCTGGATATTCAGTTTGAGAAAGCAGGATCACTTAACTCATCAGTGCGTAAAGCCTTGTTGAGCTGCTCTCTGTGTTGCAAACTCTTTTCAGAGGAACGTAGCTAAAGCATGTTCAAAATTATACTAGAAGTAGCTAGATGATGTCAAAGACTAATTTGCATTTAATTTATGCATCTCAATCATACTCAAAATTACATATTGAGTAGTTATGAATGATGATTAATAGATATAAGGAATTGGTTACACACTTTAGTTATTTCTAAATATCTTAGAACTTAAAATGAAAAACAAAGAATTGAGATGGTGGGACAAAGTGGTGATTAGTGATTTGTCACTGGGAAACAGTGTTAATCAGTGACTGCTTGTTGGGAAACGGTGGAGATCAGAGTTTGGCCATTAGGAGCAGTGGTGTTCAGTGATTGATTGTAAGCACAAAACAGTTAGGATTTACCCACTTATGGTAAGTCAAGCAAACCTGCTCTCTCAGCTTGTACAACAGTAGCTATGATGTGGGCTGGAGAGCCTTTTCGGTCACTAATGTGTGCTCTGAAAGTTACTACATTTGTCGCTGGGCTTCGTTTTGAATTACATTTGTGAAATTCAAAAGTCATCAAATCTAGTTGTTCTCTGAGCCCATGTTCCTAATGACCAATCACTGATCACCACTTTCTACCAAGAACAGTCACGATTGTTTTTCAATGACCATTCACCAACCAGTGATCATTACAATTTGATGAATATCCGAAGTAGTTTGTGGCAACATCTAGCTACTTTCTGAGCTGGACTTTACAGAACTGAACTCAAAGCAACATTTTTTATTTTTTTGGGGGGGTGGGGGGGTGGGGTAGGGTAAGGAATGGTAGAAAGGGGTATGATATTTTTAGGGCATTGTCATTCCCTAACAAAAAGTTTTAATATGCAATCATAAAAGCAATTTCTAACTATCTATGAGCTAATGAAACTAAAGCTTGAAATAAGATATCCAGCTCCAAGCTGAAATAACAATGGAAACCATTCTTACAGTCTGAGTTGATTGGATCGATACTGTACTGTGTGTGTACCCTGCGATGGTTTGGCACTCCGTCCAGGGTGTATCCTGCCTTGATGCCCAATGACGCCTGAGATAGGCATAGGCTCCCCGTGACCCGAGTATAGATCGGATAAGTGATAGACAATGAACGAATGAATGTTCAAAACCGGTTCTGACTAAATTATCTTGTTCAGCTCGTTCTCCTTCCTGTGCATCTAGCCTAGATGGGGTGTGGTATATTTGTGTGGGTGAATGGGCGTGGCATATTTGTGTGGGTGAATGGGCGTGGCTTGCTCTTTCTCTACACTGGCCGTGAGTGTCAAGGGGCGTGGCCTGCTCGAGTTTCTGTCTGTCAGTCAGCGGAAGGAGGCGGGGATGCACAAAAAATGCAGCTTTCACAACAGCCTCTTCCTTGTATTCAGTCAAATTGGATTCCCCAAAACCAAAAGGAACTGAGGAACGATTAGATTTTTACAAGACATATTTAAGTCTTATTTTTTGGATGAGGAAATCGCGAGGAGCATTTTGGGCAGTAATGTAAGTAGCCGTGTGAAGCGTCTCTCGGCCCAGGTAGCGCAGACCCTTATGTAGCTTCCTCGTCTTACATTTATTACCTCTTATCATCAAAACTTGCGCTTTCCTATGTGGTAAGACACTCTGATCTGTTCTGTTTAAACAATTTCCTTCACCAGCTGAATGAGTTATTGCTCAAACCTTAGCACGACTACATTTGGCCAAAATTGCGATGTGGTAAGCTAGTGAGTGTATACGACCTGGCAAACCCTGACTAGCTTTAGTTGCCTCAATGGAGCCGTTTCATTTCGTCAGTGGTATATTAAATATACATTTAGCGCATTCGGTTACTAACAGTACTTTTTATTATTGGATAAGTGTGACACTTAAAGTTGACACACTGAAACCGAGTACGTGCATTTACGAGCACAAGGCTAGGCTCGAGATTGAATACTAGCCTACTAAGTAGTATGTGAAAATAGTACCCCAGTATTGGTATTTAAGGCTAGCACACTTCATACTAATTAGTAGGGTAGTATGCGGGTTTGTCCCAAGCAAGGGTACACACTATAGGAGCAGTTGCTTCCGTGTACTTTAAAGGGGACTGCACAGCTAGATTTTCTAAACAAAAACTCTGAAAAAAATTTATTTGCCAGATGTTATTTTTTAATATATTGATATACAATATTTTCTAAACAAATCTCTTAATTCGTGTCATTTTAGCCGCACCTGCTTTTATCTCATTAAAGGTGTTGTAACCCATGAGTCTCCAAGTGCAGTCCTGGAGAGCTGGATTTCTAGCACATGGATTTTTCTGCTCAAACACCTGATTCATTTGGTTTTGTTAACAAACAGGTGTATTAGGAATGATTGAGGGTATTTTATCTAAACTGTGCTATGCTGTATAGCACCACAGTTGGACAATCTTGTTGGAAATGTGTAGAAATCTTGTTACTCCTTATCAGTGTATTAAAGTCTGTTCTCTTTCTTATGATATCCTGGTGCTTGTGGGACTGGGATGTCTAATGTGTCTGAATAACTTTAAAGATAATCTAGCAGCTTCTGTCTAAAGCTGCTTATTTTGCATAAAAACGATAGACAGGCGGTTATGATCTGAAGCATATCACCGTATCTCAGTTTTCAACACTGTACACCTAATAATATTCAGCTCTGTCCACTGAAAAACCTGCACAGTAACTGTTACTTTCCTGTTGTCTCTCCTCAGCATGAAGCCATTGTGATAGGATGAGAAGCCAGGTGCCTCGTTTCAGGGACGTCGAGAAGCAGGCGAGCAGCTTGCAGCCCGTAGAGTGTGTTCCTCCCTGTCATGACAGACAGAGCACCATGTGGTTTGTTCGGGATGCTTGTGGCATTGTCTGTGGCGTTATCACATGGCTGCTTGTTTTCTTTGCGGACTTTGTCGTGCTGTTTGTCATGCTGGTTCCATCCAAGAACCTCACCTACAGTTTGATGAACGGTGCAATCTTTAATAGCCTGGCTTTCCTGGCTTTGGCATCCCACTTCAGGGCCATGTGCACAGATCCGGTAAGTTCACACTCAAGTGCACTCGAAAGTAACGGAGAAAGATGTATGTCCTGTATCAAATGTTAAACCAGAGTTCTACGTGTTTTTAGGGTGCTGTACCAAAAGGAAATGCCACAAAAGAATATATAGAAAGCTTGCAGTTGAAGCCAGGTCAGGTGGTGTACAAATGTCCTAAATGCTGCAGCATCAAGCCTGACCGAGCTCATCATTGCAGGTAAGAAAGCCAAGCTCGAGGTTTGAAATGTAATGCTTTGCTAGGAATGTATATAAACGCTGCCCATGTGTACTGGAACCATGTGATGTTTTGTTTGCAACTTTTAACCCATTCATGGCTTTAAATTCTGTTTTTACCTTATTTGTTAAACATTCATCTTCACAGGTTTTAAAATTATAATTTTTATGTGGTGTTTATTTTTGTGAATTACAATACATTGTTACATAAAATGCTTATACAGTTCATTAAATCATAGTGAAAACTGTGTGCAACTATTGTCTTTTTCTATATTGCTTTTTTAAAAAAATAAATAAATAAATTTTTATTTAACCAGTGTCTGCAAACGATGCATTCGAAAGATGGACCACCACTGCCCGTGGGTCAACAACTGTGTCGGTGAAAATAACCAGAAGTACTTTGTGCTCTTCACGGTACGTAACACACTTCGTTGCGAGTTAAGATGTTGTTATTATTAATATCTTATTTTTGTACTGTGTCTATGTATAACAGATGAAACAAGGTAAATCTGATTTTAACAGTGGTTAGAAATTGCACACAGTTTTTCAAGTGCCTTCCCTTGTAAGGAAATTTCTAACAGGATAGTAGAATTTGATTGGTCCCTCTCTATATTTTTACTGAACGTTATCGAGCTAAGCATCGAACATGCAGTTATAATAATTTAATTTAATAACCCCAGTCCACTCTGGTATTATGTTAAAAGCAAAGGGTAAAGAAGTTTAATGCATGATGTCTTGCTTGGCCCACTCTGGCAGTCATGTGTTAAAAAATGCATACACCATTTGGTTGAATTGTTTAACTGGAAAATATGACAATTTGTCCATGCATGCATTAAATCCAAACATTTAAAGAGACACTTTGTGTCAGTTTGTTGAATGTGAGCTACAGGAAAAGGGATGAATTTTAAGTGCAGCAGCAGCTCACTGTGTTGGACAGTGTAACCCTGAGTGTTTCTTTGTATTTCAGATGTACATTGCACTCATCTCTCTGCATGCCCTGGTTATGGTGGTTCTTTATTTTTTATACTGCTTTGAAGATGATTGGACAAGTAAGTAAAATCATTTAAGATTTCATTACCAATGATGCAAAAATCACATTTAAATGTTAAAAGCCCATGTTCTATTTTTAATATTTCCTGTTTATCCCTGTGAGACTTTTTTTCTTTAAACATGTATTTAAGCTGGTGTTATACAGAGTGAACACAGAGACTTTTTCTCATGTTGATGGCAGAATAAAACTGTAGACTCCTTAACAGTTTGATGCATTTGATTAGTAAATAAAAATGACATCTAATTAAAAGTTTATTCTTGACAGCTAACCAGATATGTGACAATACTATGACTGCCAATGGCATGTGGATAACTGCTTTGTTACCATACAAAATGTTAGCACTAGTTTGGTGAGAATTGATTTATTGTGACCTATGTACAGTTTTCCATGTGGAAATCCATGTTTACAAATCATTTTAATATATCTTTTTTTAATCAAAATATATCAAAACAATTTTCCTTTGCTACACTTTACGTCATGGCATTAAGTTGATTCATCACTATTCATGTAAAATATATATGCTCAAGATGGCAGTCTTAATTTATCTGTGATATTAACTATTGTTAACGTGTCCGTGATGTCTCATATTACACAGTTGTAAAATAAAAAATTAACAATACAATTAGGTATCAGGTTCACTTTCTCCCAGCGTAGCATAGTCACTGATCTCCTTACCGCTAATAGCTGACAAAGCCGATAAATAACATTTCAGTGAATCTGTATTTTGGAATTTGACCAAATATGGTGTTTTTAAACATTGTAAGCATTGTGTAGTAGCTGTGTGATCCTGCTGTTTACCCTTTATGGTGTGCTAAGCACCCACCCTTTCCCCTCCAACCCCAGAATGCAGTACCTTCTCACCTCCAGCAACAGTCATCCTCCTCATCCTCCTGTGCTTTGAGGGCCTCCTCTTTCTTATCTTCACCTCTGTGATGTTTGGCACCCAAGTCCATTCCATCTGTACGGATGAGACGGTGAGTGACCCATACCCCTTCCCTCTGCCCATCTTTCCTACTTTGCTCTAGAAAATGTGTGTAGAAGTGTTGTTTAGGTATACAATGTTTCAGTAAATGTGCTGATTTAGGTTTTCAATACAATTTTATTTGTATGGTGCTTTTAACAATGGACAATGTCACGAAGCAGCTTTACAGAAATATGTAAGCTTGTAATATACGTTTTAAATTAAAAAAAATTATCCCCATTAACCAAGCCAGTGGCGACAATGGTAAGGAATATATCCGTGAGGTGAAATTGGGAAGAAACCTTGAGAGAAACCTGATACCAGTTTTGTCTTTGGTTTGCTGTTAGACTTGGAAAAACTGTGCACTACTGACCCAGAATAGGAAAGGCAGTCATAACATCATTCCCCACTAGCAGAGGTACATTAGAACTGGGTCATTCTTTGGCCTAAAGTTAATTTTCTTTGACACTTCCCTCAAGTTCACTCATAGGACTACTGCATAAGTGTCTGTTCTGTCACCACAAGGCTTTAAAACTGAGAAATTATTAGCACAGGCCCATTACTTCCCTTCCTCTAAGCATCTTAAAGTGCACTTTGGCGGAGTTCTTCATTTGTTCCCACTAGACATTTGTCTTGGAATCTCCTAACGAGAAATTTCGCATGGAAGAAACTCATTACTTTGCTTATTTTTTTTCCACCCATGTATACCAGATAATAAATCAAGTTGGTATATATGTTACATTTGAACATACATTGATTTGTTTCTGGTACATATTTCATGTTACTCTGCTTACTAACAAACATTCTCCTCCTAAACTCAGAGCTTTTTTTTTTAAATACTGACCTCTTTGCACATTTCTACTTTCAATCTCTCAATTCAGATGTATGCATTGCTGCATTGAAACTTAAGTTGATCTTTAAAGTTGCTATGAATATTTTGCACATGGTTCTGGCACTTCTCTAGAGATAGAGATCCATCACATCCACGCTGAAGTTTTGGTTGTCTCTTGTTTTTAGGGTATAGAGCAGTTGAAAAAGGAAGAGAGAAGATGGGCTAAAAAAACTAAATGGATGAACATGAAGGCGGTATTTGGACACCCCTTCTCAATAACATGGTTTAGTCCGTTTTCTACACCTGACCATGGGAAAGCTGACCCCTACCAGTACGTGGTCTGAGTTCAGGAAGATTTAGCCTCTTTCCCTTTCCGGCTTTACGGTAGAGACTGGAGTTCACTGGACCCGTTTAACTCCAAAAACTCTGGCCAGCATCCGTGATTGTAATCCTGACCTGAGTAATGTCTTGCATTATTTTTACCAGTGGGACTATTAATTTCTGTAATTAAACCTACTGTATATGTACAACATTTATCCCTTATCTTGTATCTTTACATCCGTTCTATTTTCCGCGAAGGTAAACTTCAGGACCGTAGCTCATTTTACACCAGACGGAGTAACCACTTTGGCACTAGTGCAGTCCTGCTTGCAGCGTGTTAATCACTGTAACCTTTTATTTGTATTTTGCGAATAAGTTTGCACGTTAAACCACTTATTTCACTGGAACGCTGGGAGTTGACTTACTTCTCTTCCCCCAGTTTTTGGTAAATGACAATGACGCATAGTTATGCCCAACCTATAGCTGAAAACTCATCTGTGTTCTGTAGGCTGGATGCTTTTAATCACATACAGAATGATCTGATGATCAATAGCTGACTTGGTTGGTATAGCTTAATGATTTAAAGCCTCAATGTGAAACTGTTTGACTTTCATTTATTCGTAACATAAGCTTTAACGGTGCAAGGGTCTGACTCTGTAGATGGTTGAGGTTATGTAATTTGATATAATGAAGGTGTGAGAACAAACACAAATCAACGTAACGCTCTGTAGCTAAGAACAGAGTGTCCTAAAATTCTCCATACATTTCTTGGAGCAAAATGTCTTCCACAGTTTTTCATACTTGATTTTTTTTTTTTTTTTTTTTTTTTTTTAAACTCAGTGTGTGTTGGCAATCATGTAGAAAAGTTACATTTTGCTAAAAAGTGTGAATTTCTCCTGCAGATGGAAGCTTTTGGGACACTCTGTAGAAGGTATAGCATTTTTATTGAAGTTATAGAAAAGCAAAAACTATTGTGGTTGATGCATTGCTGCTGAAGTGCTACTGTCTACTGCTGACCTGTCTCAATGAAGTGAGCTTAAAATCACATCACTGTTCATGAAGTGCTTGTGTCCTGCAATGCACGTTGCATCGCTTCTGGTGTAAAATGGACTTGAAGAAATGTTACTCAATAAACTTATGTACATGTATATTCCTATCCACATGTCTATATACAATGTGAGATCGGGATCAAGGGAAAGGATTAATGTTGCACCATTCTGTAACATTTAATTTCTGTAAAACTTCAGCCAAACATCTTTTATATAACATTCTGGTTTATTAACGATGGTGGTGATGATGATGATATTTTATTTTTATTTTTTTTTTAATTGAAATTGCTCTGTGTTTTCATTTTCCATGGATGACCAGCCTTTTCATTCCTGTCAGGAAGTAAGAATGTAAAATCTAGTTAGGAAAAAGAGATGGCATGTTATGTAAAGTATTGTTACTACTGAATTATGAATGAAGATATGATTATATGAAGAGGATAATGTATTAATGTCTTTATAAATCAGTTGTCCTTTGCAGTGTTGCAGGAGGTTCCTAAGTAGATCAGTGCAAGACAAGATCTTTTAATTGTTAAGTCTATGAGCATTATATCATAGTACTATGACTGCTGAGAGAAACCAGCTCATTGTGACTCGTTTGAAATGATTTACTTTAAATCTGTAAATAAAGTATATATGTTGTTTTTTTTTAACCATTTATAACATATGATACATGTGTTTTTTTTATCCTTTAAATACTTAATAGCTAATAAGGAAAAGTAATCCATTGATGTCATTAATACTCATAAAATGCATTACAAAGTAAATGTATATTAGATATATTTATGTTTAATATTTATTTAAAATATTTTCATTTGAATTCAAGCATTTAAAGGTGCAGTTTGTCATTTTTAAGTGTTTCTAGATGCCAGGTGCCATGTTTCAGTCTTGTATTTTTTCCAGCCTGCAAATTTTGTTCCACCCAAATGAAATGGTCGTGCTTAACTCCACCCCATTTACGGAAAACAGATTGGGTAGGGCTTGCTTTAGGGGAAGAGGAAATCTTGCTAATGTTACATTACAGTTAGTCTCTCAGGCAGCAGAGGGCTCTAAAACTTCCAATCTATTCCTCACAGGGGACATACTAACATTTCCAAGACATATAAATACATCTTTTTTCTTTTTCAGGTGCTGGTGTTTTAAATGGAATAGTTCCTTGGTCAATTTTATGATTCTGTACACAATGGCTGTGTTTTATTTTTACAGACTTGTGATGAGAAGGTTTTACAGTTGGTGCTTTTTTTCTTATGAATGAGTTAAAATGAACAAAACAGTTAAATAGTCATTACAGGGTACATGAATGGCAATCACTGGCAATTTTGGAGAGTTTAAAGTTCGAGATTAAAGTGGAAAAAGAAATCCTTGTTAGTGGTCTGTACTTTTTTTTTATATCTAAATGTCCAAACTCCCTATATCGTACTCATTCATTTGCTCTTGTTTTCTCACTCACAACTTCTGTTCCTTCTCTTATCTTTCAGTAATGAATTCTTTCTATTCTTTTCTTCTGTATTTTGACTTTATTCTGTGACTCTCTGTGTTAAAAGCTAAAATCATTTATTTAAAAAACAGTGATATCATTCTGATTGATATGAAATGGAGGTAAGCCTTGTTCACCACTGGCTGAAAAGCCAAGTAAAATCCCAGCTGGTAGATTTGGTGCCCGAATGCATGCTGATGCTGAAATGAAAGGAAAGCTAGACTTTATTTTTCTCCCCCAGACGTTTTACCTTTTTTGTTGCAGAGTACCTCATGACTGCTGAAAGCATGCTGCATGTGCACTGTGCTTTTTATTCATTCATACATGACCTTTACTTTAGTAGGGATTAGTTCAGTACTCTTCAGTCTCATTGAACACCTAGAGTTACAAACATTTGTCCTGCATCCCACTTCATGCAGCCCATAGTGCCACTGTGCTTTATTTCCCAGTACATGCAAGGGAATTTCAGTTGGTCTGTTTTCTAGTTGCACATTTATCGTAAAATAAGCTCATGTCTTTCTTTTTTCTCTCTCTCTCTCTCTCTTTTTTTAGGGTATTGAGCGACTAAAAGGAGAGACTCCAACATGGGAGAAGACTACATGTTGGGAAGCCATGAAATTAGCATTTGGTGGTCCTCTGTCTCTGGCATGGTTCAGCCCCTTCTCTGACCTTTCCTGTAGAACAAATGACTCATTCAACATCCCTGAAGCCCCACAAGGGGAAATAATAGCAGAGGATGTCATTGAAATCCCCTTATAATAGTATAGACCCACTAGTGGACAGTGGAACAGTGGACCATTTTTTAAAAGTTTGACTATAACTTTAATTAAGCTCAGTTTACTTATATATTATATATAATATATCAAGCCAAGCATGGACTCCATAAAGAGCTTATCTGATGGTTTTGATTGTGAGCTACAAGCAACAGAAATACATTTCATTTGAAATTACCCTCCAAAATGTATGCTGCAAGGGAAGAATATTTGATCTATGTGCCCAAGAAATTTAGATCAAGACCTTCTTAAAACTTAATAGCATTCAACAGTGCCTTAAAATATAGGATTATCCAGAAAAAATCCAATATTATGTATTAATATTTATGATCTTTGTCAGAAGTAAGTATAAGCCATGTGTATTTTTTTGATAAATATATTTTTCTGTTCAACTCAAAATCTTTGATGGCGTTAGGACTGTTTCTGGAACCGAGTCCAGTGACACATTGTGTAAAGGGTTACATGGTTGACAGACTAATAACTGAAGTGAAAACCCCAATACTGTGAGGGCATTATGATATAATAATTGTGCATTATTTCATAGCAAACTTAAACTTTTATTATTTTTGAAAAATATATTGTAATCTTTTGTGTAAAATGAACATTTCGTGTGAATTAAAGGACACACACTAATAAAAAGGGACAAGTTTACTTCAAATGAGTGAGCTCATTGTGTTTTATCATCTCACACACACAAATATTTATTCGGTTTCACAGTGCTTGAACAACATGTCATGGACAGCTGCTCCTTCTCTTTGACAGGCAATGTATTGCCATTACAGAATTTAAAAGGAGTAATGCTAGTAAGTATGGTCTGGTCAGATACCTTACTCATGCTATCAGAGAACCAGGATTGAAATTCCCTTTCAAGCATCTGTTTTGGTATCTCAGTATAGGATATGCCTATAGTAGTCCTGTATTGCCAGACAAGCCCATACGGAAGCCTGACCACCATAAACTTGATTCATAGCTGGACATACCCTATAGGCATCCCAATGTCAGTGCAGTCACATGGAGTCTGTATAACCTCACAAAACAGGTGAGGTCCACTTCACTAGAGCACATACTCTCAGTGGTGGACAATCATTACATTGTGGTGATGAAGTTCTTCCTGAAGAGTTGTAATGAAACGAATGAATTTACCCATCTTCTGATGGCTTCCAACATGATAATGCAACATGTCACAAGGCAAGTTATCTTGGTATTCAGTGACATTCCCAGTTACCAGATCTGAATCCAACAGAATTACTTTGAGATCTCCTTTCACAATATGAAAGTGTACCTGTGCTGCAGGCATGTCAACATGGACCAGAGTCTTAAAGGAGTGTTTCCAACATCTTGTGCAATCCATACCACAAAGAATTGGTGGTGTTTTAAAAGCAAAGGCAGGCTCTACCCAGTACTGGCATAGGTGCTCCTAATAAATTATAGATAGAGCATAACTGTGGGGTCAGAAATCCCCACATACCACAATCCAAATACACAAACACATTTTAAAAACTTGACTTAATCATTTAGATTTTGTGTTAAATCATCTTTAACACACATCTGAGAGATCAGTCATCCTTTTTCACATCTAATTGCTGGTCCTTGAGAGATGATCCATGCAAAATGAAGAGCCCCAACAAGATTAGTGTGATGCCAACCCACCACAACAGTGCATGGCTTTCTCCAAATATCCCATATCCAAGGAATGCCTGAAAAATATAAATAGCAAAGACAGGACACATCAAAATGACATTTACATTTTGGGCTTTATTTAAAAACAAATCACTGAACTGGAATGTGTTAATGCCAGTGCACAGCACTGTAACATTCATGCTGGTTAATTTTCTGTAACTGCAGCTCTGACAATAGCACTGTCTGTAATTCAAATCATATTAATGCACTCATTCTGAAATATTAGAATTCCTATAGTTGCATCTTACACAATGGGTGCGCATCATAAACTAGGGCTAATAAGAAACAGATGAAAAATGTGTTGTTATTCAACAAATATCTAAATGTTGAAAGGTGATGAGGTAAAGGAGACAGTCTATTGTTGAAGCAGTCTCCAGTGTAAATGTTCAGCAATAGAGAATGACGAACAACTGCAGCTTCAACTGCAGTAACATGAGAAATAAAGTGATAACAGAAACTAACTAACAATAAACAATTAAAATGTATGATGTTGTACATTAATAAACAAAAAGAAAATGTAATCTCTGGCAAATTGCTGTGGTATACGATTAATAACATGTCTTTCAGGACTTGCTGTTATAGGAAAATAAACAACTTGTAGGCGGAAAGGTAATAGAGTAATGGGATGTGGTAGCTTAGTGGTTAAGGTGGTGGACTACTGATCAGAAGGTTATGAGTTTGAATCCCAGGTCCACCAAGGTGCCACTGCTGGGCCCTTGAGCAAGGCCCTTAACCCATATTTGCTCAGTTGTATAAAATAAGCTAAAATGTAAGTAGCTCTGGATAAGGGCGTCTGCCAAATGCTGTAAATGTAACCATTTGCCTACTGTGTTATATTCTTTTACTAATTTAAAATGCACTGAATATCTTTTTTTTCTAGAACTATTATGCTCTTTTTGCTGTGCTGAGTCTTACAGAGGAGATGAAATTAGAGGCAGTAGTGGTTACAGTAGCCTGAGCTGAAGACGATGAATGTCGCAGAGCTTTGGCAAAGAAGGTCCACATCACAGCATTAGAGCTGAACAGCAGGAGGCCACACATCAGTCTCAGAGGAATGTGGACCTGTGGGGAACATCAGCATACTGAGATAAGGCTCAGATGATTATAATGTATCGTATTCACACCGAAATAATGTAGCATTACTGTTAACTAGTGTTTTATGGAAATAGGTATTATTGACTTGTCTTTTGTTTGAAGCTCACGTAGATAATATCACTAGGGTAGCCTTCTTTCATCTAAGAAATTGCTGAGATAAGAAATATGATGTCACTTAATGATGCAGAAAAACTAGTTCACGCTTTTGTTACCTCTAGGTTGGATTATTGTAATGCCTTACTGTCTGGATGTTCCAGTAGGAGCACAAACAACCTCCAGTTACTCCAGAACACAGCAGCTAGAGACCTAACTAGAACCAGAAGATATGAACACATCACTCGTATCTTAGCCACACTACATTGGCTCCCAGTCAAATTTCACATTGATTATAAAATACTATTACTAACCTATAAAGCACTAAATGGTCTCGTGTAACAGTACCTGAGCAATCTTTTGGCTATTTATGATCCACCACGCCTACTCAGATCAAAGGGTGCAGGTTATTTGGTAGTACCTCAAGTAGCAAAGGCTACAGCAGGAGGCAGAGCTTTTTCTTACAAAGCCCCACAGTTATGGAATAGCCTTCAAATTAGTGTTCGGGATTCAGACACAGTCTCATTGTTTGAGTCTAGGCTGAAGACACATTTGTTTAGTCAAGCTTTCAATGTATAGTTTTTCTTAGGTAAAGGAGCAGATCTGGAAGGTTCATGGGCATAGAGTGTTTGGTGTACTGGGATGTTTGGATGCTATCGCCTTACCACTCTCGCAAGTCGCATAGGTTTGCTGACTGTGAAGTGGTTGGACGCTTTATGTCCCGTGAAGTCTTCATGTCTGTCACCTTCTGGCTCTCTCTTTTAGTTATGCTGTCATAGCTAGTTCTGCCAGAGTCCCTGCCTGCACTTTACACATAACCTACATTGTCTTTAAACATCACATGATCACAAGCATACTTAATATCTCTCTCTCTGTCTTTCTCTGTCGAACTATATGTCCCACTCCCGAGCTCCCAGTGTTCTGAGTTCCAGTGTGACCATTGGCTCTACCCCTGGTCGGAGTCTCGTTGCTTGGTGGTGCTCACTAATGCTGTGGATGGATCTGTGTGGAAAGCCTGTGACCAGGAGACAGCCGTGGACAGAGCAACTTGGGGACTAACACCGTCACGGATCTGCCATTACATCTGCCAGCTTCTGACAGCAAGGAATAAGTGCCTATAATGAACTCAGAAACTACACTGACCTAATAGTTTCTCATGGGCCCTTGGTTGCTGTTGCAGAAAGGACATTATTTACATTTACATTATTTACTGTCCAGTGTCACCCAAATGAGGATGCATTCCCTTCTGAGTCTGGTTCCTCTCAAGGTTTCTTCCTCATATCATCACATGGAGTTTATTCTTGCCACCGTCGTGGCAGGATTGCATATTAGGGATAAAATAGTTTAATAATTTAATTAAAAAATTTTTTTTCCTCCTTTCTCTGTTTCTCTACTTTTGAAAAGCTGCTTTGAGACAATGTCCATTGTAAAACGGCGCTATACGAATAAATTGAATTGAATTGAATTATATCATTATGAACAGATCTGTTGCTTTGGAAAATGAGTCTCAGATATAATCAATTCCGGAAACACTGCTACGATTTACACTGAGCAGGCATTATGAGCACTGACAGGTGAAGTGAATAACATTGATTATCTCATCATGGCACCTGTTAGTGGGTGGGATATATTAGGCAGCAAGTGAACATTTTGTCCTCAAAGTTGATGTGTTAGAAGCAGGAAAAATGGGCAAGCGTAAGGATTTGAGCGAGTTTGACAAGGACCAAATTGTGATAGCTAGACGACTGGATCAGAGCATCTCCAAAACTGCAGCTCTTGTGGGGTGTTTCCGGTCTGCAGTGGTCAGTATCTATCAAAAGTGGTCCAAGGAAGGAACAGTGGTGAACCGGTGACAGGGTCATGGGCGGCCAAGGCTCACTGATGCACGTGGGGAACAGATGACCTAATGTTGCTGAATAAGTTAATGCTGGTTCTGATAGAAAGGTGTTAGAATACACAGTGCATGACGGGTCAGGGCTGTTTCGGCAGCAAAAGGGGGACCAACACAATATTAGGCAGGTGGTCATAATGTTATGCCTGGTCGGTGTATGCAATGAAACAAACAGCCTTTTTACCCATTCACAAGCTGTAGTGTCCACACCAGGGGTTAAAGCGTCCTCCTCGGTCCATTTTCTCACTGCAGTGTCGCACAGCTCTTTAAGGTAAGTGGCTCCCAAAGATAATTTTGCAGATGAGGAAGCAAAGGCACCAAACAACCCGGCTATCAACGCGTACATCAACCCAGTCAGCATAACTACACGTGGAAGTTATATCACTGCAAAGAAATACTGCCGTTTAGAGTAATCAACATCATGCACAGCGGTGTAGCCAAACATGAATGAGGAAGTATGCGGAAGCAGAGGAATACTTCCCGGATTGTGCTGCGTCCCAATTCGCGTACTTATACTACGCACTTAAAGTTTGTGCTCTTTTTGTGAAGAAAAAGCACATACTTTTGAGTGTGTAGAAAAAGAGTGTGCAACTACCTACTACACACTAACACGTCAAATAAAGGAAGAGGACGTTGTTACATAGTTACCTAGATATTATTCTTTATATAATTTATACGGTCAAATTTATCATTGCCTTATTTTTCCACAAAACACCTAGCTCGGGCAGGGTGTCCCAAGCCAATATTAGCTAAAAAGTGTGCACGGATTCACGATTCAAAATTTCTACCGGCCATTTTAGACCATCCGGGTACTTTCGGGATACACATGAACATACTACGATATGAGACACATAAATACTCATCTCGGCCACTATTTAGTACGGACAGTGAGCGAAATAAGGAAAGCCGCGCGTGTTGATGACGTCAGGACACCGTCTGTATTTGTTGACTCGAGTTGGCGCTATCGTGAACCACTTGCATAGAAACTGTATTGAATGTTTATCACAATATAAGAATGAACAAGAAAGGCAACGTGTCGTGGGTGAAGCCGAGCGAGCCATCGTTTCTGCGAAAATTTAAAAATGACATTGGATACAAAGAAGGACCAACGGTGGATACAAAGGTAGCTAGCTAAGCTAACTCCCACTCCCGTTAGTGTTATTGATGTATGGTGGTTTGGTTATTTAGAGCTGACTTTATGTATAACGTGTTTGTGATCACAGCGACAGGAACTGCCCCAGTGTGGTGAGGACAGCGGCGACAGTGACCGAGAGGATGAAATGCCGCAAGTGGTGGTGTTAAAGAAGGGGGACCTCACCGCAGAGGAGGCTGTGCAGGTCAAGCAAGAGATAAAAGGCTCTGACAAAGGTAGTCAAGTTTCTGTATTGTCCAGATGGGTTACAGTGTCAATGCGGAGTTTCCCCAACACTAGCTCTGTAGAATTTCTGCACAATACAGATTAGTTTTGCCTAGTAATCAGAAATAAAGCTGAATTATACAGTATATGTACACTATATTGGCAAAAGTTCTGGGACACCCCTAAGTTATTGAATTCAGGGGTTAGGCTCGGCCCCTTAGTTCCAGTGAAAGGCACTCTTAATGCTTCAGCATACCAAGACATTTTGGACAATTTCATGCTTTCAACTTTGTGGGAATAGTTTAGGGATGACCCCTTCCTGTTCCAACATGACTGCGCACCAGTGCATAAAGCAAGGTCCATAAAGACATGGATGAGTGAGTTTGGTGTGGAGGAACTTGACTGGCCTGCACAGAGTCCTGACCTCAACCTGACAGAACACCTTTGAGATGAATTAGAGCGGAGACTGTGCGCCAGGCCTTCTCCTCCAACATCAGTGCCTGACCTGACAAATACACTTCTAGAGGAATGGCCAAAAATTCCCATCAACACACTCCTAAACAATGTGGAAAGCCTTCCCAGAAGAGTTGAAGCTATTATAGCTGAGAAGGGCAGGACAACTCCATATTAAATTCATATGCATGTAAAGGTAGACGTTCCAGTATTAGAATGGCTTGCAGTCTCAGATGAAAAACAACACCTGAACTCAATGATTTGGAGGAGTGTCCTAAAACTTTTGGCAATATAGTGTATTTTTATCAGTAACTCAGGTTAGAGGGAAAGTTGGCAAATGCATGCTCAATAATTCTTATAGAAACACTGTCATTGAGCAATAGTGGGATAGTGAAACAGAAAATGTCAGTGGAGTAGAGCTGGCTTTGATCTAGCTCTCTTACCTTGGTGTAGTCAAGGCAGAAGTCCAGAGGTTAGAGACAGCTCAGTATGTTTCAGGCTGGACTGTGTTAGGATTAGGATTAGACAAGAATGGGAACAGGTATAGCACCACTTTCCTGGACTTTTGGTTCAGCAGCAACAACTATAGCTGAGAAACAATCCTATCATCTGGCGTAAGAATTTTAGAAGGGTATTATCGTCTCAGATGGAACACTAATGACACTAATAATCTTTTTTATTTTTTTTTATTTTACTAACTGGAAGTTGATGGCAAACATCAAACATGTAATGTGATGTCTATAGCTTTAGCAGAATATAGTATTACATTTGTAAGTTGTCTTGTATGGAGTGTTTGTCATCCTTAAAATTTTTTCTCATTCTGCATCAGCACCTTGTTGCTCTGCACCTGCTTCTTAAGCAAAGCTGTGAGCGTTGAGTGCATGAAGTATCCAATGTTGGGACTTTTCAGTACGAACAGTACTATACTAAACTATTTATACTACAAATCTATATAGATTTGTAGTATAAAATCACATACTTATGCAACTATTCTATAGGCATAGAATAGTTGCATAAGTATGTGATTTTATGATTCATTGTATCTGTAAAGACTTGAACTACTTATGTCCAAGACTCACCCTTGCGTTAGTGGATAATGTCACCTGGTCATTGAACTGAACTGCTGCTGTAGTTATGGTGACTGTCCTGTGCTCATCTGAGGACTCTTATTCACAACATACTTATACCTAACATGCTTACGACTGTTTGGCTTATAATATGCAGCTGTAGAAGCGAAGATATTATATTTTCAATACAGTGTTAAGAAAATGAGGATGGGCCAACTGTTGTCTGGTTCCTCTTGCAATTTTTCCTCATGCCATCTCAGCTAGTTGCCATTAATGCCATGTATTAACTGCATACAAGCCCAGAACCTTGATGTGCTTAGAGTCTAATTAATAGAATCCATGAATTATTATAGCATATACAGTATATTATTATACAGTATTATTATATATAGTATAAACTCACACATCACTGTGTTTTGCTATAACTGTACAGATAATCTAAACTAATCCTTTGTTGTAGTCAATGCCCACTTGAGTACAGAACATAAAATACTTTTTTTTCTTTCTTTGTCCCAGATGAGCAGCCTCCTGCAGATGGAAAGATTTTATTTAAGAAGCCAGCAAAACGTTCCTCAGATAAATTTGAAGGCATAAGTGCTAGCTCCAACAGCAAGAAGAAGAAGAAGAAGAGTGAGAATGAGGAGAAGAAGAAGGAGTCTGGAGTGAAGGTGAAGAACAGGAGCCTCTTGTCTTTTGGTGATGATGAGGAGGAAGACTGACCTATACCTTAATTAAAGTATATGACAGGAAAAACCCCACACACACAATTTTAGAATTTTTAATGAAATTGTTTAGTAATTTGAAATACTTTTCTGAGACAGATTATAGACATCTTTTTAATGTCTTTTGTTCAATATTTAAATGATCTAATTCGTTCTGGCAGACATGCCAAGATAACATTTTAATATCAACAAGCAAAAATATGCGCTGTCCGTCCAATGCATCATGATGATTAGAAAATTGAAAAACATTTAGTTTCATAAGAACCATTTTCCTGCTGTAATTCTGTGTGTAATGTACCATTTTGTATTTTCCTTGCCAGATGTTTTGCATATTTTTGGAGCTATGTATTAGCATTGTTTAAAAATCGGTGTGCTTAAGCAAAATGCAAATTATCAACAATTAACATGTGATGGGTTTCAGCTGAAGTTACTATATTGAGAGTTTGTGTTTGTAGATAAATTATTCTGTCAAAAGCAGATGTTCATACATGTATAGCTTCTATAAAGGAGCTGTCTGGAATTTTTTTTTTTGGATCTCAAGGATCGAGATGCTGGTACATAACCCTTTCATTATGGGTTTTCTATATATATAGATCACAAATAAAAACAATTATTTCACCTCTCATCTTCATATGTGGTCATTTGCCAGATGCTTCAGTGTAATGACTGAATGAATAAACCAGGAGTTTAGTAAGTAGTAAACACTTTATTCAACTAGACAAAGCTGTGTTTAATTGTGAATGTTTACCAATCTGCAGTCAGTTCACTTTCCACCTTCACAAACAAATGACATTACAGAGGATCTGATTTTTGCAGCGATAACAGAATAGTGTTGCTTGGTGACATTTAAAAAAAAAAAAAAAAAAAAAAAAAAGTTTATAGAATTATGACAATCAGCACCAAAACTACATGGAGTGAGGCTTGCTTACACAATTCTATACCCAGACTGCAATATAGCTCAATAAAATCAGAGTGTCTGAAATGAATCCCAGGCTCGGGTAACAAGGTCTATGATTTTACATCTGTGAGCATCGCTGAGCAAAATTCTATGAACTGTCCATTCTCGCTGCTTACCCAAACATCATAGCTGAAGATAAAGACACGTGAAATAGCATAGAGTCTTTCCAACTAACAAAAACGGCAAACTGAGCTATTTTGATAGAAAGAAAATATTTGGAATCAGACTCATGACATTTTAAATCAAAACACTACACTGAAATCGAACAGAAAAAAAAGTGGTGCTGGTTAATTAGTGGTGGGCACGGTGGCTTAGTGGTTAGCAGGTTTGCCTCACACCTCCAGGGTTGGGGGTTCGATTCCCGCCTCCGCCGTGTGTGTGGAGTTTGCATGTTCTTCCCGTGCCTCGGGAGTTTCCTCCGGGTACTCTGGTTTCCTCCTCAAGTCCAAAGACATGCATTGTAGGGTGATTGGCATCTCTAAATTGTCCGTAGTGTGTGATTGCATGAGTGAATGAGCGTGTGTGTGTACCCTGTGATGGGTTGGCACTCTGTCCAGGGTGTATCCTGCCTTGATGCCCAATGACGCCTGAGGCACAGGCTCCCCGTGACCCGAGTATAGATCGGATAAGCGGTAGACAATGAATGAATGGTTAATTAGTATTGATTAGTAAAATTAGCATATGAAAATGATCCCTTTGAATATGATGATGCTACAAATGACCATAACACTCCATTACAGCTGTTAGTGCACAAGTGATTCTGGAAAGGTATTAACACACAGGACAGTGCAATTCATTTTATTTCTGATTATCAAGGATTTTTAAAGATTAAACTCTTTCACAGTATGATGTTAAAGCACTGCTTAATTCCCTTGTTTCCTTAAAAAAAAAAGCTCACTGAAAAAGAAAGATAGGGTATAAGGTCCAAAAAACCCCTTTCTATTTAACAAAAGACACCAAATGACCTCCATAAAAAAAGGGAAATAAATAGTGGAGCTTTTTCTGGCAGGTTCTTCTCACCGCTGGGTAAATGGGATAAAGTGATATAAACACTTGTTAAAAATATTATAAACAGTTAAAAACAGAGGTATAATTGTTTCCACGGGGGATGAGGTTGGATTTAAGGTTTCTTTGCCCAGCAGGAAAAATGTATCTGGTGATCAAGAAATGGTCCCAAAAGTTGTACTGTGTGCAGAAGGTCATCACCAGTGAGCATGTCAGCAGCATATTCATCAAATGGCCTTCTGTCAAACTTGAAAAAAAGATGTGCAGTACTCACAGGCTCTGACCAGCAACAGTACTACCTACTGGATATAAACCTTACTGAGCTGGTTTAATTAGAAGACTTATAAAGTTTAAAAACATGATACAAATCGTTAGTTTTGTCAGTGGTGAGAATTAAAGAGGAATTTGTTTGAGCTTTGTTAATGTTTCTGCAGTTATGCCCTCCACAAGGGGGCAGTCGACACCGAATGAGAGTAAAAATCTACTAACGAGTAGATATCACATACGGCTTCATGTTCCAAAAGATATCACTCCATGTGTCATGTAATTAGTGGAATTAGTCAGATTGCTTTGCAGCTTTGAGACTGGTTAGACCCTGAGAATGACCCCAACCTAACTATTTAAATTTTAAGTGTTATTAACTAAAGGCTACTTGAAAAAAATTCAAAATATAAATGTGCGTAAACCGAGAAAGTATGATAAAAGGCAGGACTGATCACTGTATCAAAGGCAGAGGTGCTGGTGGAGATGTTACTTTTGAGGCCACCATGACTGCAGCTCTTTGAGAGGCTCTCATATGTGCTCAGGGTGAGACTGCAGGCAGGAGATCATGTCCTGAACTGGCTTGCCCTCGAAGCAGATCTGATACACGGACGTGAACAAGGGGAACCTAGAACACAAGACATATTTCTTTGGAAAAATAATCAATCACTATTTATTAGTTTCTATGTAAGCAATAACTATAGTAAAATAATCAACTATGGGGTGGCGTCATATGGCCCGTCAGGATATCAGCATGTAATTATATTATTTTTCTTACAATTTCTATACATTTATTATAGAATAACTGAATAGTGTCTTTTCTTAAACATCACTTACTGTACATCAGTTATAAATAATGTTTCCCTCACCATGCTTTTTTTCTTGCTCTTGAAGTTAATTATTCAGTAAAATGCAGCTTGTCACATAACTGAGAAACCACAGAGCCCTCTGAAATCTGGTACAAAGCATTTACAGTGGAGACATTTTTAAAATCTGTTTATACAGAGCATGAAGTATAAAAGTCCCTGTGATAGCTGTTATTAAGGTAATGAAATCGTACACCGATCAGCCATAACATTAAATCCATTTACTTAATATTGTTTAGGTCCGCTTTGTGCTGCCAATACTGCTCTGATCACACTGTGTGTTCTGACATCTTTCCATCATAGTCAGCAGTAAATTTTTCAGCAATTTGTGCTACAGTAGCTCTTCTGTGAGATCGGACCAGACAGACTAGTCTTCACTCCCTACGCAGGTAACATTTTGTTGGTACTAACCACTGCATACTGGGAACACCCCACAAGACCTGCTGTTTTGGACATGCTCTGACCCAGTCTTCTAGCCATCACAAATTTGGCCCCTGTCAAAGTTTTCCCTCCTTCCAACATGTTTACTTGCTGCCTAATATGTCACACTCCTTGACATGTGACAAGATATTCAATTATAAGCAAGATAATTATTCACTTCACCTGTCAGTTGTTTATGTCTGATCGCTGTATTAACAAGCACATTAAAATAATTCATTTATTTGCCTTATTTTATTCTTTAATTATTTGCCTTGCACTACTGTTATATCTGCAGTGGACCAAATCAAGCATTCATCAGCAGTGTGGTATAACACATAGTGCACTGTTAAAAGCTGAGAATGTCAGCTATGAGAAAAAAGAAACAAACGCACTCACTTTTCCACTAGGCCCTTCTGCTTGAGGATGTGGTTAACTTCAGCAGATGTCAGTGGCCCTTGAAGCTTCTGACCATTCAACATCTCTTTCTCGAGTTCCTCGATGCTCTAGGACACAAACCACAGTCATCATGTTAACCTGAAGCTCAACACAAGTTCCTGTTATCGAAATCATGTCGTACTGCTGCACACCTTGCCTGTCGTGACAAATGCCTCTGCTACGCGACGGTTGCGTCCGCCATAGCAGGTGGTGATGAGGTCAGCTACTCCACAACTTTCCAAAAAGGTAGCAGAGGACACGGAGCCGTCTTTACTGAAGAGTTTGGCAAAGGCAATCATCTCCATCAGCCCCAGCCTGATCACTGCTGCTTTGGTATTGTCACCACACTTCAGGCCATCACAGAACCCTGCTCCCACTGCCACAATGTTCTGGAAAGCGGAGGCAAAAATATATACAGATTAAAATAAATAAATAAACAAACAAACAAACAAATAAATAGAACAAAAATAGTAACAAAAAGAACACAAATTATTATTATTATTATTATTATTATTATTATTTATACAGCATATTTTAAATACTAAAATGCAGAGTAAAAAAGATAAATACATATTGGAAAGTTGGGAATTTTAGCTAGGAGTGAATTATAGCACATTAATTTATAATAATAAAATTAAGAAAAGAAAAAATTGTTGTATGTCAGATAAACGGAAATATAAAACTCAAAAATATAACACTAGAGAAAAGTTAAAGTAAAAACAAAAATAAAAAGTGTTTTTATATTATTTTTATTAAATTTCACTTGTGGAAGGATGTGTGTAAACTATAATAAGATGTGGACTCATGGTGATGGTTAATGCTTAATCATAATTAATAAGATTACGAAAAGCCACAGAAATGACAGAAACAAATCTATTGTTTCAGCTCTATAATATGACCAGACACAAGGTTCGGGGTATATGTAAACTCCTTTCAGCTTTGCATTTAAAGCATTTTCGCTTATATAAGCAAGCAGAATTTCTGTGTTACATGGGCATTTTAATATGTGTTGCATGCGTATGAGTCACATTTCAGCTCATATGCCCTCCTTATACACAGAGAGGCTTTTCCTGGGAAAGCAGCCAATGAGTGCTATTTACTTTGAGAGCTCCACACAGCTCCACGGTATCTGCATCATCCACGACAGTGATGCGGAAGTTGGGCGTCTGCAGAAGCTCCTTAAAAAGCTGTCCATTCTCCAAGATTTTACTGCCTGCAAAGTGAAAAAACAGCAGCACTGCTTAGTTCCTTCCACCCATTAGATATTGCCTTCTACCCTGAAGCTGGTACTCTGTCATTCTAGCAACTTTGTGTCTTTATAAACTCACTGAAATAGTTCTGTAAAAGGCTAAATATTCTGGTGGTGCAGTGAACCTGTTACAGCATCTGGTTAAGAGATTTGTCATGAACGTGTCACAATGTTAGTATGCACTGCTCAGGGGTGGATTGCAGAAATAGAAAAGTATTTAACTACACTTTATAGTTAAACAGCACAAGACATGCAGTTCTCTGCCTGGGTGTGTCAAATCACCTAATTCTTGCCAATGGCGAGTCCCAACAACATAAACAAGAGCCGAGTTGGAAAAGATGTTACGGGGAACAAAGTGTTGGGTTTTTACAGAGGATCTACCTTAAAATTTGGGTATTACATTGTAATAGAGCAGAACAAGTGCAGTTAACATCTCTGCCATACAGTGAGCTTCACTGTCCTTGCCTTTAACAACCTCTCACTCACAGAACTCAGGCAAGTTCAGGGTAATCTTAGTAACCAGAGGCTTGAGGTTTACAAAACTAAGCTTAGAGGTTTAAACTAAATATGAAATACTCTTTTTGACCTGCACTTAAAACGACATCCACACAATGCTAGCCAGAGCAGGTTTAAAGAGACTGAGTGAAAGGGTTAAAGGATTAATGACATAAGCATATTCCTAATACTGAGTCATACATACTGTATTAGAAATAAAGCACATGACAGTCTGATACAGCCCCATTGAGAGAAGAGGGCCATTACTACAGCACTATAATTTGTCAGTGATGACATTTTTAATAAATCACAGAAGGACCTGTTAAGAGTATAGTTACATTTGATGCTGGGGAGTGTCTGTGAAACAAGTTACTGATTACATTACATGTAGCTGTTTCATCATCAACCTCTATGTTTTACTTTCTCTTGAAAGAAAATGCAGCTTGTCAAGTCTGCTGTTCTGTAGGACTCCTGGAGAAAACTTCCTGACAGTTACTGCACTGTTAAAGCACTGAGCCTCCTTAAATAAACATTTCCTTAAAGAACAATAAAACATTGAAGAAGTTGTCATCACAATGACAATTCGTGTCGCTCAAATCTCCAGAAAATCTGTGGAAATTTTGAAAAATTTAATACTGCAAAGTCTTGATTTTGTGTTTATCTGTGCAAATGCAAAATCACAAAATCCAAGAGGAACCACTTAATACAAACATGTGATTTGCCATGCAGTTAGAAATAATGTCAGAGCTGCTGTTACAGAAACAATCAACAACTGACCACATTATAATAATAAAAAAATTCAGCTGCAGTGTTGTTACCCAACATATCCTACATTTAATATAGTTCTGCTGCTCAGAAATATATATGAAGTAAGTCTCTCAATCCAGAAAAGAAATTCTAAAATCCCCCGATTGAAAAAAAAAAAAAAAAAAAACAATTTGATTCTTTCTTTTGCAGTGAATAATGATGTCACTACCAACATTATAGCTAAGAAAAAGAAGCTAATCCTGCAAATACTTCAGCTGGAGCATTAAAACTTACCATCGCCAAGCAATTAATCTTTTTTCTTACCGATTGTGGTTTCACAGAACTTTTCAGCCGCCACCTCATTAGCAATGTTGGCCCCCATTAGGACACTGACATCAATACCCATCTTCTCCCGAATGATATCAGAAATGAGTTTCAGCCCCTCAGGTCCCTCATCAATACCCTAAAGAGGAACACCGGATAGATAAAGTTTACTCGGATGTGTTTTATTCAAGTCTCAACATCTGTTTCTTTGGAAACATTGAGCTGTGAAGTGCAGCTGTTCCGAAAAAAAAACATCTCGAAGAGCTTTTTGCCCAATGACTCATGAAACAAAATAATAAAAAATAAAGAATGGAGTTAGAAATGCAGATCAGGAACATGTTATGTTTTTTAATGATTAAAGACATTCAAAATGAATAAAGCCATCCAAATTTCACAAAGGTAGAAATCTTATAAAAACAGATTATGTCATGGATAAAAGCAACACAAAAATGTGACTGCATTGTAAAGGCCCAGAGTGAATTCCAATGAGAGCCAAGTAAGTGGAGGGATAAATTATAACAGTAATAAAAGGGAGAGAAAGAGAACCTGAAACTCAGAAATAAACAGAGAATAAGCAGCTGGCCAGGAAGCAAGCAGCCCGTGTTTGACTCATGAGTCGTGCTCACATATGGTGCACTCCCCTGAGCCCTAAAACACACACAAACAAAATCCACCCACATCATTCCTCAGCTCCTATTTTGTATAGAACAGAGAGGTGGAAGTGTAGAGAACTCGTGATGTGGAAACAGTTAGAAGTTTCTACTCAGTTCTTGGACTTAACTTTCTTTTATTTGCAGTCCATAACAATACATTTAATTTATCTTCACATTACCAGGTTAAAGTGACCCAAACTTGATTTTCCACCTTAATGTGAAACAGGTCAGATTTTTTTGGACCATGTGGATATAAAAATCTGATCTTTTCAAATGAGCCACTTTTGCGTGTCTGTTTTGCACTTTTGCACATCTGTTAAGTGGCCAAGCAACATGAAGGTGAAAAGCCAGATCAGAATCTGTGGCTTTTCCTCCCCGACACATTATAGTGTATATGCACACATAAACTTCATAATCATAGTCTAGTCCTGGCAGGGCCAGCTGCTATCACACATTGTCCCTAACCTATGTTTCTTTTTTGCACTCACTGTCTAACCCTGTTTTTTTGCACTCAGTCGGGGGTATGTGTCTTGTCTTGTTTTCTCTGTGCTGTCTCGTCATCCTCTGCACTTATGCTGTATGTTTAGTTAAAAAATTCTTGCACCTTGGAAGTATAGTTTAGTTCAATGTTTGTCTGTGTCACCCTGTATTTTGTTTTTTGTTCTGTGTAGCACCTTGTACTGCATCAGCAATATACGGTTGAAATGAAAATAAAGCTTCTTTAACTTTGACTCAGAGGAAAGATCTGGGAAACTGATTTTGGTGATTCAGAAGAAAACCACCAAAACCGTGAAACAATTGCAGAAGAATGTGATGTGTGCATGTGGGACATTTTGAAGAGAGAGGTGTTCATATTAAAACTGATTGGATTGGACAGATGGATTTCTTGTGGTTATGAATGTGAACATTCAGGATAGACAGATCCAATCCGAAGGAAAAAACAAAATCAGAATTGGCCAAAGAAGCTTGTAATGTAAATGCAGCCTTAATCTCCAGCTCCATCTCAAATCCCCATTAAAAAGTTGGCATAGTGTTTGAGAAATCAGGTGTATCCTGACTGTTTAGAAGTTAAACAAAGTCTATCTGGCTGGTCGATGTCAAAAATAACTTTCCACAAAATACACCAAGTTGATTTTATAGCTTGTTTTATAGATCTTGCATTATAGCCATTAGACGTCACTGAAGAGCTCAACAAAGGATATTCTTCAAGCAGAAACTTAAGGAGACCAGATTACCAACACAGCCATTAGTGGACTTCAACCGCAGCACAATAGAGAGCATACTCACCTATGATATCACAATGATAACTGCAATGAGGGGAAAAAAAAAAAGTTTTTCGCATAGTTAAAACAGCACAGCAGATTATAGGCTTTGAGCTCCCGAACCTGGATATTTTGCATGCTAGCCGACTACAACTAGCAACATCATCAAGGACTCCACCCACCTAGGCCACAAATGTTGGTCCCTTTTCCATCTAGGAAGAGTCAATTCTCCCACTCTCTCAGAGCTGACACGCTATATTGTGTACAATAGGAATAAAGTATTTCCTCTTACATCTATATAAATATTTAAGAACCATTGTCTCTCTATTGTCTAGTATCATGACCATCATGAATAGTCTTTCCATTTCCTCATGTCTGTCCAAACAAAGCAGAATATTTACTGGATAGAATTCACTTTACCTTAATTAAGGTAATTCCACGGGCCGTCTTAGAAACACAGCCGACCATCTCATCACACAGCTTTCGGATAAACTGGTGTGGGACCACAAACACCAGCAAGTCTGCTCCATCTGCAGCATCCCGCAGCTCAGGCACTGCAATCTGCAATAAGAGGGTTGCTTCTTAATACCAGCATAGCAAACTCTATCCTATTACAACAAACATGAATCAGCAATGCCTGGCTTTAAGCGAGTGTATTCCATTTTATATGACAGGGGAACAAATTGAAGTAGGATCATGGCTATAAAACAGACACTTTAAATAGTTCTCACCACATTTTCTGGAAGTTTGTAACCTGGGAGGTATTTGACGTTCTCATGATCGGTGTTAATGATATCAGTAAGTTTCCTTCCATTTATATTCTCCTCATATACCCACATCCTGACAGCGGTGGCAAAATGCTGGAGTTTTTGTGCATTGTGGCCAATGATCCTAGCAATAGCAGAGCCCCTGATTGGAGAATAAGAAGAGATTAAGTTATGTATTATTGATCATTCTCAGTTTACTGTTGTGTTCATTAGGATGGGGTGTGTAAGGTGTTAAGCACAATTGTGAATTCATGACTGCACTTCTGTATAAAAAAACAAACAAACTCAGAGTTTATATTTTTACCGCAATTAACATTAAGTGTTGTATTAAAGGCAAATAATTATTGATTATATATGCAAATTAATGCAAATGCATTTTATTAGTTTTTATACTAGGTATTAAGGTTAAACATTAGCGTTAACAGTATGATATTCACCTCCAACCTGGCGATGAGGTAAACAGTGTGTACTCACCAGTTTCCTGAGCCCACGATACACACTTTCAGCGGTGCAGTCATTGCAAATATCTTCTAACACAGAGAAACCTATTAATATGGCGGAAACTACTGCACACAGCCAACTGATTATAGTTGCTCGATGTGGACCCTGAGGGCGTGAACGTGTTCGTCGACTTTTGATCGCGTCACTAAACGTGACGACCAACCAACGCCGACGGGAGTTGTAGTTATTGGGTATAGAGCTCATTTAGTACAGAAATGCAATTTAATGGAGTTAGAAGTGTCTAACAAGTTTTTCAACTCAAACTAAAGGAAGAGAAGTCACTCGGGGCAGGACTCTATAAGACGTGTTTTTCTGTCAGGTTCTAAGCACAATTCCTATTGGAAAGAATCATTAATAAACCTTATATTTCTAAGACTGTATAGAGGGAAGACTTAAGATGTCCTTATTGCCATTTACACCACAGTAGGATAATATTGTTGAGCACTGTTAACAGCAAAACATAGACTATATTCTAAAATCACAGCTTCCCAACCCTGATCCAACTGTGCAAATTTGCAACGTTTTGATAATCGTAATAGGATGTTATGTCTGTATGATACAGCTTTATTTGCACACTCTGCCAACACCAGTGAGATATTGACCTGTTGTCTTGGTCTTTGTGCCCCCTGGCCTGCCCATATAAATCTTTTCCCTGTTCCCAGCACACTTGATTTAACTAATCAGCTAATCAACAGCCTTTCCTGAGTTGGTGTGTTGGAGCAGAGAAACACTAGAATGTGCAGGGCAAGATGTAGTCGATACCTCAGTGTTATTTCGTAAGGATGTGGAATACAGCTGCATGATTTATACATAAGGTCATGTTTACTCCAGAGTCAGGCTTGAGAACCTGTGGCCTAAATGGAAATAATAAACATAAGAAGTTATTATTCTTATATGATAAGAAGAAATGATTTTTAATAAAGGTTATATATGTAAGGAGAACTCACAAATAGGTCACAATTTAACAGAAAAAATACATAAAGTTCCTTAGTAAGCTGATATTCCAGCATGAGCTGCCAGAGTAGCTTCAGTGAGACTTGGCATGGTTTCTTCAAGTCCTGGTAATTGTACAAAAGGGATGAACCACATTCATGCAAAACATATTCTATAAGTAAGTGTTTTGATGATGGTTGTAGAGAGCATCAAACTTTCATCTCCTACCAGATCTCCTACCAAACCTCCTACTGTTTTTTTTTTAATTAGGTTGAAATACTGTGACGACCTAGGTCATAGATATACATCATTTTCATATTCATCAAATCATTCTGTGAGCTCTCGTTCCATGTGGATAGAATGTGGACAGTGTCATCTTTTAAGAATTGTCTCATTATAGGATAAATATCTATGGTCAGAATAACTTACTGATTTGATATGAATCAAATATTGCACTTAATGCGATTAAAATAATAAGAATACACACCGCTTTAGCCATTTAGTCTTCATGTATACTATTTTAAAAAATCATAATAATTATAATAATAACCAATGAAATCTTTACACAGCTATTCAGAAGAGACGAACGTGCCACGCGTCGCCTGGCTGTAGAAACCCCTAACGCCTTCGCTTAGTGGACTACTCCCGTTAGAACAAGTAGGGAGGGACGGTGGGAGGGAGCGAGAAGAGACACTCAAACACACACACACACACACACTCCACCGAGTGAGCTGCTCCGGGGTGAACGGAGTAGGACGCAGAGAGCCTTCACACGACACCGCGATCATGTTCTTGCGTTACAGTTTCCTTTAACAGTTGGCTGGAGGTTGTTGTGTGCGGGATGGAGAAGTGCGGTGCGGCTCGCTGTGGCAGTGTGTCCGTGGAACGCGGCCGGAGAGCAGCGGCGAGCGGAGCGCAAGCGCGGCCCGGAGCTCCAGTGCCCCAGAGCTGCAGCGGGAAACCGGAGCAAAACCTCCGGCGAGGACTGGAGGGAGTCCTCAACAAATACACCAATCTACTGCAAGGATGGCAACACAGGTAGCGCGCTGACTGATGCCGCTCAGAGGCCATAATCACATACTAATAATAATCATATAGTCAAAACCGCACACTGTACTAAACAGTTCTATAGCTGCCGTGCTTCTAACACTATTTAGTACTATTGTATGCAGTTTTGGATGACCACAGTCACTTAGCTTTATCCTGAACTTTCAGATTGTTGAGTAAGAGCACTTTGATTTCAGTAGTATTGTTCGCGCTCGATTTCAGCTTTTCATGATGTCCACTCTGGTCCACTCGGATTGCATGATCGTTTGTTGACATCGCAGAGGACTATTATATTCAGCTCTAATAGCATATAACATGAAACAATACACTATGCAAAATTAGTCCTGTGCTAAAAAATAAACGACAAATTCAAACTATCCAAGAAGTCCTAATATTCATTCATGTATCTTCAGTAACCTCTTTATCCTGGTCAGGGGAGCTCATCCTTGGGAATACCTGGCATGAGGTTGGAAAACAGCCTTGATGGGCACCCTACACACTCACACATTTGCACTTTAAAGTAGATCCGTCTAAGACCACCTCCTGGGTTGATTTTGGGCAGTGGAAGGAAATTTGAAACCTACAAGAAACACATGTGGATATGGAAAGAACATGATAACTCCACACAGACAGCACGCCAAGCTCAGGGACGAAACTGGGATCCGGGAGCTATGAGTTTGCAATGTTTGTAATATTGGCCATGTTGGCCACCCAGATTCGTTAATGATTTAGGTTTATATAATGAGTTCCAGTCATTTAGTCCCATTAAGTGACACAACTGTGCACTAAATATAGCTTGTTTACAGTATAGGTCAATTTCATTGAATTTCGTATAAATAAAATCAAACAGAGAGATCAGAACGCTAACCCCACCCCTGATTCTAGCTTAATCTTTGTATGTGTTTCTATGACATGAGCTGCACAGAAGTTTGCGACCTTGTTGCTTTAATTGCTATATGATATGAGGTCTGTATCATGTGTCCCTATTCCATAATACTCCATACACTGCTGATGTATCAGCCTGCTGTCTTCTCTAAGTAATGTAATCAGTGCAATGACTTAATTTCCAGCTGACCAATGCCTTAACAATAAGCGGACACTAATTATTTTTATATTGTTATTATTATGTTAATTGGTACTTTAGTCTTCAAGCCTCCCCACGCAAACAGAATATGTTCGCACATATTCATGACTGACTCGATAGACTGCATGCCCACTGAATTCACACATCTCTCAATAGGCATTCGTGACTGCAAACTGTTGTGCTTCTGTACTGCGGGGACTTCCTGCAAGAAATTTTTACACAGAGTATTTCATATTTCGACATGCTTATGTTATGTTTCTCATATGTGAATATGACCTTTGTGGTCTAAAATGTATTTAAAGATCTCTTTTTCTTTATGTGGTCACACAAGGCCTGTTTATTAGTATCATAACAGCTTATTGATTGTAGTAGGCGTGTATCTACTAATGCAAATTGTGTAAGCAGTGTAAGCCTCCAGTCCTCATTCATGGTGGGGCGGTTTGTTGTAATGTGTGAAGGTGGGAATTTCATGGCTGTGGGTACTGCATCAGACAATACAGCGTAGTCCTAATTATGCTCCTTTCATCTGGGAGAGACTGTGACTCATCTGTAGAGAGGAAATCCCCCTTCCCCTTAATGTTCTCTTCTCTCTCACTGCTGCCTCGCCTTGCAATCGATGGGGAAAGCAGCCAGCTATATAATGATCCCTAAGATGAGGGAGTTATATGCCACACATTTAGCTGCATGCCAGTTGGAGTTTACTTAAAGATTTGCAAGTGTAACAGTTTGACCACTATGAAGCAAAATGTTTCTTAATGCAAAATGATAAAGATAAATGGAAAGAATCGTTAGAACCCAGGGGATTTGTGTGGTTACTGTTCAGTATTGGAATTCATTAAAACATGCACAGCAATCCACTCATAAATCTAATGTTTACCATGAAGCAGACTTGTCCGTTCTCTATAACCCCAAAACTCCCCCGATGTGAGTGTATTAGGCATGCATTATGACATGTCATAGCACTGCATGTTCCTTCTCACTGTATGTAAAATATAGGGATGAAACGTTCTCTTTTACAGTACTGTTTATTTCAGATTGATTGCTTTGACTGTAGTTATAGTCTACTTATAAACTCAGTTTTATATTCAGTGATCTCAGAGCATATTACTTAGCAACTACTAGAAGCTACAGTGACACTTCCTTTGTACACTCTCAGAGATTTAAAGGTGCAGTTTGTGATTTTTAACCTTGTTAATAGGCCTACAAAAACCACATAATATTAAAGACACCGTAGAAAAACAAAATGTGGAACTCAGTAGGTTTTAGGTTACATGCTTATTTTTATAAATTTCTAGGTCAAAATTTAGAAATGGTGTCTTTTTTGACATCCATGCATTCAATCTACAAATCCACATCCTTGTTGATCCTTTGTTAGCAGCTAGTTAACTGGTTAGCATCCAGCAAACTGATAAGTGATGAATATTTTCCTATATTTTGTATAGTCATTGTTAGAAATTTAACAAGCTGTTATGTCTGTATGTTGTTTGATCTAAATCAGATACATATAGTCAACATAACTCATTTAAAGGTAAGAGGTGCTACTACTGACTCTATGTGCAGTCATGTTGACTTGACATCACTTGTTGAAGTTGGTGGAACTCTAAGAGCAGTTGAGAAGACCACATTGAGTTCCTAGGAATTCCTAGTTGAGGAGGCACTTTCTGTATTGTTTCCTGGTTGGAGGATGGGAATTGCGAGTCACCTCCAGTGGAATTCAGCATAACTTACAATCTTCTCCTTTAAAGAATGTAACACATCATTATATGGCCACATTTGTTTGGTGCCTCTTCTTTCTACAACTTTCTTGCACTAGGGTTTGACTAGTCACAAACTTAGAAATAAATAAATCTCTTTATCCCCTCTACAGGTATTTTGTTCTGGATCCTGAGCTTGGTCAACTGCAGTACTTTCTAAACGAACAAAGTAAGAACCAGAAACCCCGGGGCTCCTTACCTCTGATGGGTTCTTCTGTGGCCCCCAGTGATGAGTTTCCATTCATGTTCACAGTCTATGCTGTTAATGGAGAGCTCTTTAAGCTGAGAGGTAAAAGAATAAACTTCTTTTCAAGCTTCATTTCCGCTGATTTTTCATTCCAACTCTTTCCTCTTGGCTCTTGTCATATTCACTTTCCTGTGCTTCTTTCCTGCTGTCACTCATTCTCTTTCTTCCCTGCTCATTTCCTTTGAGACTTATCTGTCTGCCATCTTTAAAGCAGCATATCCTTTTATGTCAGCTTTTACCCATGGCAGATCCCTGTCTTTCCACTGGAACCCATTCTTCTTTATGTTTCTCTCATTTTCACTTTTTTGGTGTCAATCAGCTGAAGCAATTAATTAGTTACCTTCACTCCTTTTCCTGAACCTGTTGCATCCTTGCCATTGTCATAATCGCACTCATTCACACAGATCTCATGTAAAGAGGACAAAATAACATGGTTGTATAACAAAATTATTTTTAGAGGGTTTGCTAGACAAGCACATGAAACATAGCTGTTATGTGTAGTGGGATAGCATGTTATGAAGCCCTTGTGGCAGGTGGTTGATGCCACTCCTCTCCCACTTTGTAGTGTTTTTGCTGTCACAATTTTCAGGTGCTGCTTTCTCATTTCACACATTTCTGCTCCGACTGCAGGCTACAGCTAACCTTCAAATTGAGTTGTAGTGTTTCGTATAAGAGTTAACAGACAGTCAATATCTCACCTTTATCATGAAGCTGCAAAAGCTTTTACTGTAACTGCTTTCTAATGATAGACCCGATTGTCCTTTGTGAACAGCAATTTGTCCTGTCTGTGTAAGATTCATTAGATGGAACATAAGCATGTTTGTGTAGATTTATGGTCAACTTACACTACATCATGGTAATTAAGCACAATCTTTTTTGCAATATTAGATTGACTGGTTCTGAATATAGTGAATATACATACACACTCACACGCATATATGTCTATATAAAAGTCTGATGTGTGTGCTTTGTGTCTGTACAGCTTGTGATGCGTATGAGCGGCAGCAGTGGATGACCCAGCTTCAGCTCTGTGCCCGTCGCCATTCAGAGGGCAGTGCCAAGGTAGCATAGTTAATTACAGTGTACATATATACTCTCTGTCTCTTTCTCACAGTCACGCCACCTTTCTTTGACCCCTCTGTTTCCCTTTCCTCTGACCTCTGTTGCACTTTGGCTAACTGCCTCGGCAGTCTTGTGATTTAAAGGTTAGTCTCACATTTTCTCTCAGCTGAAAGTGGGATAATAAGTTTAATTTCTCCAGAGGATATCGGTATCACATTCTGTGCTGCTCAGAGTGGTTTTGGAGTTTGCAAAAAAAGTGGCTGCTGGTTTTGTAAAGAAATGAAGCCAGCTGATTTGTTTGTCTCTTAAGCTGTAATAACTTATTCTTCTCTCTTCCTAATCTCTTCTATTTTATGCATTCTCTTATCAATCAGAATCCTAATTACTTTATTTGCCACTGGAATTTAGTTTCATTAATAGTAATTGTTATTATTATAGTTATTATTTGCTTCAAATTGCATTTTATTTATTAGCTTTTGAAAATCTCAGTAGGCTGTAGACCTCAGGTTACCTCTGTACAGCAGTTTGAGCAACAGAAGTTGTTTTAAATGTGCTAAAAACTGTACTCAGTACGCTCTTTTGGTTTTGCTCGACATTTTTTTCTTCTGTTTTTCCACACATTTTTACTGCATATTGAAAACTGTAGGACTTCAATGGTTTGGATAAGTTAAACATTCTGCACTCTCTATGTACTACTACTGTAGTTACTGAATAATACGCTTTAAGATAAACAAATCAATACTAAGCTGGTGCTTTAAAGGGTCAAGCAAAACAAAAAAAGATAACTCAGTGGTGAAAAATCTAACAAGACTGCTAAACACCTTTGGCTTAACCAACATTGATTTTATTTTTAACCTCTGTAAAGTTAAACATTAATCATTCACTCTCATTTTGTCTGATTATTTAGTTACACATTATAAATCACCAAGGTCTCACTAGACAGGGTTACTGAAGGTGCCTTTACTATCATTGTTTATATTTATTAGCTATGTAAATCATTATGGTTTAGATTTTAACTTTTTTTTTTATCCCAGTCCAGACATGATCGTAGTATATACAGATAATTTCTAGAATTTGTGAATCAGCTCAAGAAACCAGCAGAAAGCCTTTTCATGCAGCCTGACAATATATTATATGCCTAAATCCTTCAAAGCACATTATTTCTTATAATATGTACACAGCCCTGCTGTGGTCTATGAGGTGTTAGATTATCGGAGCTCTGTGGAGTGGCATTCAAAGCCCTGTTTGTATGGTGTGGGTGTGTGTGTGTGTTTCTGAGTGTCTGTGTTCTGTTCACGGCTGAAATATAAGCCTGCTTCTGTAATGCACTGCCTATTAGACTGAGGCAGTTTTGCACTGTCAGGTCTTATTAGAGCAGCCACACTGCCTGTAAGAAGCTGCCTGGGCTTTTTAGTGAATCTTTATTCATGCTCATTTCATAGTTTATAGTTCAATCCTTTAAACATCCTAACCAGTTTAGAAATAGATGAACTTGTAGAAGGAGATCTTTATGGAGCATTCTTCCGATTCTTTCTGCAAGAATACACAGGCAAATCTGTGCATGCTGTTTTTGCAGAATAAACCTAGAAGTGTTTTTGTCAGCTAAAGAGACTGATATAATGATTTTAGTGTGTTTGTATTGAAGTGATGTTGAATTAGGGAATGAGATAAATGAGGTAAAAAATAATGTCATTGTTTACATTGCATGGTTGTCTGCAGACAGATTAGAAATTCTGTTCCTCTGTTGAGGAGGTTTCAGAGATGGAACTGTGCCATCTTTTCTTTTCTCAATGCTCCCTGGGGAGTGTAATACATTCCAGCACATTCTCTCTGTTCTCTCTCTCTCTCTCTCTCTCTCTCTCTCTCTCTCTCTCTCTCTCTCTCTCTCTCTCTCTCTCTCATATTCCTGGTTCATCCGTTCCCTCCCTTTTCATACAACTCCCTCCACCCCTTTGCACTCTGCCTCCCTCCCTCCCTCCCTTGTTTCCTTCCTCTCTCCCTCTTTGCGGGTGAGGCTGCAGTAGTGGGCAGAAGATGCCCTCGTGTGTCACAGGGCAGCGGGGTGGCTGTCGAGGGCAGTTGCACATCTCTGGCAGGAGACAGGACTTGGCTGCCCGTGTCCTGTCTCACTCCTGCTGCTGCTGCTGCTATCTTTTTCAGGGCTGCTCTTTATCCTCGGCCTCCTCCTCCTCCACGGGCAGCCGGACCCGCAGTTGCTCCCTGCTCCCTCATCCCGCTCCATCTTGCTCCTCCACTGCCACCCAGAGGCAAAACCTCCCGCATGGGCACGGGACCCCAAGCTCCATCATCACCATCACCCACCACAAATCACCCACGAGTGGGCACCGGGCCTGCAGCCACAATCCTGCCCGTCTGCACCATGTCAAAGAGGTAGGGTACGCAATCTGCAATGCCAGGCTAGATATATAACCCCAAAAAGTTTATTTTTTAAATTTTGTATTTTAATTTCTTTCTTTCTTTCTTTCTTTCTTTCTTTCTTTCTTTCTTTCTTTTCTTTCTTTCTTTCTTTCTTTCTTTCTTTCTTTCTTTCTTTCTTTCAATGGTTACATGTTTTAGTTTGCTATAGATATAAAATATATTTCAAAATTAAGCTCATAAGAGTTTGACAGTTGACATAAAAGTTAAACAAACTGAAAAAACAAAATGGTGATGTTTGTCGCATTTCCTCCTCCATCTCTTACTTGAGCTCATGCCTGTGCATACACCCAAGGCTGTCAAATGATTTTTACATCTATTTCCATAAATACATTTCTATTACTGACAACAGTTATTTTGTAAACTCAAAAGAGATCAGCTGAACATAGGGGTTAGAACTGTCTCTATAGTTTGACATATTATTGGTGTTGTTATGGATTACAGGTTGTAAGGTGTTAAGTGTCCCTTTAACTCCTTCTTAAGATTCATGCTAGTGCAGTTTTTCAATGCGTGGTGTGCATTAGCCACATTCCCTATAGAACTCTTCAATCTTGGCGGGTGTGCGACTGATGCGTCAGCATCCAGAAGTGGCTGCTCAGCAGAACGCTGGTGTCTTCACATTGTTTTGACGTTGTTGCAGCAATACTTCACTGTTTCATTTTTATGAGAGTAAGACTTCAGGCCATGGTGAATGTACACTTATATGCCTTAACTGAGGCTATAATCATTTATAATTTGTATTATGTTAACAAGGTAAGTTTTCTTAGCAGTTATTTTTTTATTTATGTAATGAAATTGAGTTAATATTAGTTTTACTAATTTAAATAATAAATCTTTATTGTAAGTAAGGTGTGATGTATTTCAATTAAAATTATGTATGGACATATAAGTGACACAACTTATTTCAAACCAGACATTTACAGACATCGGCCATTTTAATAGAAAACCTTGTACAGCTGTTCATTTATTCAGTAATCCAATCAGCCAATCACGTGGCATCAGTGCAATACATACTATCAAGTAGATACAGACATGGTTGTGTTTTTCTAATCTTTAACCTCTGCACCTCTGCCCACTGTAGCCTCAGATTTGAATTCTTGGCTTACAGAAATGGATGGAAATGTGGTCTGCTGCTGTTGACCCATCCACCTCAATCTGATGTGCTATTCATTCTAAATTGCTATTCTACTCACCCCAGTTGTGAAGAGTGGACATTTGAATTACTGTAGCCTTTCTGTCATCTCAAACCAGTCTGCCCATTCTCTTTTGACCTCTCTCTCATCAACATGATGCTTTTTTACATCTCAAGAAATCTCAGGAGCTTAGTGCAACTCACTGCATTATGAACAATTTTTGCCTCATTATGTACACACCTAAAATTAACCCCTTATATGCATGTTTTGACCCACTAATAACACATGACCTGATTTCTCCCTCTATCCTCTTCTGTCGTCCCTCTCTATTGTCCATTTCTTTAATTTCTGTAATGTTTTTAATAACATTACAGACAGAAACTGAGCAATCAGATTTTAGCAAATAAACTAATGCTCATGTGTTTAACAATGTCAGTGGATCATCAGGGTGGGGACAGTTTTCACATTGAGGTGGGGACAGTTTCCACTGCTTTGCCATATCAGATTACTAACCACCATCATGGGGTGTGTTTGTGTGTGTGTGTACTGTAGTTTGCAGTTCTGAGTTTTATCTTAAGTATGTTTGTTTCCTTCATTACAAGCTGTTCTTATTTATACATTTTTGGCTTTTTGGTCTCTATTTTCTGACTCATTGCACAGTCAAAGTCAATGCCAGTTCACAGTTTGCTTAAAAACATAAAATGAGACAGCATGACAGTATATAAACAGCCTATTTCTGCTTAATCTGCTTTGCCATGTTGGTGTAATGAGTGTGATTACTGTGCCAACACTCTTATCTTTCATATTACAAACAACATAGGACATTATCATTTTAATAACCAAAAAAAGATCAAACACAGCTTCATATTTTGCCAGATATGACTTGGCTTCCCCACAAAGCTGGAGTGGATTGAAATAACGGACATTTGTTCCATAAGTTAGATGTCTCAACATCCTTCATAGGTTATAAATAAAGGAAGTGTACTAACGTTGTTAAAAAATTACAGCATTTTTAAAACCCATTTTATTCAGTCAGATTCAATTCAACAGAGCTCCCAAAGCAACATGCTAACATTCAGACACTTTCTTCAGGACCTTATAATCTCTGTCAGAAATGTAGAGTTTTAAGCAAATGGAACAGACATTTATATAATGAATTAATTCTGTCAAAAAGTTAGGCCAAAGGCAGCCAGAATGAAAATCATTTAAACCAGCCAAAGCACAAATATTCACTTCAGAGGAACTGCTTCAGCGGCCTGTTCTGAAATGCTCTGCTGGGTTTTCAGTTAAATACTTAAACACACTAAGCAATACTAGCAAGAGATCTTATCATGTACAGTGAGATATTGACAGGGGATGTGTATATAATTGTAGCTCTGAAAATGAAGAATTTATGTCCAAGCTTCAGTGAAGCTGTTTCGGGAGCTCAGGGAGACTCAAGACTGAAGTTGTTTTTTTTTGTTGAAGTTGAAGTGACTGTTCATAAAATTGTTATTACTTTTTTCATGCTAGTCATTGGCAATAATAAAACGTAATTGCCCGGCCAGGATGGTACAGTCATTGTGCCTGTTTATGTTGGGTAAAAATCTACAAGTTGCTGTTTTGTCAACATATGGAATCAGTGCTGTTGCAGAAGAATGTAATTTGTACCTGGACAGAAATTAGTAAAAAATCAGACTCATGAATCATTAATGGGGTGGTTGCAAGCATACACCTGTGAAGGGTTGGCTTCCTGTCCAGGCTGTACTCCATTATGTGCCCTAAGTCCCCTGGGATAGACTCCAGGTTTCCTGTGACCCTGTGTAGGATAAGCTGTACAGAAACTGGATGGATGGCTGGATGGATGGATGGATGGATGGAAATTAAAGAAAAACTGGTAGTTGTAGTGTTATTGTGTGGGGGTATTTCCTAGGTATGGTTTTGGTTCAGTTCTTTCATTAGAATGAAGGCTTACCTGAAATGAATGTTATTTTGAATAATGATCTATGATTAAACATTTTTACCCTGAAGGGAGAGCTGTTTTCCAAAATGATAATATTCCCATGCCCAGGGCATGAGGGCTCTCTGAATAGTTGATGAGGATGAAAATACTGTAAATCATATCTTTTGGCTCTTATATTTACCAGAACCCAGTTGAACACCTGTGGGAGACTGAAAAAATGTGTTAGACAGCACTTTCTACAACCATCTTCATTAAAACATCCAATGAAAAACCTTTTTGGGGGGCTCATCCTGATAGTACATCAGTTTTTGGAATAAATGTTACTCATTGTATCATGTTTTATCACTAATATTTATATAATACACATGCCTTACACTGGAGGTTCAAAAACCTTCTGTAGCTAAGGACCGCTTTACATGTAAAATAAATCCTATGGATCCCCTCAGTGTGGATTTATTTCATGAATTTAAATCTGACCAAAATATTTTTGGAGCTTTTTATTCCTGCAATTGAAATCAATAGAACACATAAGATCTGGGCTGAATTTAGTGCTTGGACCCCTAAATGTTATAACTTTGTAATTTCCACAATTTTTCCAAATAAAAAATTTCCACACTGGGGGTGTCTGGACCATGCTTTACACCACTGTTGTCAGAACTGCGACCATATGAAAAAAATGTCAGTATTAACATGTTTTATTGAGTGTACCACATAGCTTTTATAAATAGCTGCTATCAGTTTAGGGAAGCAAAAATATTTAGAGAATCAAAAAATAATTTTTTTTTTAAGTCATCACATTTAGTTCTTTGCAAGTTGGGTTACAGATGATGCCTGCCTAAAGTTAACAACTTACAGACATCACCAGATGCTCAGTATGTTTCAGGGCATTGCTTTGAATTGGAGCCATTAATTTCCTGTGGCTTTGGCATTGTGGTTCTTTACACTTCTGGAATGGTCCTGCTGTTGCTGTCAGTCAGTAAACACAAGGGAATTGCTTTTACCTGCAACCTTTTTTTTACTTGCGCATGCTACCAAGTTACATAGACCACGGTTCCTTTTTTCCACACTCTTCTCATCCCATACCTATTTTTTGGTTAATGTTTATTTTAATCTTATTTGTTACACTTTTAACACTAGAACACAGACTGCTTGCTGATTGGATAAAAATGGCTGTTTTTTTGTGTTTCTGAATTAACAGTTATTTATGACCTGTGAATTGGAATTATCAGGCTAACCAACACACTCAATGTCCTAATGTGTCCATTATCTTTGTCATCAAACTTTAAGCTATTCTGATACCCAGGGCTATGCTCGATCTGTTGCATCCTACAACAAATCGGATGTGTAACAGCTGCAGGCATGTTGTATCAGCTCTGCTCTGGGTTTTACAGTGAGTCAGAGTGACTGACAGATGGAACTCGGTCTGGTTGGTTCTGTGATGATATGCTTCATATACCTTGCTCATAGCCTTAATGTAGAAATTTGTCCTTTTCTCTAAAATTGAACCCTGAAATCAATGCAATTGCAAAAGATGTGAAGTCTAAACGACTATAAAAAAAACACCTTATTGCTATCTCCAGCAACCAGGAGATGAGCAGCCTTTGACCTTTTCTATCAGGAATAATTGAGTGTTCAGAGTCCATGTTATGTGGCCAAGAAAGCTCTTTCTTATTCTTGAAACGTTTGAAATATAAGTTTGTAACTGACAGCTTGGGGGAAAGACATGCTATTTATTTATATAAGAAGATTTAGACTAAAATATTAGATCGAAGTGTAAAAGTGTGAGTTGTATCTCTTAACAAACAGGCATAGTTGGCTGGACTTTGAGTTTGACTTTCCTGTGAGATATTTTATGGCATTGTCAAATGCTTATTATCCAACTCAGATATTTTGCAGGTGTTTATATATTATATTTGTATTTTTGTGCTATATTCATGTTCATAAAGGGTAAAAAAACTAGTCATCATGATTTAATCCCCCTGGCCATCAAATAAATGCATACCTTACTTTGTTTAGCTTGTTTTAAACTATCCAACCATGGACAGTGGTGGCTCAATGATTAAGGCTCTTGCTCTTCAGATTACTGAACAGAATGTATGAGTTCAAGCCCAAGCACTGCCAAATTGCCACTTTTGGACCCTTAAGCAAGGCCCTTTACCCTCTCTGCTCCAGGAGCGCTGTATCATCTCTGAACTCTAGATATGAGAAGAAAAAAAATTCACTGTACTGTAAAGTATAATGTGTCAAAAATGCTTCTTATTGACTAACATCTTATTGATGGTTTGGCTAGAATCATAATTAACCATAGGAAACATGCATGATTCTCATTTCTGTTTGACAGCTACCATAGCGACCCACAACATATCAAAGTGAGAGCCAATAAAGTATAGGAGGTTTACTGTAGGAGGATTTTAAATAAGCAGCTATTGTTTTAAACTAAGATGCCACCTTTCATCTCACTAGCATGTTTTTTTTTTTTTATCTTTTTTTCCAGTGGCTCTTGGACAATGATATTTTATTTTGCTGCCTTTTAATGCTATTAATGTGGAAATATTTGTCTATGGTAGCCTAGATCATGTGTTAAATAATTAAATGGCAAATCCTGAATACCGTCACTAGTTCTGCTACTATTTGGCATCCATGCACAGTGGATGAGCGTGTTACACTCGTCAGCTTAATTATACAGATCAAGCAGTGATTTTGTTTAAAATATTCACTTTTCCTTCCTGAAAATAATAACTGGATACTCCTCTGCCTTAACCCAAGTTTTTATGGCGCAAAATCTGAAGATAGAATTGCATAATAAAACTTTAGAATTCCAAACTATCTTGCAGTGTGCAGTCAGTAAGTAACTGCACTGTGTTATTTATGTTTGAACCTTGTGTGTAACTTGTTGCTGTTCTCAGAGTGAAAATCCCCTAATGTCTTATGTCTCCCCTAAATCCCCTAATGTCTTGTATAACAATGCCGCCAATTGTTAGGATTCAGTTAGGCAAAAGAGCTGTGATTCCTATAAATAAAATAATCAAAATCTAAATAATCTAAAATTGAGGCTGACATTCTGCAGATTAAAATTGGACAATTCATTGTGCTGGACCACAGAGCAACACAATGAGAAGTGTGACACTGTATAATTACTGACTGCACAGTGTGTGCCACATTCACACTGCAGCATTTACACAGAATGATAAGAGGTTTCCTGAGCTACCTGACAGAGCTACACCTGGCAGCCAGGGTCAAAGATCAAATGAATCTGAGTAAAAGAGACCAAATGCTTATCTCATGGTTGCTGGAGATATAACAGCTCCTTATTTCCCATTAGACTTGACCTTTTCCAGCTGCGATCATCTTAATGTTTGATTTCAGGAAAATGGGTGGGGATGGAGGGGTAGGCGTGATGTGCACATACTTTCCTCTCTAGCTCTTAAAACGCACTCCCTTTATTGTAATGTGTACTGTATAGTGTATGTTGTAGTCCTAGTACATTTTAGCTTTTTATTTTGGTCTGCAACACCTTATCAAGTCACAGCTAGTTTGTATGTGCATGATTTCAGTTGAGACTGCTTGTATGCAGACATGGTTAACATTATTTGCTGTACAGAACAAATATGCAGATTATAACAATATTTTGTGCCAGTGGCATAGAAAGAGATCTAATAGAGAACAATCCTCTTACCTTGTGTGTGTGTGTGTGTGTGTGTGTGTGTGTGAGAGAGAGAGAGAGAGCGCCTGAGCCTGATCATGTGTCTTGTTACAGCCACTCCCATGGACTTTTCAAAGAGAGATTTCGAACATAGAGAGAGAGAAAAAATGGATTGAGTGAAAGAGCACACTGAGATGAAGGGGAAAACAGGAGACTATTTTGGAATAAAAGAGAGTGGTTTTCTGTGTACTCTGTCTACATTTTGTCCTCTTATGTGTCCATAAAGCTGGTAAAAGCAGAATAATAACACACTATAAGCAATTTTGCTGGGTTCAGACTGAGCTCCAAATGCAGCCACATTTTCCCAAACACATCAGTCAAGAATGGCTTTTAGTTACAAACATGCAACATGCACTTGGAATAGATTACGCTTTCTGGAGCTATGATCATAACTTCTGAAGCCTCAGACAAAAAAGAACTGGAGCACACAGACAAAGAGAGAATATTAAAGTGTATGAATTTTTAATGCAAGATGAATTATGAAATTTTAGTCACACCAAGCACAGCACAGCAAAATCCTTCCGCATTATAACACTCCAAGAAAAAAGTGACATAATTCCATATATCCAAAATGGTTTAAAGCTGAAAATGATTTAGAGCAGAGCTTGTGGTTGTCCTGGATTTAATATGGTTTCCAATCAGTAATTTTTGGTGGAGGTAGAAATCTGATTCGTTCATTTCTTCAGTCAAAGCACATTTAAAATAAGATAGAACTTTAGATTAGACAAGAGATTTAAATATAAATGAAATATTCTATATATACCAAATGTATACAAAATTTAAAAAATGGTGCTAGGGAACAAGCTAGGGAATACCATATTGCACATAACATGATATTGCACATGGAATTATATTAACATATATATTGTAAATATTGTGAATTGGGATAGTGCATATTATAATTCAGTAATACTGTCAGTGTTCATTGTGTCAGCTCTTCGCATGGTGCACATGGTTCTTAGGTCAGAATGAGTACTGAATACTGATCAAGAGGAAGATTTTTTATGCAATGGATTTTACATGCTGGATTTTATATCTGCTAAATAAGATCAAAAGATGAATATGAGATGATAGATCATAATTACAGCTTTCATTTCCTAATATTTACATCTATATGTGTTAAACAACAAGTTATCTTTCGTGGAAGACTACTAATATTTTGGTGAGTATTGGAACAGACTGTGTTAAAGCCCCTCCTTGAACCGCCACCTTATTGTGGTGGAGGGGTTTGAGTACCCGAATGAACCTAGGAGCCATGTTGTCGGGGGCCTAGTTCTCCTGGTAGGGTCTCCCAAGGCAAACGGGTTCTAGGTGACGAGTCAGACTAAGAGTGGTTCAAAACCTTTATGGAAGTTAAAGCAAGGACCCTTACGTCGCCCGGACTGGTGTCACTGGGGCCCCACCCTGTAGCCAGGCCTGGGGTTGGGGCACGCAGGCGAGCGCCTGGTGGCCGAGTCTTTGCCTGCTGGACTCGGCCAGGCACAGCCCGAAGGAAAGACTTTCCTGTAGGCCCACCACCCGCAGGGAGGAGCATAAGGGTCCGGTGCAGTGTGTTTTGGGTAGCAGTCATGGGCGGGGGCCCCGACGACCCAAACCCTGGACGAAGAATCTGGCTTTTGGGACATGGAATGTCACCTCACTGGGGGGGAAGGAGCCTGAGCTGTTGAGGGAGGTTGAGTGGTACCAGCTAGAGATAGTCGGGCTTGCCTCCACCGAACCGAACTCCTTGAGAGAGGTTGGACCCTCTTCTTCTCTGGAGTGCCCCATGGTGAGAGGCGTTGGGCTTGCTTACAGCCCCCCAGCTCAGCCGCCATGTGCTGGAGTTTTCCCTGGTAAACGAGAGGGTTGTTTCCCGGCGCCTTCGGGCCGAGGATAGGTGTCTCACTGTTGTTTTGGCTTATGGGCCGAATGGCAGTGTGGAGTACCCAACCTTCTTGGAGACCCTGCGAGGGGTGCTGGAAGGTGCTCCGACTGGGGACTCCATAGTTTTGCTGGGGGACTTCAACGCCCATGTGGGCAACGACAGTGATACCTGGAGGGGCGTGATTGGGAGGAACGGCCCCCCTGATCTGAACTCGAGTGGTGTCCTGTTGCTGGACTTCTGTGCTAGTCACAGCCTGTCCATAACGAACACCATCTTCAAGCATAAGGGTGCCCATCAGTACACGTGGTACCAGGACACCCTAGGCCGGAGATCAATGATTGACCTTGTGGTCATGTCATCTGACCTTCGGCCGCATGTCTTGGACACTCAGGGTGAAGAGAGGGGCGGAGCTGTCAACTGATCACCACCTGGTGGTGAGTTGGATCCACTTACGGAGGAGGATGCCGGACAAACTTGGCAGGCCCAAACGTATTGTGAGGGTCTGTTGGGAACATCTTGCTGATCCCTCTGTTAGGGGAGTCTTCAACTCCCACCTCCAGGAGAATTTCAACCAGATCCCGAGGGAGGTTGGGGACATTGAGTCTGAGTGGACCATGTTCTCCTCCTCCATTGTTGACGCAGCCATCCGGAGCTGTGGCCGTAAGGTCTCTGGTGCCGGTTGCGACGGCAATCCCCGAACACAGTAGTGGACACTGGAAGTAAGGGATGCTGTCAAGCTGAAAAGGAGTTCTATCGAGCCTGGTTGGCTTGGGGGACTCCGGAGGCAGCTGAGGCATACCGGCAGGCCAAGCGAACTGCAACCGGGGTGGTCTTGGAAGCAAAAACTCGGGTCTGGGAGGAGTTCGGTGAGGCCATGGATAAGGACTATCGGATGGCCTCGGGGAAATTCTGGCAGACCGTTCGGTGCCTCAGAAGGGGTAAGCAGCTTTCTGCCAACACTGATTACAGTGGAGGTGGAGAGTTGCTGGCCTCGACTGGGGATATTGTCGGACGGTGGAAGGAATACTTCGAGGATCTCCTCAATCCCACTGCCACGCTTTCCGTTGAGGAACCAGAGGCTGAGGACTCAGAGGTAGATTCATTCATCACCCAAGCTGAGGTCACTGAGGTAGTTCAGCAGCTCCTTGGTGGCAAGGCACCGGGGGTGGATGAGATTCGCCCTGAGTACCTTAAGTCTCTGGATGTTGTGGGGCTGTCTTGGCTGACACGTCTCTGCAACATAGCGTGGCGGTCAGGGACAGTGCCTCCGGACTGGGCAACCGGGGTGGTGGTCCCTCTTTTTAAGAAGGGGGACCGGAGGGTGTGTTCCAACTATAGGGGGATCACACTCCTCAGCCTCCCAAGGAAAGTCTATTCCAGAGTACTGGAGAGGAGAGTCCAATCGTTAATCGAACCTCGGATACAGGAGGAGCAATGCGGTTTTCATCCTAGTTGTGGAACACTGGACCAGCTCTATACCCTCCACAGGGTGCTCGAGGGTTTGTGGGAGTTTGCCCAACCAGTCCACATGTGTTTTGTGGACTTGTAGAAGGCATTCGACCGTGTCCCTTGTGGCATTCTGTGGGAGGTGCTCTGGGAGTACGGGGTCCATGGCCCTCTGTTAAGGGCTGTTCGGTCTCTATATAACCAAAGCAGGAGCTTGGTTCGCATTGCCAGCTGTAAGTCAGATCTGTTCCCAGTGCATGTTGGACTCCGACAGGGCTGTCCTTTGTCACCGGTTCTGTTCATTGTTTTTATGGACAGAATTTCTAGGCGCAGCCAGGGGCTGGAGGGAGTCCGGTTTGGGGACCACAGGATTTCATCACTGATTTTTGCAGATGATGTTGTCCTGTTGGCTCCTTCAAGCCTGGACTTACAGCATGCACTGGGGCGTTTTGCAGCTGAGTGTGAAGTGGCTGGGATGAGGGTCAGCACCTCCAAATCTGAGGCCATGGTTCTCTACCGGAAAAAGGTGGCTTGCACCATCCAGGTTGGAGGGGAGCTCCTTCCTCAAGTGGAGGAGTTTAAGTATCTCGGGGTCTTGTTTACGAGTGAGGGAAGGATGGATCGTGAGATTGACAGACGGATCGGTGCAGCGGCAGCAGTAATGCGGTCTATGTACCGGTCTGTTGTGGTGAAGAAGGAGCTGAGCCGGAAGGCGAAGCTCTCGATTTACCAGTCAATCTACATTCCTACTCTCACCTATGGTCATGGCCGAAAGGGTAAGATCCCGGATACAAGCGGCCGAAATGAGCTTTCTCCGTAGGGTGGCGGGGCACTCCCTTAGAGATAGGGTAAGGAGCTCTGTCACCTGGGAGGAGCTCAGAGTAGAGCCGCTGCTCCTCCACATCGAAAGGGGGCAGTTGAGGTGGTTCGGGCATCTGTTTCGGATGTCTCCAGGACGTCTCCCTGGGGAGGTGTTCCGGGCATGCCCCACCGGGAAGAGGCCCAGGGGAAGACCCAGGACATGCTGGAGAGACTATGTCTCTCGGCTGGCCTGGGAACGCCTCGGGGTCCCTCCGGAAGAGCTGGAGGAAGTGTCTGGGGAGAGGGAGGTCTGGGCATCCATGCTTAGACTGCTGCCCCCTCGACCCGGCTCCGGATAAGCGGAAGATAATGAATGAATGAATGAACGAATGACTGTGTTAAAGGAAATGTAAGTAAATAATAATTTAGCTGCATATTACTTGACTGCAATAACTGTCTTTAAGCTGGCGACCTACTAACATCAAACCACTGCATTCTTCTTTTGTGATGCTTTTCCAGGCTTCTTGTTTGTTTTGGAGGGGTTTCTCCCGTTAGTCTTTTTTTTTTCAGGAGCTGAAATAAATTCTCAGTTGGATTAAGGTCTGTTGATTGGCTTGACCAGTCTAAAACCTTCCACTCCAACTCCCAGATGAAGTGTTTTGACGGGTTGGTAATGTGTTTTGGGTAATTTTCTTGCTTCTTGATGTAGATCCTTCCAAATAGATTGGATACATTTCTCCATAAATTGGCAGACGGAATGTTTCTGTAGACTGTTGAATTTATTCTGCTGCTACCATCATGAGGTCCATCATCAGATTAGTGAGCTCATTGTACAAGCAGCCATGCAAACTTAAGCTCTCTCCACTAAGAAGCAGCCATGTTAGCCCACTACCTCCACAATGCTGTACCAATGAGCATGTATGTTTTGGATCATAGCCGATCACTTTGGTAGAAGTTATTCTTGCTTCCAAAATTTTTGTGGCTCATGTGTGTACTTTTTTGCATATTCAGATCTGACCTTCTGATTCTTGCTGCTGGTGAGAAGATTGCATCTTGTAATATGGCCTATTATATCTCTGCTCTCGAAGTCTTCTTTGAACAGTGGATTGTGATAACCTGGCGTTGGTGGTGTCACTGACTCTTGTTTTGGGGATTTTTCTTATAATGTTTCAGTGTATAATTTCTTTTCTACATTGTTGTATTGGCTATGCCCAGTGTCTGATCAATTTTCCCTCTTTTCCCTCAACATGGCTTGCTTTTCTCACACAGACAGCTCTCTGGCATTCATGTGGGTTTATATTTTACAGCAATTGCAGTCTTCACAGGTGAAATCCAGAGCTTAAACCAAGAATGGACATTCATCGCTATTGCTTGTTTAAACAATCAGTGTAACAGGACACACCTGGGCAATATCTGGACGTGAAAGCTGAAATTCAGCTCTGTTGTTTTATATTCATCATTTGATCTCAAACCATAATATGTATTCTTATTTAAAAAAAAACTGGGGATGGGTTGATGTTGTTAGGGAAATATGATGATGGTTGGGGCAGAACAAGTGGGGACAAAATAGGAATGTGTTGTGGAAAGAAGAGTCAGAATGTGGACTGGACATACAGAATGTGGTGTTTGGACATGCAGTGACGAGGTGAAAATGCTGTTAGGGCGTGCATAGGATAAGGATGGTGTTGTGACATGCAGAGATGGGATGGGGATGGTGTTGGGGCAAGCTGGGACAGGATGGGGACTGTTTGAGGGTAGTCAGGAATGGGGTGAGGATGGTATTAAAGCATGCATGTGTGGGATGAGGATGGTGTTGGGGCATGCAGAGATGGGATAGAGATGGTGATGGGGCATGTAGGGATGGGGTGAAGATGGTGTTGGGTCATGTAGGAACAGGAGGAGGACTGTGTGGGGGTGTGCAGAAATGGGATAAGGATTGTGTTGGGGCATGCAGGAATGGGATAAGGATTGTGTTGGGACATGCAGGAATGGGATAAGGCCTGTGTTGGGGCATGGAGGAATGGGATAAGGATTGTGTTGGGACATGCAGGAATGGGATAAGGCCTGTGTTGGGGCATGGAGGAATGGGATAAGGATTGTGTTGGGGCATGCAGGGGCGGGATAAGGATTGTGTTGGGGCATGCAGGAATGGGATAAGGATTGTGTTGGGACATGAAGGAATGGGATAAGGATTGTGTTGGGACATGCAGGAATGGGATAAGGCCTGTGTTGGGGCATGGAGGAATGGGATAAGGATTGTGTTGGGGCATGCAGGGGCGGGATAAGGATTGTGTTGGGGCATGCAGGAATGGGATAAGGATTGTGTTGGGACATGAAGGAATGGGATAAGGATTGTGTTGGGACATGCAGGAATGGGATAAGGACTGTGTTGGGGCATGGAGGAATGGGATAAGGATTGTGTTGGGGCATGCAGGGATGGGATAAGGATTGTGTTGGGGCATGCAGGAATGGGATAAGGATTGTGTTGGGACATACAGGAATGGGATAAAGATTGTGTTGGGGATTGCAGGAATGGGATGAGGACTGTGTAGAGGCATGCAGAAATTGGAATCAGGATGGTGTTGGGTCATGCAAGAATGGGATACAGATGTTGTTGGGGCAAGCAAGAATGGTATGAGGATGGTGTTGGGGCATGCAGGAATGGGATAAGGATGGTGTTGCGGCATGCAGGAATGGGATAATGATAGTGTTGGGTCATGCAGGAATGGGATGCAGATATTGTTGGGGCATGCAGGAATGGGATAAGGGTGGTGTTGGGGCATGCAGGAATGGGATACAGATGTTGTTGGGGCATGCAGGAATGGGACAAGGATGGTGTTGGGGCATACAGGAATGGGATAAGGATTGTGTTCGTGATTGCAGGAATGGGATGAGGACTGTGTTAGGGCATTCAGGAACAGAATGAGGACTGTGGGGCTTGCAGGAATTGGAATCAGGATGGTGTTGGGTCATGCATGAATGGGATACAGATGTTGTTGGGGCATGCAAGAATGGTATAAGGATGGTGTTTGGGGCATGCAGGAAAGGGAGACAGATGTTGTTGGGGCATGCAGGAATGGGATAAGGATTGTGTTGGGGATTGCAGGAATGGGATGAGGACTGTGTTAGGGCATGCAGGAACAGAATGAGGACTGTGGGGCTTGCAGGAATTGGAATCAGGATGATGTTGGGTCATGCAGGAATGGGATGCAGATGTTGTTGGGGCATGCAGGAATGGAATGAGGATGGTGTTGGGACATGCAGGAATGGGATGAGGATGGTATTGGGGCATGCAGGAATGGGATGAGGATGGTATTGGGGCATGCAGGAATGGGATGAGGATGGTGTTGCAGCATGCAGGAATGGGATAATGATGGTGTTGGGCATGCAGGAATGGGATAAGGATAGTGTTGGGGCATGCAGGAATGGGATACAGATGGTGTTGGGCATGCAGGAATGGGATAAGGATGGTGTTGGGGCAGGATTGGGATAATGATGGGTGTTGTGTCATGCAGGAATGGGATGCAGATGTTGGGACATGCAGGAATGGGATAAGGATGGTGTTGGGGCATGCAGGAATGAGATGCAGATGTTGTTGGGGCATGCAGGAATGGGATAAGGATGGTGTTGGGGCATGCAGGAATGGGATAAGGATGGTGTTGGAGCATGCAGGAATGGGATAAGGATGGTGTTGGGTCATGCAGGAATGGGATAATGATGGTGTTTGGGCATGCAGGAATGGGATAATGATGGTGTTGTTTAAAAGGGCACTATAGGATCATGCTGTTAAGATATAATGTACATGTCAATAGTGAATGTTTGTGGGAACAGTCTCTCATATTTCTGTTACTATAAATTCAGTCTAGCTTTGTTAAAAGCTAAGAAAAGAGAAAAGGAAGAAAGAAATAAGAAAAAGTGACAGAGAGATGATTATGGTGTGTGCATTTATGTGAGCTTATAAGACAAAGTGACAGAGGAATACAGAGAGAGCTGATGTGTGGGTGTTTTGGTGTGAGTTCCTTCCTCTTTGTGTGGCCCACAGTAATGAGTCACCACCTTGCGATCCTCCTCAGCTGTCTGTCCCATTTGTAATAGAGGAGCTTCATATCCACAGCACATCAAATAAGCGGACATCATTACTCGGTGTGTGACAAGCTTTAAAATAGATGACAAGTGCACAAGCCAGCTCCTGCCAAATTCACAACACCCACATTACAGTTTGGCTTCCCGATAAAATCCTCTGCTGTGCTGATGTGAGGTCTGCATTATAACCACATAAAGGACATAATGCACTGTCATTTATTCCCCCTGATTCAAATGTAACTGAAAGATGCTCCACAGATTGAACTGGGCCTCTGTTACTTTGAGAATATGGGGATTGACTTTAATCCAGATTTGTTTCACTCTGGTGAGATTATAAGTGTTTCTCATCAAACTACAGCAGTATGACATGTATTCAAACCTCTTCAGATTGGATTAATATGTTGTACATTTCCTGTAATTCAGGAAATCTGCTATAATAATGTTCAATAAGTGTTCTCAGGTTCGACAAGCACTCGAAAGCTGTTGCATAAGGACACAAGCACTCAAAGTTTGCTGAACATAAGGTTGTGTTATTGCAAAGGTCATTTAATAGCTCCAGCTACTGCATTCTAATAAGCTTGTATTGTTGTATGTGAGGTGTACTGCTCTAATTACTGGAATTAATTGAGATTGTGATTAGTGTAAAAGGTCCTGATGGTTCGACTGCACTAATATAAGGGGCATTCAACGAAATATGAAAATGTCCAGTTACTTAAAATTCTTTGTGTACAAAGGTCTGTATAAGCAAGTAACATTACTGAAATGGTGTAAAGAGTTATCTTTTAAATGCTTAACCATCAGTGATATGTTCATTGCTGTAAAGAAGGCAATGTGAAGTATATGTTATATGTTTCATATTATTCAGGATTTCAATTTTGATTTGAATTTGCACAGTGGTGTGTGTGTGTGTGTTGAGATCGGGGAATAAATGCATACTTCTTCATCATGTCATCTTTAAATATTATGTTTTCATCATTATCTTGTTTTAAAAAGCCATGTCTTCACTATATTATAAAGGTTACATGATACAAATCTATAAAAGTGTGTGAAAACATTTTTCTTATGGGTAAATCATGTGCACAAATGCATGTGAGAGGATCTGCTCCATCAGCTGCATTGGTTCATGTTTAGGAAACTAATGTGCCCCAGTTGACACTCTGTACTCTAACGTATAGGGTTGTTTGAAAAGTAATTGGTGTCACATCACTTTAAAATTATAGCTTGAACCTTGTTTGAACATAGCTTTTAAGCATGGTTCTGTCCAAGACTTTTTTTTAGTTTTCTAAAAGTATTGTTTGGTACTCAGGTCATGTCTCAGGCTGAGGGCCAGCAGAAGAACCTGCTGCACTCCATTGAGTCTCTGCCGAGCCGTGGGCCTCTCTCCTCACTCGACCCAGACCTGCTGCTACTCAAGGCTACGTCTGCAGCCACGCTAAGCTGTCTAGGAGAGTGCCTAAGCATCCTTCAGCACAATGTCACCCAGGCAGCCCGCAACATCACCACACACACACCAGGGCTAAACACAGGTGAGTTACAGCGTGATCTGATCTCTGTCAGGACACAGTGGTGTAGATCAGTACAGGAGGAAATGATGACAGTTTTGAGAGTTTTGTTGATTCACTGTGGATCTAGACTGACATATTACAGGGCATGGTTGAGCCTTATTGTGACAAGTAAATAATTTGACTGGAATTGGTGTGTCATTTAAATATAGAGCAATTTTCAAAAGTAAAGTCAATGTTATATGACAGAGACTTTAAAATTATAAATTACATTAAAATTTGTCATTTGTTTCAAAGTGGTTCTAGTTGCAGGTTTCTAGTTTTTTTCAGACAGAAAAGAGCTGCTTTTTTTTTTTTACCTTAAAATTCCTTAAATGTTGTGAGAAAATAACTGAAGTTTGGGCACATAACAATATCCAAAGCACATAAGAGTAAAGCATTCTCTTTTACCAGTAGTGACCAGGTCTCACCCAACACTGCCTCATCTCCTCTTTACTATTCTTTAACTCTAACCCAAGAGTCTTTATCAAAAGCTCTGGTTATTTAACACACACCAGATTTCACCCTGAACTCTAGATCGAAATTCAGTTCTCCACTATTTTAATGACTATTTCAATCACTTACATATCATTTAGATGCAGACCACAGTACAAACTGCTTGATGGGATTTCTTTTCATTTACAGTTACACTTACATAGACACTGACATTTACATTTATGGCATTTGACAGTTGTACTTATCCAGAGTGACTTATGGAAGGGATTTTGAAGTCTCATCAATAAATACACAGAGTCTGGTTCACTAGGTCACAAACTAAGAATACCATCAACTCTAATAATTATTCATACTTATTGTCTGTTAGTTTAGATTTGTTAGGAATTTAAATCAGCTGCTTAATGCTGTCTGATTCTAAAAAAGGCACCTTATGACTTCATAAATATATGATTTGTAAATAAATGCAGTAATGTAGAAAGTAGTGACCAAAAATATTACAGAAAAATTGAAGTTAAAGCAAAAAGATAACAACCAATCTTAGCTAGTGTAACATTAACTGTGCTTTGTCATTTCCTACCTCTGGTTGAGGACTGGGGAGACTCATTAGCATTGCATGGCTTTAATTCTCCTTCTCGGAAGCAACAATCACAGACTGCTGTTTGAAGATCAGATCATTTTGAACAAAGGTGTGAAATTAACTGAAATATAGAACAAGGCAAAAACCTTAATTCTCTTACTTGCAGTCATTCCTCCCAAATTCCTGAGCTGATTGTAAAATAGCTATTGCTTTGCTTGACAGTGAAGTGGTGTAAATATGTGTGTGTGTGTGTGTGTGTGTGTGTGTGTGTGTGTGTGCGTGTGTGTGTGTGTGTGTATCTGTGTGTATGTATAGACAGCAATTCAGGCTGGTCGGGGGCAAAACCTACAACAGATGAGCCAGTAGAGAATGGATCAGTGATGGGCCTTTCTAACTCTACCACTAACAAAGCATCCCCAGGAGCACACAGGAGCAACAAGGAAGTGCACAAAGGTTCTGAGGTACATGCACATACACACACACATACAAAAAAAACACAGAAGAGTCTGTAGTAAGGTCACTAGTATATGTTGAGTTCTAGTTGTAGTGGCTGTGTATAAAAAGTCAAAGCTGTCTGAAATGACACACTCCGGGGTTCTGTGCGTTTCCTGCCGAACTCGTCTGGCACAGGAAGCTCTAATTGGATGTGCTCTAGTTTTCTGACAGGTAACTGAGGCTCTGCAACAACCCTATCTGAGAGGGGATGAATCACTCGGTCCCTTTTGGGAACTTTTGCTCTTCCTACATCTCTGTCATCTGCCTGCCTGCCTGCTTTTAGAACTAGGCCACAATTACTGGTGCTTCATGATATGTGTATGTTTGTGAGCATGTGTGCACCTGAAGGGTTGGAATTGATGTTGTGATGCTTAATGTGTCATTAAAAGCATTCCCTGTAAAGACAATGTGCACTCAGCACTCAGGATAGTGAACAGAACCAAAGCTAATATATATAATGAATAAGATACCGTTCATCTCATCACTAATATTGCATTAATTTCAAATTTTTAATCTGTGGAATGAAATCCAGCAGTTTGCTCACACTATTAGGATAATATTGCACTGGTTTCCAGTAACATGCTTGAGTGTGGTAAGTGAGAGAGGATATATAACCGGTTGGATGGTGCCATGTTTAGCTGAAACACGCTGTGCTTATGGTAGAGCATGCGGCCATCCCTGGCACTCTGCCTACACAGACAGTGAAATATGCTGATAGGCCACAGCACTTAGAGCTACTGAAATGAGTAACATCAATCCAGACTGCCCTTCTTGGAGCCCAGCTAGAGTGTGTAGCAGATCATGGTGGCTGAGGACCGACAAACCATCTTTTAAAGCACAAGATCATTCAGCCAGCTCAGATTAACTGTCCAGAAAAGCATTTATGGTTTTCTGTCATCATAAACATGCAACATTACGGCTGAATGCAGTTTAAATCTATATTTTTTCCTGTTACATTATGTAAGATTAAATTTTAAAATTTTATGCAAGCTGTTTATTAGATGATCTGACTAATAATATTATTCAAAGGAATGTGAAAATATGGCGTTCTTATATACTTTGTTGAAAAGAAAATGTATTAAAAATAATATTTTACGAACAGCTAGTATTAAAGAAATAGATACTAATCGAAGTACTGCCAGTAATCTAATGCCAGGGTTATACTACACAAATTTACTCCACTTGTAGTCCTGATGCACAGTTGAGCTGAGTTTGTAAAGGTCTATCCTAGTCTGCAGATTTCTAGAGCAGTCATAGTCAATAAAATCAGTTAGTGTGTGTGAAGGGCACAGACTTTCATTTTGCTTGTTGTTTTAATTGACCAAACTCTCTGCACGTAATCTGATAGCATTTGCTGGTCAATAACTAGTCTTGTGTAGCCAGACCTTCAGACTGACGGCAGAAGGTCTGGACTCCATAGCAGTTTTTATTACCCAAGGACCGCCCAAGAGGACATCTGACTGGCATGCAAAGCAACCAATTACAGATTGTTTTGTTCGGTGTCATGTTTTGGGGCGTGAAAATGTTCATGTCAGTGTTCCTACAAAAACAGACCAGTGTGCAACCATAGATTATTCATTTAAGAAAGTTGTGCAAAGTAATGAGTCTATACCTTTACATAACTTCACATAATTTGGAAAATCCAGCATCCCCATAAATGCTCATTGTCAAGTTGTAAACATGACACCTTCCTTCTTCCACGAGGGAGGTAGCACGTCATGATGGCTTTGTTTCCCAGGCGGACCGTTTAAAAAAAATGTGGCACACATGTCTCCTTGAAATCCTGTAGAATCGAACAAACCGTGTGTCGACTTCAAAACTCCTGACGGGTTTTCCAATTTTGTATGACATATGCATTAAATGTTCAACCAACAGTTTGTGGGTGTGGTATAAGAGGATAACCAAGTCAGCAACTGGCTAGCTTGTTTCTAACATTCACTCATTGTTGTTCTCTTTTGCTGCTGTACTGCAAAATTTTGCATGAGTGCTTGAAGTTCAGTATGCCAGAGTAATACCAGTAGCCACAGATGACATGCTTTTGTGGAGGCATGTATTTTTGTCCACATCATGTCAAACATGATGAGGTGGGAAATTACATCATTTCAATGATATCATGACTACCTACATATATATGTATGTTATGTAGGTTATATGTTAGGACTTGTGGAGTTCATCCTGACTTATGAACTGCTGTATGAGGTGTATGAACTGCTCTGGAGTTATGAGACCTAAAGTGAAGGAAGCTTATAGTTTAGGCTAAATCAATACATCGTAACTTTAAAAGGCATTGATGGGTTTGTTTGGTTTTAGCAAACTAATTGCTAAGGATAATGAAAGTGATAAACAATAAATTAAGGATGTTTTCATCAGAAACCACATAAACATCTGTTTAAGATTACTTAAGTACCTTATGTTGTTTGAGGTGAGTGGATGTAAACATGGAGTTCGCTTGATGTTAAGCTAGTCTAGTTAACATTTATTTAGCAAATATGCTTCTCATGCTTGCTTGCACTGGCCTTGTATCTCTAGCGTAAAACAAAAGAAAATAAACTCCAGACAACAAAAGTGTATGTGCTGATGGAGTGTGTTTGAGAGAACTGGAAATTCATTTTTGGACAGAATGTTCACTTCAAGTGCCTTTTGTGTTCACTGTGCTCAAGGAATTAGCAGAAGAGCACAAGCAATTAGGCAGGTGCTTTGTGCAGCAGCCACTCCAGTGATTTCTATCTTTTGAACGAGAAACTAGTAAACCATGGTGTAAAACAGCAGTGCAGTCAGAGGCTCCATAAATCTTAGGAAGGTTTTCTGTTTTATCATGGATGGCACTGCACCAAAATGGCACACTGAGTGTGTGTGTGTGTGTTCTTTAAGATGGTGCACACTGTATAAGTTTTAATGCTAATCATACACAGTAAGCATTTTCATTCATCATGCTGGTTTAAATGCCTGTGTGTTTTGAGTAATAACCTGATGAGGGGGCTAGAGAGTAGTTAACTGTAAAACTGGGAGGCTTGATGGGGTTTAAGAAAGTCAATCCTCAAGCAATTCAGCAACGGATGGTAATAAAGAAGTACAGTTGGAGTCATCTGTGCTCACAAGCATGCAAATGAGCATTGTAACAAACCACATTTTAATTGTGATGATCATCTCTGAGGTTTTTAGGTATGTTTGTCTGGGTTTTTTCTCTGGTTGCAAGAAAGTCACTGCAGACTGAAACCCATGATACACCACAGGTTGACTAGGTTATTTAAAGGATTTTGTCAAACAGTATAATTAAAGATGCTATTTTTGTTCTTAACATACAGTCCATCAGACACGTACAGTCAAATACATGGCTTTTTCTACTTGCAGCATTGCTTACATATTTTTCCTTTTTAATTTATTTTTTCTGGTGAGGCTCATGGTGGCAACAGGCTAAGTAGGTCATGCTAGACTTCTTAATACCAAGCCACAGGTTCCAGCTTCTCCAGGGGGATCTTTACATGTTCTCATGCCAACCATGAGATGTAATCTCTCCAGCAGGTCCAAGGCCTGTCCTGGGTCTGCTTCCAGCTGAATGTGTCTGATAAAGCACCAGCAGGGGACATCTTTTTAAAATGCTCCAGCCTCCTTCACTTGCGCCTTCCAATTTGGAGAAGCAGCAGTTTCTGGGTCGTTGAGCTCCATCACTGAGAGCATGCCCAACAACCATGTAGAAGAACCTCATTTCCACCTGTACTGTGTTCTGTGTTCACAACTGGTGACCATAGGTGGGGATAGAGATGGAGTTTGACCGGTAAACAGTGCTTTGCTATGTAAATTATATCAAAATGTTTGTCATTAATCCTCCACAGTCCAGTACAGGAACAGAAACACTTCTGCCATCCATGGACTAGATCCATTTGTCATCCTCAAAATCTCTTTTTCCATCACTCATGAATAAGATTCCAAATTTCCACAGGGAAGGTCTCTTCCCTCACATGAAAGGAAGGAGCATCCCATTTTTGTCATAGGTCCCCCTTTTGCAAATATCAGCTTTCATTCTCAGGTATTTATAAAATTTGTGACTGAATAAAAACCCTAAAAAAAAAGTACTTTTGTACTCTAGTCTTTTGCTTAGAGTTTTTGAGGCAGTGCTTTTTCTTTAGCCTTTTTTTCTTTAACCCATGCATGTGTCTTTAGATCATGCAAAGATCTGTCTTAAGTGATGGATGAGTCAGCTACTTGAACTGGTTCCTCTCTATTTTATACAGAAACAAAAATTCCTAAATGAAGACAGATGCACTTATTCAAGATTCATTAGTGTTCTTTGTTCACTAGAAAGTGCAGCTCTGTTCAAAATCCATCAACATAAGGATAACAGCATGAACAATTTTTATATTGCAGAAATTTAGTGGGAAGTGTTGCTGACTCACAGCTCCAGGATCACAGGTTTAATCCAGGGCTCAGATGTCTGTCTGTGACAGGAAAGAGTTTCACATGGGTTTCCTTCAGGTTGTCTGGTTTCCTCCCACTGTCCAAACTCATGCTGGTCAGTGGACTGTCTACTTTGTTTGCCCAGGGTTTATTACTCCCTTATGCTGAGTGTTCCCAGGATACGCTTTCTTATCTACTGTGACGCTGACATGAATAAAGCAGTTACTGAAGATAAGTGAAATAATGAAATGCTTACCAAGTTTACCAATTCACATATTCCAAATATCAGCATCTTGATTTATTGAAACGTATTATAATGTATGCAATAGATGACCAAAAGTATGTGGACACCTGACCATCACATCCATTTGTCACAAAGTTGGACGAATACAGTTGTCTAAAATGTCTTTGTATGCTGTCACATTAAGATTTCCCTTTACTGCAACTAAGAAACTCAAACCAGGTCCACCATGATAATGCCCTTGTGCACCAAGCAAGATTTGAAGACATGGTTTGCTAAGGTTGGTGTGGATAAACTCGCATCCTGACCTCACCTTTGGGATGAACTGGAACATTGAATGCACCCAGGCCTCTTCAACCAACATCATTTCCTGTCCTCATTAATGCTATTATTGCTGAATGAACACAAATCCTCACAGCTGCAATCCAAAATCTGGTGCAAAGCCTTCCCAGAAGAGTGGTGGGTATTATAACCATATGGATGTTCAACAAGCACATATGGATGTGATGGGCAGTGGTCCACAAATTATGTTGGCATACAGTGTATAATAAATATGCCATTTTGTTAAAGATTTTACTTATAAATAACACAGGCAATGTATTTGGTGGTTTTGAAAGAAAAAAACTGGCAGTGAGAATCATCTCTTCTTGCTAAGCTGAACCGATTGCTCTGACTCACTAAAATTAGTTAATTAATTCCCATCACTGATGTCACTGTCAGCTCTCTGTTAGTGTAAAGTGACAGACAGATGACTGCTCTCTACAAATTTGCAGAGTGTATATAATTAGACTAATATAATTATAATTAAATATTAGGTTTGCTATAGATTTTAAAAATGCATATGTTAGAAATAAGTACAAGACAATATACTCAAACATTTAGTAAAGATGGATATGAATATTAGATGGGCCAATTCTCCAATCCTACAGTTCAAAAAAAAAAAAAAAAGCTCAGGCTGAAATCACAGTACACAGTAACAATACACGAGATGTATTGTGTTTATTAGGTGAGCAGCACTGCAATGTAGTATTGCATTTAAAAAAAAGACACAAAAAGCTGTAAATGCAGTAATATACTATATAAAGCATCATTTAAAAGAAAACAAAACATAAATAAATGAATGTTCAACATATTAGTAGCTGCTTATTAATCAGTAAGTCAATATGTGTTCATGAATAGTTGTGTAATGATACACCATGACATGATGCATTTGAGATGCAAAAATGTGATGTTGTGTGTCATGTTAATGTGTGATATCAGCATTCTATTATAACTAGTTATGCATGTAATACAGTTACAAGGTTTGAACAGCAGACATCTCATTTTGTGCAACCAATCAAGTTAAAATATCTAGACATGTGGGTGCTTAGTTTCATGGAGAGCCTACAAGATTCTCATTCTCCCATCTCGCTAAACTTCTGTGCTGTGATGTGACCATTACTGTATACAGACACACAATGGTTAAAACAATAAGTGAAATCTCTTTGGTAGCTTTCTAACAACACAATCGTCATGCCTCTATGATCTACAGTGCCTGAGAGAGGCCACAGAAAATAGGCATTTTAGGCAACTTTGGAGCACAATTTTTGCTCTGGAGCTTGTTTCAGTCCCTGAGCCACAATTTGTTTATTCATTCAAAATTTCTGAGAGATTTTTTATGTATGATGAACCTGTGTTGCATTTTGTTTACAACAAAACCTCTGTTTGGAGTCATTTTTAATTTATTTCATTTTATATAGAAAAAAAATACATTTTCATTATTTATTATACAGAAATAAAAAAAAAAAAGTCTTTTGAGTCATAATTTTTCCAATTTTCCTGGAAGAAATTGTGTCGAAATGCGAATGAATGTATCATTTCATCCCTATTCATTAATATCCATTAGGTGGCAATTACTGTGATGAATAAGCCTTAGTTTAAGCACTGATGTCTGGATTTGCTGTGGAAGCGTTAACACCTGACACCTAAGGAGAATTAGTGGAAAGCATCAGCACTCTCATGCAGTGTGGGTGTGAACTAATCTGCTGCAATACAGTTTAGTTCTTTTTTTATTACTGTAGTGTTTTTAACTGTGAACCTTGTCACCATCAGAACAGTGTATACTGTGTGACATAAACTGCAATTGATTAGTTATTCACAATGGGTTTAATTATTTCTGCTCTGCATTATGATATAAGCTCAGGTCAAGTGAAAAATCTTCTACCAAACACACACACATGCAAGGCACAGCAATATGTACAATTAGCTCTTCATAAGGCAGTGCTGCTCATTATTGGCTCTCTTGGAAGTCCCTCACATTGTTACCATGACAACGCTCATACCAGTCCTCATACCAGCTAATGCAATCGAACTGTCTAATCTAGCTTGTTTTCTATTACTGTTATCCACGGCAGAACCCAGGCTCCTACAGGGTTAGATGAAGCATGGCTAAGGGGTCTTTGTTATAACAGTAGAAATCACAACTCATCATTATCAGAGTTATTATATGTATTATTGGGTCACTTTAGTTATCAGCCTGTTTACTTGTGTGTATTGAACAATAACATCTATAATTTCAATTTGAACCTAATGTGTTCAGTTTGTAGAAAGTTCAGGACTAAACAAGCTCTATAACTCAACTCCAATAAATAGTCCAAATATTATTATACACATTTAAATAAGAGATTTAATGTAAGGATTAAATCTTTGCTGAGGAGGCTTGTGGAGTTTAAGGAGTCCCTATCTAGTTTCAGTAGAAAGTATTTGGTGTGTGTTCCCAACGATAGTTGCTAATAAAGTTCATTGTATAATGTCCTTGTATAATGTATGCTGGATGGTTTAGTCCTCGAGCGCTGAGACTGAGGGATGCAGCGCTGTGCATCAGAAGACTGGACAACATCATAAACGCTTATTTTGTGCCAGAATGACCCTTTAAACTTATTTTGATTTTCTCTGCGCTCTCTCTCTCTCTCTCTCTCTCTCTCTCTCTCTCTCTCTCTCACACACACACACACACACACACACACACACACAGAGCTCATAAGGAGGTGAATCACATGCTAAACAGCTTGCAGCAGATCAAATCAGACCATGTCATGGGACAACCCAGGGTCAATACATACAGACACCGAGCCACATGACATTCACTTGGACTCTCAGACACACAACCTGTCCATCACTCCTCAAATCTGGAGGTTAGTTCTCCAGACACATATTGCCTACTTGGCTAGAAGGTGCATTAATCTAATTCATTTTGTGATTTGATCAGAACATTATTTAGAATACAGACAGACACAGAGCCATGATGATACAAAGACATATAAGGCATCATGGACACAAAAGGGAAATGCAGAACTCTAGAGAAAATGAAGGTGAGCACATCACATTACAGCTATTACATTACACATCACATTACAGCTATTGCTGATTATTCCTGATCTGAGCAAGGTATGAGGCACAGTGCTGGCAGATGTTATAGTGACTTGCAGCTAGGTCACCGACTGCTGGAGCAAGTATGACAGTAGATTTTATGGCCCTGATTAAAATTAGAACTTGGAGATAAAATTAGCATCAATAATGTTCACAGAGCTGCATCACCCGCATCATTGTGCCATCAGCATGTGTGTCATCATAATGAGACTGGCATTGTAAGTCATTTAATTTCAGTTCAGTTCAATTTTATTTGATCACTATAGCATTTTAACAACAAATAATGTCATAAAGCAACTTTACAGAAATCTTCATGTAGTTCAGTTGCAAAAGAAATCTCCCTGTGATTGAGCATGAGGAAGAATCCTTTAGAGGAACTTCAGAGGAAAATGGGATTATAACTCATTAGTGTATACAGATGGAGAAGAGAAAAAACACATAGCACTATGTCATGTTCAATTAGAGAAAGCCCAGATGTGTGCCTCAGGTGACCCAGTGAAAATGTGGTACTAAATGCGGATGATAAATGGGCAAATTTAGTGCTCTGGGCAAGATTTCCTCCAAGAGGATGATGTAAGAATTCCTGGATTATTAAAAATAAATAATAGCCGAAATAGCCAGTTAGATAAAGCCAAAGAATTTCCCCAGCACATTTTATGTGGCACAAAATTCACTCTTAATTAAAGGGGAAAAATACTCTGTCTTGCTCTTTATTTTAATCATTTTAAGGAAAGGAATTACATGAAAGGCTGCTCTAACAATAACCATGTGTATATTAATCATTCACATAATCTACTAATTCTTGAGTTCAGCTAAGTAAATGCAGGACAAGGTATAGACTGCTCTTATGTGTTCTGGGTCTGGGGCTTTTACATGATTAGTTGAATACAACAAGGTGAAGTAGAGGTTGTGTGGGAGTGTGTGTAGAATAATAGAAGGTGGATGAATACATGCAGGAGATGGCGACTTGTCATACACTCACTTAAGGATGAAGAAGATGTTCCAGAATTTACATATACTGTAGATTCAAATAGAAAGCTATGTGTGGAAATCATGTGTGTTTCTGGGAAAGTTGGGAGGGGCTTGACGGATTTAGAGCATCCGTGTAATCTCCGAATAAGTATAAGAAAGACAAGTCCTCTCTTTCCCTCTCTCTCTCCCTCTCTCTCTCCCTCTCTCTCTCCCTCTCTCTCTCCCTCTCTCTCTCCCTCTCTCTCTCTCTCCCTCTCTTACTCTCTATCTCACAATCTCACACACATTAAAATTGAAAAGTACACTGGAAAAAGACAACAAAAATAAGTAGATAAAAATATATTAAAAAAATAAAGATCTCTCTCTCTGGCTTTGTTCATGTAGCTAAACAGAAGCAAGGAGGTCCAGCTGGATTTGCCTGTGGCAAGTCTGGGCAACAGCAGCAGTGTTAGTGGGTGTATGGTGTACGTGTGCATGAGTGTGAGTGCAAATGTATGGGTGTGCAGAGTGGGAGGGGCAGTACCACCACGGCTCAGGGACAACTACTCAGACAGGGAAAAGTAGCAGAGTAGGGGAGAGAAAAGAGTGAAAGACAAAAGGAAAGAAGAGAAGAGAAGAAGAGCTGCTGGGGGACACTTTCTTACTTGCACTGTGAGATGAAGGACTTAACTGAACTGGCTCAGACATGAATGTAAGTTGGAGGAGATTTGTGTTGTGATGAATGTGTGGTGGTTTTGCTCTCTGTCCTCTGTTTGATCAAGTTGTTGGTGGAAGGATGGGAGGAGTTTCCTGTAAGACACTGGCACACAATAATTTTTATAAAGACTGGAACTCTAAACGTGCTGCTCTTTAATATTTACTATTCTAGTACTTTATTCTGTTGTAGTAGGACCAGTGCCAGAGTTTTTCTTTAGTTTCACCGATTTATCATAAAAGCTGCAAACCTATATATTTTTATATCAAATGGTGCCATGGAATAAAACTGATGATTTTCCAGACTAGGTTTTTCCTTCGATATATTCACAAGTCACTGTACCGTGCAAGTGATTCTATGTGAGAGTAATTATCATTAGATTTGGAACATTAAAATCACAATCCCCTGTGTAACAAATTGTTGCTTTTTCTTTTTTTTTTACTGTACATTTTAATGGGTGGCCTCTATTCAATTACAAGCCTTTTAGATGTTTGAGTGTCACATGTTGTTTGACCTTGAAAGTGAGCTGATTGAGCATTGCTTTACCCTTGTGAGAGTGTGGCTGCTGTAAAGAGGAAAATGAATTTTTGCAACATACTTCTTTTATGAAATATTCAGTTGAAATATCACTGCTGCTCTAAGCACAGAGCCAGCCTTCCTCATTCCCCTCACCGAGCCCCATCCGCTTCTCCTGGACTCTCCACTCACGCAACGCTGCCGGCATTAGGCAGAAGGACGAGGGAAACAGATCAAATCAACATATGATCATAACATTAGTCACTTTTTCAGTTTATAGACCATTCACAGAATCCATTGTGGCCTGAAGCATGCTGCTGCTTGTCAGTTCCCATCTGTTGTCTTTGAGTTGCTCATATGTTCATGAAAGAATAGAAAGTAATCCTCAGAGACAAAAGGATGTGACATTTCTTACTATCTGTGAACTATGTCAATGTTTGATGAAACTTTACATTTTTTCCCCCACTGTGCATTGGGGAATGCACTTGTGGGCTGTGCTATATTATGCATTAGCAACTATGTAGGGCTTCCGCATGAGTGGCTACATCAGAGCACACACACACACAATCCAGGCCAGCTAAGAACACTTAAGATTGAACATGTCCAAATGAAAGTATTGCATGTATGATCCAGAAACAGCACATGTGGAAACCTAGATTAAAAATAGACCTCAACATGATAATGTCACAAAATACTGTATATATAGTTTCCAAAACATCCATTTAATCAGTGCTGATGTCAGACATTGTTCCTTTTCTTCAAGTTTAATTTAAGATCATGTGTAATATGCGAATATTGAGTACAAACGAATGTTTTTAAAATATAGTACAGGTTCATTTAGTTCACAAACAGATGTGTGTAGTGATACAGTCAGAACACCCCTGTACATATACTGTATAACCTATTTGCACAAATCATATCAATTTCCTATAAAATATAACAAATAAGCTATTCATCACAGATCTATGCATTAATGTTATATTCACTGTGCATATGAATAGTTTATGATGTAATTCCAGTGGGATTTATGATGACAAACATTTTTATTACTTTAAGAGAAAACACAAAGCTAGATAACTTAAACACCATCAATATGTCTTAAAAGCTACATAAGCAAGCTAGCAAGCACGTAGCTAGTCTGCCATGCACAAAAACAGGTGCATTCCAGCTTAGAAGCTTTAATTTACAAGTTAGTACACATAGTAAATCTCCTATCTACATTTTTAAGAGAAAATAAATTACTGGACTAGTATTTAGTTTAGTTAGGTGAGTAACACTATTGCTGCATCCAAGCTAAAAACTAGCATAACACTAACCAGCCATCATGACACTAACTAATTATTATGATAGCATTAGTAAAAACAAAAATAACTATATAAATAAAGATAGTGAAAGAAGTGGTTGTTCTCTTCTTTTTATCAAAGAAGTTTGCTGTTTTAGAATATAAAAAGAATTATAATTGCAGGACCTTTTCACAAATCCAAAGTTAAGTTTAAAGAAAGTACACTGATGATGATGATGATGATGATGATGAAGCACATTATAGTATATACTCAATACTCCAGCTGCAAAAGGAATTACTGCTATTTATTTGAGGATTTGTGTCAGAAGTTTGACTTTTTTTTAATGATCTGTGACTTAAAATCACATTTTCTTTTTAAGAACTCCTAAAAGTAGGGGGCACGGTGGCTTAGTGGTTAGCACGTTTGCCTCACACCTCCAGGGTTGGGGGTTTGATTCCCGCCTCCGCCGTGTGTGTGGAGTTTGCATGTTCTCCCCGTGCCTCGGGGGTTTCCTCCCCCAATCCAAAGACATGCATGGTAGGTTGATTGGCATCTCTAAATTGTCTGTAGCGTGTGATTGCGTGAGTGAATGAGAGTGTGTGTGTGTGCGCCCTGCGATGGGTTGGCACTCCGTCCAGGGTGTATCCTGCCTTGATGCCCAATGACGCCTGAGATAGGCACAGGCTCCCCGTGACCCGAGAATAGTTCGGATACGCGGTAGACAATGAATGAATGAACTCCTAAAAGTAAGTTAGTAACCAGTTCCTGTATTCCAGCAGCACTTCAATACGAACACAGTGGACCCCAGTGAGGAGAGCACAGACACTGAGGACAATGAGGAGGAGGACCTGGGAGTGTTGGATGAACAAAGGAGTATCATCCTCCACCTGCTTTCCCAGCTCAAACTGGGCATGGACCTCACACGGGTATGTACATGCACACACACACAGAGGCAGAGCTCAGGTGGACTCATTAGGTGTGATTAGCTTATCCAGAAATCCCATTCATAGGCGTGCTCTCTATGTCATACATAATTGGACATGTGACTAGACAACTCTTACTGCTCTCTCCTTTGTACTTTATTCTACTGTGTGTTAATAAACATTTATGGCATGGCATTTGGCATGACATTTCATCTCATTTTATACAAATGAGCAGTTGAGGGCCTTGCTCAGGGGCCCAGCAGTGGCAGCTTGCTGAACCTGGGATTTGAACTCTCAACCTTCTGAGCAGTAGCCCAGTTCCTGAAACACTAAGCTACCACATCCCAAATTGTACTGCACTGATCAAGCATAAGAAAATTTTTAACAAAGATACAAAATATTCTCCATAGAAAGAAAATTGCTTGCACAAATGCATCAACAATTATACACTGATCAGGCATAACATTATGAGCACTGACAGGTGAAGTGAATAACACTGATTATCTCCATCATGGCACCTGTTAGTGGGTGGGATATATTAGACAGCAAGTGAACATTTTGTCCTCAAATTTGATGTGTTAGAAGCAGGAAAAATGGGCAAGCGTAAGGATCTGAGCGAGTTTGGCAAGGACCAAATTGTGATGGCTAGATGACTGGATCAGAGCATCTCCAAAACTGCAGCTCTTGTGGGGTGTTTCCGGTCTGCAGTGTTCAGTATCTATCAAAAGTGGTCCAAGGAAGGAACAGTGGTGAACCGGTGACAGGGTCATGGACAGCCAAGGCTGTCTGTCCTAAAGACTCCTTTGTCAGAAAACATAAAGTTAGAGTTTTCCCTTTTGAAAGTGCTGAGACTGGAGATTCCTTTCACAAGTGTTAAATAATCATCTCCTCAAAGAAGAAACTCACCATATCATCAATTACACATAAATCCATTAATGTGGAACATCCACCATACAAATCACAATAAAGTATTAGAAAGAGTGCAGTAATACGAATGGTGCAGCCGGGAATAATGTCAGAGCCATGCTGTTTTATAGCGTTCAGAATTGAGCTTTCAACTGTGTGATTGTGTAAAAATCTTCTACAATAATATGCCATTTTTTTCTGGAGTGATTCTCACAGACACAAATGTAAGCATCATTGTGGGATGTCGTTTCATCATTTCAATCAATCTTTTTTCACCCTGTAATATCTGTGAATTCTCAGGCCATGAGGAATGATGGTCATGATGAATTTGACAGAGGTAATGAAAGTCTATTGATTTTAAAAAAAGAAAAAAAAAGCTTGTCATGCATAGTACTTCTACTAGAGAAGAACATGTTTGGGTTTTTTTTTCCTGCCCATATATTTTCTGCAGGGCTTAGCTGAGGTTAAAAGCATTCAGCAGGGATCGATGCAGGTCTTTGGGAATCACGGATGAGTAAAGATAACGATGTGTGTTAGAGATTGTTAGGCCTGGGGCAAAAGGACAGCACATTGATCCAGTGTGGGTCAGATTGAATGTCACACACAGAATCACACATTTATTAATATGTCTCAGCAGTGGTTTGGGACTCATCGATTAGTGAGTGAGTAACACGTGTGTGTGTGTGAGAGTAAGAGAGGGAGACAGATAGAGAGAGAGAGAGAGAGAGAGATATGGGTAGAAGAGTTAGGAATAAGTTGAGCTAGCACTTGTGAGTATGGCCAATACTCAGCCATAGGGTAATTTACTTTACTATAATTCCACATTTTATTATTATTGTATTCAAAAAAATGAAAAAGACTGTGGGTAAAAAAAAAAAAATTATGTCAATACACAGTGTGTAAAGTTATAAGCACTGGTTTGTAAAAGGAAACTAATTCATCAAAAAATCTATAGCTTGTGCTTGATTTGGTTTTCTGCCCCAGTGTTTCCAGTGCTTTGGTTTTTGGTAAGAGTAAGTACTTTTATTGTGGCTTCTAAACCAGTTCATTTTTTAGCTCAATCTGCTGTAAAAATAGTGCAGACTTGTGTCACCTAATCTCTTACTCTTTTTAAATACTCTTTCTGCAGTGCAGAGGAATACTTGCAACCAGAAGCATTTTTAGTGTTATATCCAGGCTTTCTCATCATGTATTTAGTCCCTGACAAGTGCCATCCTCTAGATATACATACAGTTTAATGAATCATTCATATAATAATTTAACAAATGCTTTATCCTGGGGTCACAGGATAAATCCCAAGAACACTGTGTGAGACTGGAATGAACACTGTGTGAGACTGGAATACACACTGAGTGTCATTCCAGTCCATATATAAAGCCTTAAATGGTATTAAATAATAGCTCATGATAATTAAAGTGCATTCAGTTGTATTCTCAGGTATCCTGGTTGTATGTGCAGTAGTCTCTGATGACTTGCAATTGATTATGAAATAATTAAAGGCCAGTTTCTTATCTCTCTCCTAGGTAGTACTCCCTACTTTTATCTTGGAGAAGCGCTCTCTGCTGGAAATGTACGCTAACTTCATGGCCCATCCCGATATGTTCCTGGCCATCACAGCTGGAACAACACCAGAAGAGCGCATTGTGCGATTCGTGGAATATTACTTAACTGCCTTCCATGAGGGACGCAAAGGTGCCGTGGCCAAAAAACCCTATAACCCCATACTTGGTGAGAGCTTTCTGTGCAGCTGGGATGTCCCCCGTGAAAGAGTACGGCCTCTTAGGACCAACACTTCTGTCACGGCGCCTTCGGCTACACCCCCAAGCTCGGCCAATCCCGCTCACTGCTATCGGCTGCACTTTGTGGCTGAGCAGGTCTCGCACCATCCGCCAGTCTCAGGGTTCTACTGCGAGTGCAAGGAGCGTGGAATGTGCGTCAACGCCCATGTCTGGACCAAGAGCAAGTTCATGGGCATGTCTGTGGGCGTGTCTATGGTCGGAGAGGGTGAGTTCACTTGCACGATATGTGCTTAACAGTTGGTTCTCAGATTTGATTTTACATTAAATAAGGCTTATTAATACAGTTAGGAAATTAAATCTTATGTTTGTTGCATTGAAATGGCAGAATTTAAGATTTTTTTAATGCAAAATGTTTCTGGGATGCCGAGTGTGTAGAGTGATGGCTGTTATAGCTGTATAGTTCTAAAAATGTGGCTGAAACAAAAATATTATAATCATAGTGTGTTCAAGAATGCACAATGCAACTGTCACACTGATTCACAAGCTTTAGACAAAATGTGTATAGAGTTTCTGAGACAAGTCTCTCCTTGGGCTGAGTGATAATAATGCCATAGTGAGATGGTCTGGTTTATAGCAGCATGGTGTCAGGGTTTAACGTTAAGCTATATTCAGTTTAGCTGACAAAATGATGAAGAGGTGGTGTATATGGGCCTCTCCAGTGAGTGTAGTAACTATTCACTTTACACTATGGCTATGCTCAATAGATGCTTTTAAATCAGTTCTGTGAAGCTACTGATGAGCCTCAGCCTCATTGTTCTCACTGACATTGTTCTCCTTGGTAGATATTTGATTAAAAATCACTTTTTACCACCTCGTTCATCAAGCTTGTGGTGAATCCTGAACCTATCCCAGAATCCCTCAGTGTGAGTTGGGAATTCATAAAAGAGCATCATGCACAAACTTACATTCACACCAGGGTTAAATTTAGCAAACCAATCCACCTAAAGGGAGGTAGGAGGAAATGAGAGAACTGGGATGAAACCCGCATGGCCAATGGGAGAACATGTGAAAGGATTGAACCAGTGACCCTGGAGCTGTAAACAATACTACCCACTGCACCTACAACAACGTCAGCAGCAATGTACAATTCCACCAATCTGTTTTCTTTACTGTTTATCATTCAGGGACCCTGGAGCATACCCTAGGAGACTTGGTGCACAAGGCAGGGGGCATTCAAACAAACAAAATATTTTAATGTTGTTAAAATTAACAAATCAATTTAGAGATGCCAGTCAGTGTAGCAGCCAACTGTTCATTACATATAATGCAAACTTGTCATTTCAGATGCTATTAATATCATGTATATTTGTTCCTCTCCAAACTCATGCACATATCCCATGTAAGACATCATGAGACTCAGGAATATTGTGTATATTTCTAATTTCATTATACTTTGGTGGATTAAACATCTTTAAAACAGTCCTCAATTCAACTGAGATCTATAGGTTGTTTAGCGAATATAAATGTCTGGCCTCTGAAAAAACTCCAGCTTATCTGTGATGCTCTGCTCTCTCCAGCACTGCTTTCTGTCATCCTTTTAGCGTAGCACCCAAGTACATTCTGTCTTCAAATAAGCGGGACAAGCCTCAGGCCATGGGATGGCTGCTACTGGTACTATCTATCTCTCAGTTAGCTAGCTAAGCTATAGGGAACATTATCCTAAACTTTCCTCTGTATTTCTGCTTCTCTTTTTTTTTTGTCCAGCTTCCATTTCAGTTTCTCTGCATACCTCAATTCAGATGTCTTTATAATAATAATAATTATAATAATAATAATAATAATAATAATAATACACACATACACAGCACAGAGGCTCTCCTGCCTTTCCGTCAGCATGTTTCCAGTGCTAGCAGACATCCAGGTGGTCAGTGAAGTGGATAAAGTTGCTGCCTCTGCAAGCTAACCTCAGCCTATTAGTGATTCACTCTGATTAGGCTAGCATTAATTACTTACAAGACAAATGGAACTAATTCTCCTTTAGAAGAGCAAGGCAGGTAATTAGAGACAGAGAGAGATTTCTTGAATGCTGTGTTATGATTCCACACACGAGAACAGAGAAGCACAAGAAGTAGTCTTAATGTTTATTTTAAACAATATTTTTTTTTTTATACAGTCATGTAAGCAAATTAGGACACCCCATGAAAGCCTGTTGTTGTTTTTTTTTTAACATAGCTAAACATATAGGCATTTGATCTTCATTTTAACAATATTAAAAGATTCAAGTAATATAACTAAATAAATAAAACCAAAGAAGAGTCTTTAAAAATCCAATTTCTTGTGAGGAAAAAGTAAGGACACGCCCACATTTATTTGTACTTAAAATGGATAAAATGACCTACAGGTATATCACATCAGGTGCAAATCATTAGAACATTGTTCCAGAGCATTTTGAGGGAGGCTTGCCTTATTTAAACCTCAGACATTTAGCTTGGTTTGCTCTTAATTGTTGAAGTAAGAGGTATCACCATGGTGAGATCCAAATAGCTCACTGAGGCCTTCAGAAAGAAGATTGATGATGTTTATGAGTCTGGTAAGGGATATAAAAAGATCTCAAAAGAATTTGTAATCACCCATTCCATTGTCCAGAAAAATCATTTAGTGTGAGAAGTGGAGAACATTTAAAACAACTGCCAAGATAGCCAAGTCAGGCCGTCCAAACAAATTCACCCCAAGAGCAGACCACAAGATGCTTAAAGACGTCTCCAAAAACCCTAAAATATCACATTTCAAATGTGATAATGATATTTCTTAATAAAGAACTGAATATTCAATGGGGTGCCCCAATTTTTTCACATGACTGTATGTATGTATATATGTATGTATGTATGTATATATGTATTTTGTGTATATATATATATATATATATATATATTTTTTTTTTTTTTGTATGTATGTGTGTGTGTTAATGTGTACATATATACTGATCAAGCATAACACACGGAGCACTGACAGGTGATCTCATTATTGCACCTATTAGTGAATGGGATATATTAAGTGAACATTTTGTCCTTAGAGTTGATGTGTTAGAAGCAGGAAAAATGGGCAAGCGTAAGGATCTGAGCAAGTTTGACAAGGACCAAATTGTGATGGCTAGACGACTGGATCAGAGCATCTCCAAACTTCAGCTCTTGTGGGGTGTTCCGGTCTGCAGTGGTCAGTATCTATCAAAAGTTGTGCAAGGAAGGAATAGTGATGAACTGGCGACAGGGTCATGGTTGGCCAAGGCTCATTGATGCACATGGGGAGTGAAGTGCCTGTGTGATCTGATCCAACAGACAAGCTACTGTTGCTCAAATTTCTGAAGAAGTTAATGCTGGTTCTGATAGAAAGGAGTCAGAATACACAGTGCATGATGGGTCAGGTCTGTTTTGGGAGGAAAAGAGGGCCAACACAATATTAAGGTTATAATGTTATGCCTGATCAGGTGTACATCTACATATACATTTTTTAAAATATCTACATATTTTTTTTAAATGCCAATATCATTCACATGCCTAAACAATGCAATAAATAATAAGTGTAACAAAAGACAGATCACTTTCCTAGCAGAATTAGGGTAATGATAAATGTTTAAAAGTGTTACTTTGGGCTACTGAGTGGTGTAATAGAAAAGTTTTTGTACACTTGTCAGGAAATTACGAATTGAAATCTAAACAGTTATGCATCAGTGTGGAAAAAGGCAAGTAGGGCTTCCTCTGATTCTGTTACATTGCCCTGTGATGCAGCATGAGCAGCAGTTTAAAAAGCTTGGCCTGGCTTGGAAGAAGCATGTGTTAGCTGTTACTCTCCCCAGTTATGCGGGTATGTTGGAATTGGCCAATACTGGAAAGAGACAATGAATGGAAAAAATAAAGAAAGAAAAAATGGGCAGACCAATCAGAACAGAGTGAAGAGGATGTGAACAAGACGGAAAAATAAACACAAGTTTTAACCGTTTTAAAATTACACATTTAGTAGATTTTAATCTTTATCGGCTAAAATACAGCAAACATCTGTATTGAGGTTAAATGAAACCAAAAATGAACTTTCCAAGAGTCGATTTCCTTGCCTGATGGCAAAAGGGAATCCTGCCTGAAAGGCAGTGTATAATAAGGATGTGGATCATTAATTCTTTGGGGCTGTTTTGTTGCTGGTGATTCATGGGCTCCTGTGAAGACTGATGACATTGTAAATGCTGCTAAGTACCAAGATATTTCATCCCAAAATCTAATGCCTCTGCCAGGTACTTTAGACTTGACCTTAGATAGCAATTGAGTTAAATAGACACAGAAATGGTTAAACAAACACAAAATTAATGTTTGGGAATTACCATGTTACAGTTTCCACTATATCTCCAAAGGTTGACTGGACACACACCGGCACAGTGTGTGCACACTGTTCTGGAGGCTGTATGAAAGTGCTGACCTCAGCAGCATCATATGTCACATGGCAGTCCCATGCTCCACTGTGGAGCGGAGGTGCAGGGGCACAGAGCCATGCTCTAGCCCTCTCCTGTTTGCCTCTCCTGGGGAAACAGATGTGTTTGTGTCAGCCCTGGACCAATGCCTGCACCAAAACGTGCTACAAGACAGCTGACTGTTATATAAGGGCTGGAGAGGGCCTATCCTGTGAGGATACACACGTTGTACAGCCAGGATTCTGCACATGATAAAGAGACTTTTAAACACATTTTGTTTGATATTCAGAACAGATGATGCAGAAATGGTCTGCAGAGATTGGTGATGGGGGTCAGTAAATGCAATAAATGGACCATGGTGAAGTGTAAGACAGTGTAGGCCACAAAAGGCGACTACTACATGTCTCTAAGAACAAAGCTATAAATGCTTTACATTGTGATAGCTTGACCTAACTGATTAATTACTTATTGTTGATCAGTGGTTTAATTTAATTGACCGAATTTCATGATCAGCTAAGCTTAAAGGTTAGTAAAAGGTTAGAAATATGCCATCAAAGAAGCATTAAGATTTTACTAAGCATTTCATTTTACTAAATAGACTTAACTAATCTTACTAATGTTATTATGGCAAGGAAGGAAACAGCTATTTAATCCTACTACTGTATATTCTCATAATTGATAGTTTAAGGGTACATGTCGTTTCTTAAAAAAGGCTGAAATTTAAAATGTAAAATTATGTTTCACAAATATTGTCATGTAACGGAGGTGAGGGTGGATGAAGTTTTAAATAGTGCACCACAAACAACCAAAACTGTAAAACAAGAACCATAACGAAACAACACATACCGGTGCATCTCAATAAATTAGAATGTTGTGGAGAAAGTTCCTTTATTTCAGTAATTCAACTCAAATTGTGAAACTCGTGTATTAAATAAATTCAATGCACACAGACTGAAGTAGTTTAAGTCTTTGGTTCTTTTAATTGTGATGATTTTGGCTCACATTTAACAAAAACCCACCAATTCACTATCTCAACAAATTAGAATATGGTGACATGCCAATCAGTTAATCAACTCAAAACACCTGCAAAGGTTTCCTGAGCCTTCAAAATGGTCTCTCAGTTTGGTTCACTAGGCTACACAATCATGGGGAAGACTGCTGATCTGACAGTTGTCCAGAAGACAATCATTGACACTCTTCACAAGGAGGCCACAAACATTCATTGCCAAAGAAGCTGGCTGTTCACAGAGTGCTGTATCCAAGCATGTTAGCATAAAGTTGAGTGGAAGGAAAAAGTGTGGAAGAAAAAGATGCACAACCAACAGAGAGAACCGCAGCCTTATGAGGATTGTCAAGCAAAATCTATTCAAGAATTTGAGTGAACTTCACAAGGAAAGGACTGAGGCTGGGGTCAAGGCATCAAGAGCCACCACACACAGACGTGTCAAGGAATTTGGCTACAGTTGTTGTATTCCTCTTGTTAAGCCACGCCTGAACCACAGACAACGTCAGAGTCGTCTTACCTGGGCTAAGGAGAAGAAGAACTGGACTGTTGCCCAGTGGTCCAAAGTCCTCTTTTCAGATGAGAGCAAGTTTTGTATTTCATTTGGAATCCAAGGTCCTAGAGTCTGGAGGAAGGGTGGAGAAGCTCATAGCCCAAGTTGCTTGAAGTCCAGTGTTAAGTTTCCACAGTCTGTGATGATTTGGGGTGCAATGTCATCTGCTGGTGTTGGTCCATTGTGTTTTTTGAAAACCAAAGTCACTGCACCCCTTTACCAAGAAATTTTGGAGCACTTCATGCTTCCTTCTGCTGACCAGCTTTTTGAAGATGCTGATTTCATTTTCCAGCAGGATTTGGCACATTCCCACACTGCCAAAAGCACCAAAAGTTGGTTAAATGACCATGGTGTTGGTGTGCTTGACTGGCCAGCAAACTCACCAGACCTGAACCCCATAGGGAATCTATGGGGTATTGTTAAGAGGAAAATGAGAAACAAGAGACCAAAAAATGCAGATGAGCTGAAGGCCACTGTCAAAGAAACCTGGGCTTCCATACCACCTCAGCAGTGCCACAAACTGATCACCTCCATGCCACGCTGAATTGAGGCAGTAATTAAAGCAAAAGGAGCCCCTACCAAGTATTGAGTACATGTACAGTAAATGAACATACTTCCCAGAAGGTCAACAATTCACTAAAAATGTTTTTTTTATTGGTCTTATAAAGTATTCTAATTTGTTGAGATAGTGAATTGGTGGGTTTTTGTTAAATGTGAGCCAAAATCATCACAATTAAAAAGAACCAAAGACTTAAACTACTTCAGTCTGTGTGCGTTGAATTTATTTAATACACAAGTTTCACAATTTGAGTTGAATTACTGAAATAAATGAACTTTTCCATGACATTCTAATTTATTGAGATGCAACTGTACATACGACAACAAAAACCTGACCCAGAAACATACAGAAACCAGGACTTAAGTAGGGCAGCTTATTAGTTCAGTCTCTCCAGGATTTCCTTGTCCACCTGCACTTAAGAGTTTTTGTGCATTTTTTTTGCCAAACAACTGCTTAAGTTGGCAAAACGTCAAGCACAAGATGCTTCTCTTTTTTCAACTACTGTTAACTACTAGTAACTACGTCCTGTTCCACATACATGAATCAAACAGGGTTTTGGTTGAACGTGTATTGTGATGTCATATGACACGTCTATCTCAAATGTCTGGAAAATCTTCGAAAAACCTGTGAAATTTTCAAGCTCCTCAGAATAGTGTAGCATTTGCTTGCTTTTCTGTTCATTTTTGTGATCATGAAAGCGTGAAATCTTGAAGGAACTGACAGAAGAGTTGTGAGATCCCTGGCACACGTGATGTCGTCATGTTACATGTTGAGGGAGATGGTCGATTATGACATTATCATGAGAAATTTAAGATCTTACCATTACATTGTCTTAAATTTGAATGTACTATAAAGAGTGTTTGATTTTGTGTTATAAATATTCCTAAATTATATGAATACTTGCTGTAATGTAAGTTCAGTTACCACAGAAAACAGTTTCAACATGTTTCCTGGTATTTATAAGATGAGAGCATTTTATTCCAGACACAGTAAGTGCACTGCATGAGCACCACATCAGTGCTGCTTCCAATCTGCTCGAAGGTTAATTAACACGTCCCTTTAAACCCATTTCCCCTAAAAGCTCTAATAGGATTTTATAGAGCTTTTGTAAAAGGAAGCACTTGCTTCCTTTCTGTAAATGTAGTATTATTATTTAGATTAAGGGTCAGAAAGCTTCCTTGTGTTCTCTGCCTAATTGTACTTTAGCAGTTTTTGAGATGCAGCAGTGCAGGACAGAAATAAGGCAACCAAAGTGTGGCACCTGTCATTGCTGTTGCTCGCTACGTTTACGCTATGCTCGCTGTTAGCACAAAATGTTTCATTCCAACCTCAATTCCAATGAATATCATCATTGTTAATCTGGTTTTAACTTAAATTTGAAGTGGGATTAAAACGTCTTTTAAAAAGTATAACTATGTTTCTTAACTTCCCTTTAAAAAAAATGAATTATAATATTTGATATCAGATGTAACTAAATAGCATGTGTGGTTTTAACAGTATACTGGATCTCTTTGCATTTCATCTTTATTAATAGCTGTAAATGAGAGTACCAGAAAGTCTCTTATTTTAGATAAATCATTGTCCAAAGTGGTCAGGTGTATGGATTTTTCTAGAGATAAATGCCCCATCTGCCCTTTCATAAACTTGAAATGATTCGCTACGGCATAACTGACCAATCTGTTGTATGAAATCCTCTCACGCAACATCTGTCACTGTTGTGAATGTGAAAGTCAAGATTTAACAAATCCATAGCTAGTTGATGATAAAGAAAAATTCTCTTGGTGTGTGTCAGGGGTACTGCACCTTTTGGAGCATGAAGAACAGTACGTGTTCACACTGCCCTGTGCCTACGCCCGCTCTATCCTCACTGTGCCATGGGTGGAGCTCGGGGGAAAAGTGTCCATCAGCTGTGCCAAGACTGGCTACTCTGCCACCGTCACCTTTCACACCAAACCCTTCTACGGGGGAAAAGTGCACAGGTGAGTGCATGGCTCAAGGACTAAAGACGTTTCAATTCCCTCAAACTTTAGAAATGTACAAAGCTAGAGATTAATATAATGTCCAGAGCAGTGTCATTAACTATGCCTACATTTATAGGCAAACTCTTCTTTCAGCTAAATGCCTGAAATCACAGACTGTGTTACCTCTGACAGGGTGACGGCTGAGGTCAAGCACAATCCCACCAGCACCATCGTGTGTAAGGCTCAAGGCGAGTGGAACGGTACACTGGAGTTCACATATAGTAGTGGAGAAACTAAAGTGATTGACACATCAAAACTGCCAGTCATTAAGAAGAAGATCCGCCCACTGGAAAAGCAGGGCCAGTATGAGTCCCGGTGAGAAAGTCTACAATATTCATATATGGAAAAGGAATGTACTTTTTTATTGTGCTGAGGTATCTCACTATATTACACACTACTAAGAATAAGTAGTTTAAACAAAGTCTTGGTAAAAGGATACAGGAGCATGAAAAGAAAACAGACATGGGACATGCCGTGACAAAAAGCAGGCTACATGCTTCTGAGAGCTTGTAAGTAGTGTATTTTAGCCAAGAACACTGTTCTTCTCCATCCTCAATGGATCTCTTATGCAACGTGGTTCCTCTCATGCTACTCTGTCTCTCTGGACCGCTTACTTAATAAGTGTAATGCTGCGTCTTGCAGGGAGAGAGCCAGAGCCATGCTGCATCAGAGTACCATAACGCTGTCAGACTGGCATTAGCATCATAGCCTAATGCAATCAAAAGAGGATAGAGATGCACTAAGCTGGTTTTTGCAGGGAGACAGGCATTCAGGACGGCCTGATTTCCATTCTACACACACACATCATTACAGCACAGAGACATGGTCAGAATATAACTATTGATTAGGAATGATGCACAAGGGAATTTTTCAATAATGTGTCTTTTGGCATTTTGCAATTCATTTAACAGATAAGTATATAAACACAGCCTGTGATTATAATTGTATATTATTACAAAATGACAGTCTGTTTATTTTGGAAATTAATCCAAATCACAGCTGTTTAAATGACTAAAATGTTTAGATTCTGGGAAATTGAACCATCTGTAATTGCACCAGAGTGCTGCTGAATTCTCTAATCTGATTGGACAGTTGATTAACAGCTCTAACAGTGGCTGCGACTGTCAGTCTAAATGATCATAGGTTTATAAGCACTGCGCTCATTCTAACACATTATTTGAATAGTAACAGATCATTTGCAGACGCAGTATGGTGGACGAGCTACAGAATCTAACACTAATTCAGTTCAGTAGCACTTTTAACAGTGAACAATGGTCACAGACATGTCCACCTATATTATAACTGTTCACATGCATTTTTTTGCATATTTACTCAATTGCTGCTGTTTCACTGTGTACTGCGTCAGCTATATATGTGGTTAAAATGACAGTAAAAGCTTCTTGACTTGAAATGTATAAATTCAGGTTATATATTTTAAATTTGTGTGTATCAATTTATCCACATTAATGGACAGGATCAGCAGCTTTTTAACAGCGAGTAAGTTTTCCGTCTTCAGCCTTCTAAGACGGATAAAACATTTTGGGCCATATTGTTGTCACAGCACCCCATCATGGATTATTTTCAGCACATCCTGAAGTGTTTAATTCCTCTCATATTGGCTACAGGATCAGAAAGGATTGGGTTTAAAAAAAAAAAAAAACCCTGAGACCGCTGTGTTACATGGTCACTGTAATATTTTAACAGGATTTACAGTGTCCATGGTAGAGTGAAATCCTTGCTGTCTTTCATTCTTTAGAAATGTCTGAGTGTTAGAATAAGCACTGAAAATGTTCTTTATTAATGCTTTGCCATTTCTCAAGTGTCCTTCGTAAAGACTTTGTAAACATCGAACACGTGCTGTATCCTGATTATTTTTGACTGACAGGCAGTTGTGGCAGCATGTGACCGCAGCACTCAAGACCGGAGACATCGACACGGCCACGGAGCACAAACACCAGCTGGAGGAGAGACAGCGCAGTGAGGAGAAGCAGCGAGCAGCCACCAACACCGCCTGGAAACCCAAGTACTTCATCAAAGAGGTGAGACGTCCTGGTAGAATTCAATAACACTTACATAATAGCCGCTTTCTCTCTGTCTCCTATCCTGTGTGTCAGCTGAGACAGGAAACTGAAGAGATTATTGCAACAGAGTAGCAGATCCATCAGTTTTTTTTCCTCTTTCATATACTTACTTGGTTAGACAGAGTGATAATGAGAGTGAGACACCGTGTCGAGAGAGAAGGCAGGAGAAGCTGTGTAATTTTTTTTTTAATATAAATTCCGCTTTAGATGATTTGCAGACTGCAGAGCTGTTAGTCTAACATCTTATTAGACTCATGTCTCCACTGTCGTCAAATAGCCTGCTAAATACGAACCAGACTCATAACATTCTAGATAAATCCACCGAATGTGTTTACTCTGTCTCTCTAGCAAATAGAATATGAATGTTTCATGATGTTTAATGTGTGTGTGTAGGGAGAAGGCTGGGTCTATCACAATCCTCTGTGGAAGACTAACTGTTGAGAAGAGACAAAGTACCATGAGCTAGCTGTCCGTCATAGAGCCCAGCCCACTGCTGGGCGGGACCACACAGGGAGAGTGCTGGCCAGCCAATGGAACCAGAGGAACTGGAATTCACAGGAGCAGGAAAGAGCCTGACCTTTTCCTCTGAGTGCTGAAGGTGCCAAAAAAAAAAAAAAAAACCCAAATATTCCAACCTGAAAGAACAACCACCCACTGCAGCAGATCCTCAAAGAGCTGTCTGATTCCGATAAAGCCTTCGACTGGAGACGTGGCGGTCAAACAGCACACAATGGAAATATTTTGCGTTATTCTTTTCTTCCTGAATTGAAATTTATTAATCCATCCATGCTTCCTGAAAGATCAGCACTCACGTTTCCTTAAACAGAACAACCCTGGACACTCTGAACACTAATAGACAATGATATCTGTGCTGAAAGTGTCAGTCCCCATCAGCCACTTCAAGTTTCACGTCAGAATGTGTGCAAAATGGGGCAAAAACCTATTTTTAGACCCATGACTGCATGTTGAATTGAATATACAGGCTTGTGGGAAATCACTGAGCATAGCATTAACGTCTGATGTACGTAGTCGTGAAAGTGACTGTAATAGATCTCTTTGCGTAAGTGTTCTGGTGATCAGTCACAACAGAAGATTAAACTTGTAGCTCTTGGAGTAGCTGCTCACAACATTCCAGCATAAGGTCCAAATAAATGAGGTTCCAGATTTAATCCACTGTAACATGAGACATTCTAACACAAGGACTGTTATGTGATGTTTGTCTTAGCTGAGAAAACGACAACCTACACGACTTTAGCAAAAGGTTTCAGAGCCTTGAAGGCAGCTTTATAAATGAGGTCAGTCTGACAATATATGGAAAACTTCCTTTAAAAACAATGGCTAAAATCCTTCCTTAGAACAGCAGGTCTTGTTTCTGAGAAAACCATCCAAGGAAATTCTGTTCAGAATTCTGATTTATGGTTCAGTTTGCTGGTACACTTGTTTAAGCATGTTATTATTAGTCTGTAAATTCATTTATAGTTTTGTACATGGAGTTAAGACTGTAGTAATCACAGATTTATGGTATTCAGAGACACAAAGCACTGTGTATGCTGTCCGTCTTGGAACACACTAATTTCCTTACCCCACTTCCAGCCAGTCTATAAAGAAAAACCAAATGGTTGACAACTTACGTTTGTAGTACCATCTTTAGAATTGGCTACAAATCCCAGAGTATCTTAGAAAGTCTTTGACACATTTAACTCCGTCCACTGATCATGTTTTTCTGTTTATAAATTAAAGATGTTTAAAAAGTTGGCTTTGGATATACATGACCCTCACAGGCCTTAAATGAATGCAGCATTTTTTGCACCTTTGTGAATTGGGGGGGTTGGTGGAATAATGTAGAATAGATGGGTGCTCCATGTTTATGTGAAGAGTCTTAGGCGAAGTGACGTACAGCATCGTAATGTATTCAGAGCTTAGACCAAACACATCGTGCACCAATGTAGAAACTATGCAACATGTTCATTTCACCAGATCCAGGCAGGGAGTGGACAATAACTTCCATAGTACAGTCTCACGTGTGCTAAGATAAGCATTTCTGTAGAAATACATTGTTCTTTTTTCACAATATCAGATATCAAATTGAAAAGGAGATTGAATAGAAATGGGTTGTTATTGGAATATAAATTGTGTATTCGTGATAATTAGGATGTCAGTGGCATTTAAATATTCTGTAAACAAGCATGTGTGCTGCTTCTGTGTACGTGTAAAGACTCTTGAATGGTTGATGTAAATGTCAGTGAGGAACCTGGTTCTGGTTTACTCAGTTAACAGTCTAACACTCAAACACACTATTTTTTCTTTTTAAAAAAAGCCTCATTTTAAAACAACTCCCTTAAATCTAATGGGATAAATTGAAATGGCAGATTTTAAGGGTTGCCAGGTTAACAGGTCTAAGCTTGTGCTGCCATCTAGCGGACACAAGACATTCATATAGAATGAAAATATTTTTTGTATAGTATAATGTATTCACTTTGACTTTTGTCTTTAGAGAGAAAGCTCAGAATCCAGTCACCCAGAATAAACCAAGATTAAATATAAAGTAACCAAAAAAAATTAAGAATTGACAAGCTAGCATTTATTCGGTGTTGTGTAGTGGTTGGAATGACAATGCAGGCTTTATGTGTATTACTGCTGGATCAGCATGGAACCTTTAATAAGAACAATATTAAAACTAAAACACAAATGAACTTTTTTTAATGAAACTGCGGTGTACCATTCAACAGCGAGACAGACCAAAGCAGAAGAGATGAGATGTAAAAATAAGTACAAACATGGCGACTGGTGATAAGGCAGAACCTTTCATATACTCCTTTAATTTCAAAGGCATCACTGATTCTGACAAGAACATCCATTTTCCAAACTGTCTCACAACTTTGCGGAAGAAATCCCAACTTAAACACCACACCATTTTGCATTTTGTGATTTGATGCTGCCCTCGGTTTCTACTTCCATTTTGTTCTTATAAATAAATAGCTCGAGTCTATTAATTATGAAATAGATATGTTGTTAAGCAGATGGCTGTTAAATTGAGTCGGAATTATCCTCAGAAAGTACTAAATCTGCCCTTCTGTTAACTCGCACACAAAAGATAAAGTAGAGGCAGCGCATGGAGGGAAGGGAAAACCAAGAAAAACATGGAGCAAGAGAACGAACCAAGATTCAGAAATATGAGCGTTAAGCTGGCCGTCTGCCAGGAGTGAAAAGACAAAAAAGAAAAGAGTGAAAGAAATGCAAATTTGTCACCCGGAACAGAAACGTTATCACTAAGAATACACACTCGTCACCTGCATGCTACTCAGTAGTGGATCCACTTTAAGGTGAACTAAGCCAAAAGTGCACAAGCTAATAATGCAGCATTGTATAAAAATCCCTACAACTAATACAAGTGTCACTTCCTCCTGGCATTCAGCACAGGCAAAGTGAGACAGTCATTAAGAAAAAAAAGGGGGAGAAACAGATTCCTACAATAGGCCCAACACTGCAGAACAGCCTTTATTCAACAGCCTATCTACAGTATTCACTTCCCTGGGGCACAGCTGAAACCAAACCGGACCTCTAGACAAGAGATAGGAGCAGAACATTTAAACAGATAGTTCAATTCAACAATAAAGTAAATTAAAAAAAAAATAAAAAAAATTCACCATAATAATTAAGCACATTAGTAATAACTCAGTCTTCTGCAATGTCTGCTGAACTGAGACACACCCATTCAAGTGACAAGGAACTTTATGCATTCTGGGAACTACACAGGAGAGTTTCATCAGTTATAAATGAAAGCCTGCAGGAGGGCCTGGGCTTCTCGTGCTGTACACCACTCCATAGCCCTCATACTCTTTTCATTATTATTATTTTTTTTAATCAAAAAGTAACAAGTTAAAACAGGCTCTGAAGAAAAAACAAAACAAAAACTGGATCTTTGGTGCTATTGCTCCAAGGTTCACTCAGCTTACCACTTCATCTTATTTCATATTACTGTTGTTGTGGATTAGATAGAACTGTACCACAAAAGATACGGTTGCCATCTTGATGGATAGGACAGCTCACCTGCCTTACAAACACATTCAAGTACAAAAGAAACAAAAAAAAATGTCCAGAATCATTAGATTAAAATAGAGATCCCTGTCCAGGCCCCCTTTCTCTCTCTCTCTCTCTCTCTCTCTCTCAACTCCCTCAGTCAGATCACACAGCCTCCGCGTGTCGTCATGGCAATCACGGGGTCAAAGCCTCCAATCAAATATTTTCAGGTGGTCAGATGCCAGACGACTGGGTTTGTTTTTCTTCTTGATTGGTGGATTACTGGTTGCATTTGTCATTGTCTATTTTGCCTTGTTTGCCATTTTTACCATTTTCCGTTTGACAACTAAACTGACTTTTTATTCAGTTTCTTGCCTTTTTTCAGGATCAGTTTATTTTTTATGTATCCTCTCTTCCTCTTGGCTGTCTACAAATCGAGAAAGAATGAGACCAGGTTATAAAACTTGAATGTAAAAAATACATAAAATAAAAGATCCTAGGTATAATAGGTGGTCATGGGATACTGTACCTTTTTTGAGGTGTACTTCTGCTTGGTTGCGATGTTGCGGAGCTTGTGGTCCAGCGGCTGCCGGTTCTCCTGCTTCTTCACTCTGTAAATTCGCACCAACCAGTGCTCAGAAGTAAACGCCTCCTCGAGGTGCTTCAGGCGAATGTCCTTATTGCCGATTTCAGCATTCCGTGTCCGGTCAAACCCAGGTGGTGTGCGGAAGTCCAGCTGCATAAAAGAGCAGGCAGTTAGAAGACAAGTAGAACACTATTTTAAAAATATCTTGAAAAGAAAACCATTAAAATTGATGGGGAAAAAACACTCATACCTGCATCTCTCCAAAGCGGTAGTAAGACATTTTATACATGAGACAGTTGAGCAAGGTAGGAGAGCCGGCCTTATCTACTCTAAATTCTCCCTGAGGGGTGAAGTAGTCACTCTCCTGCAAGGAAAGACCACCATCACTATTAATTTTAAACCAGTCATGACATGAAAACATATCCGAGGTTTAGAGGAATAAATAATACTGCAAGTACAACCAACAACTCTATCACGGTTACCATGGAAACGTACCCTGATGTCTTTAGGGTGCTCCCCTTCTGCAATGCGCACCATCCACAGGAACTTGTTAATGTCGTCACCCGAGTACCCGATCACACCGCCGAAAATGATAAGGACATAATCAACATCCAAGGACTTCATAATCTCATATGCGGCACTCTCATTAGAGGACATCGCCTTGCCAACCTGCAGAGGAAACAAAACAGATTGTAATAAACATTTGTGACCACAGGATGGCAGCAGTGAGAACGGGGGGGGGGGCAGTGGGCGTTAAATCAGCATGCAGCCACAATCTGAAATCAGTGAGCATTGTCGGGTGTGTTGAGTCACCAATAATACTGAAGAGAACCCAGGTTGGGAACTGGACACACGCTGGGAGATGTGGTCATGTGATCATGTGATTACAGTGCTCTTTGCATTCCCATTTGCTTTATACATGCTCAGGTCTTTTGCACTGCAGCTGTGACGAGGCAATTACGGTAGTTAATAATAATAATAATAATTAGTTATTTCTTACACAATAACTAAGCCAAGAAAAGGATTAATCAAACCAGATTAATTCAGAAAATCAGCTCAACTAATAGCAGGCTGCCATCATTTACCTGCCTTAAGATACTGAAGAGAAGTTACACATTGTTCGTTAAAAGTAATTAAAACACCACACAAGCTTTACTTTTCACAGCATATCCATTAGTGGTTGACAGATTATTCAACCTTGCTGATTAAATAGGCCAATATCAAGCATTTTAATGGCAACAAAAGTGCATTGGCAATTACATACTGCCTTCAAATGCAATAAAATATCTGAGAGAAAGCACTGGTGCTGGAGCTCTAAGAGAACAATGGTAAGGCTGAATTCCTAGCTCCTCATTTTATTGCATTAGCCACCGTACTTAACATAAGTAGTTCTTACTCCTCTGTACAGTTTGATTCTCACTGTTTAGTGTGAAAATATAAGTAGGAAAATAAGCAGTGCTAGATAATACAAGCGTGACAAAAGCTACACTAATACCTTTGCATATCTTGCTCCATCTATTTGGTCAAACCTGACATCCTACACAGTAATCTGTCTTCCTTTAATTCTCTTTTCTTTAAATCCCGTTTCTATTTACTTATGCAGATTTTCCTCCACATACACTATACAGTACCACACTTCTCATGGTACTGAAAAATAATTACTGACCTCAAAGTGTCTAAATCTGTTATTCTATCACTCCTCTGGCTGTTTTCAGCAGCAAGGTGAAGATAGATCACTCTTCTCACCAGTGCTATGTGACTGTTGTTCCAGGTGTTGTTGTCCACTAGTGTAGTTCGATTGGCCATGCCCGCTATCTGATAGCCATAATCCCACCACGACATGACTCGTGCGTGCTCATCTGTGTTCTGCCTCAGCCAGTAATATGCCTCGCGGAAATCATCCAAAATGTTCCTTGACCTGCTCGAGAGGCACACAAAATGTTAATCAAGACATCTTGCTATCGTGCATGCTACAACCAGCCTTCATTCTAGTCAAGACTAATAAAAAAAAAAAAAAAAAAAAAAAAAAAGTCATTTAAGAGAGCGTCAGAAAGACAAGACATAGCATTTTAGGCTGTGTAGAGCAACACGAGGCTGGTTTGGTGTGTCCTCACCCATCGTGGTTGTAAGAAGCTAGCACAACACTGGGACTGGAGTAGGCATTGCTGGTGACCCAGGTGCAGTGCACAGCAAACATCATCAGCAGCATCAGCATCAACATGGTGACTATACTCTTGATGTTGGGCCCCAGGCCCTCCTCCTGTCGGTCCTGCTCAGATATGTGTTTCCGCACTTTCCCTGCCTGCCAAGACGACACACACACACACACACACCTCATATTACATTTGATTTTTCACATCAAAAACTGCACTAATCATCTTTCACTAGTTTATCATGTAAAATTATTTGATGTACTTTTAGGTGCCTCCTGTATTACTGTAGCAAGAATCAATAATTCTAAATACCCTGGCACCTCAAAAAACACTTGTGCAAAGCAGATCCCTTTTACCTTGTCATAGAGATTTCCTGAGTTCCTCTTGTCATCTTCGTCGCTACTGTCCTCTGCTGGTGGCTTCTCCTTCTTCGTGTCGTCTCCAAGGTAGTGCTCGAACACGCTGGAGAAAGCGATGGCTGATAGCATGCACACTACTGGAGTCAGAGTCAGCATGAGTCGCACCATAACGCCGGCGAAGTACACAGCGCTGATGGCATACAGAGACACTGGAGGGCAGCAAAGAGCAGAGTGTGAGAATGTTTTTTCACCCTACTGATAAAGCATCACTCACATTGTCTGGCCAAAAAAGGTCACCACCTTTAGGAATTTAACTAAGCAGGTAAGAGCCTTCCTTTGCTCAATTACTGCAGTTATTAATATGGTTCAACTGGCAACAAGATATTTAAACCCTAACTGATACACTGAGTAGCTTCTTATTTCTTAAAAAAAAAAAGTCATGTTGGAATACATATCAATTAGCTTGCATTAAGCAAAAAAACAACTAAGGAGATTGCTGAAATTACTAAAATTCGGTTACGAACTGTCGAGCAGATTATTAAAACCTGAACGGATAGTGGTGAACCATCTTCCAAGAAGAAATGTGGCTGAAAAAAAAATCTGAATTGATCGTGATTAGACCTTTGGTGAACTCAAATTGAATGAACTCAAAAACCTCATGGCTATGTTTAATAGTGAAACTAAGAGCATTTCCACATGCACAATGTGAAGAGAACTAAAGGAATTGAGACTAAACAGCTGTGTAGCCTTAAAACCACTCATCAGTGAGGCTAATCAGAGAAAAAGGCTTCAATTTGCTACGGAGCATAGAGATTGGACTCTGGAACAATGGGAAAAGGTTATATGGTCTGAGGAGTCCATATTTGACCTTGCTCCTGAGCGATGGGTGCATCAGGTTATGAAGGGAGCATGGATGAAGTGATGCGCCATCATGCCTAGTGCCAAACGTACATGCCTGTAAGGGCAGTGTTATGATCTGGGGTACTTTCTCTTGGTCAGGACTAAGTTCAGCAATCCTATGCCAAATAATGACTAGATTCATCAACGGATTTTATCTTGTCTGATGGCACGGGCATATTCCAAAATGACAATGCCAGAATTCATCAGGGTCTAATTGTGAATGAGTATTTTAGGGAAAATCAATTTCACACATGGATTGGTCACCATAGAGTCCAGGTAGTGTATATTCCTGATCATATTTCATATTTTCTAGCTTTATTTGGTGGACTACAGTGCTAATAAATGTTATTAGGGTACATTGAAAATCCTGAATTAATATTAGTACATTTATTTGTAAATACAGTGTCTATCTTAGGCATAAATATAAATGTTATCTTTAAGGCTGATTTATTCATTCAGCAGAACTGCATAAATGATGAGAAAAGATGTGCTGTCAGTGTGGTCACATTTTTTGCGGTTCCTTCAAGCTAAGTTATGACACGATTTAAAAACAAAAAAACAAAACAAAAAAAAAGCACCACACACACGGCCAAGGAATTCCTAAATCTATCAAGTCATGCAGAGAAGCCGCACTAGTTTGCAGAACAGCGCTATTTAATTATTCACCAAAACCCTTCTTCTTGTACATCTGCTCTCTGGGTGGTTTCTGTGCCATTTATGTGCCAGTAAACTCTCTTTGTGATACCTTGTAAATTTCAACAAAAAGAGACTTTTAGCAGACTCTATGAATACAAAATAACTACATAAACTGCTTCCTGATTTAAAACCCACTGGAATTGCCTGAAAACTGTCTTTAGCTCGCTTCAGACATTTTTCCATACACATGAGATATAATATACACTGGTGAAACGAAACAGACTGGTGAAACGGATTTTATTGCTTTCCGCCCTGAGCTGAGGCAAAAGTCTGCAAGAAATGAATATGAATAAATACAGCTAAACAGACCATATCAAGTGGCAGACTAGGTTACACAAACGCCATACTTGAGTTCTTCATTGTCACTTAATAATACGTCTCCTGCCTGCAGAGGCAGAAAATCTAACACTCATTTAACACCAGCTACTCGAGAATGGAAATAGCAGTGTTATCAGAGTTCTCACCGAAAACACGCTCATCGTTGATGTTCTTGATGCAGAACCAAAGCCCTGCTGGAAACGTGCACACCAGGATGTGAAGGTCAAAGAAGAAGGAGACCCAGGTGGTGGGTTGGTGTTCAGATACCGAAGCAATAATGGGTATGTGGATCTTAGCATACCTGAAGAGTACAAAATCAAGAAAAGCGTATGGCTTGGATTTTGTCTAATGTTATAATTCGCTTTACAACATTTCTCCTAGTGCCCCTGAGTTGACTTGAAATGTTTCCTTAACCTTGAGTTTTCATTTGCAACAATGAATTCATGGTCCAAATACACAAGGGAAACGGCTCTTTGAAGAAGAAAGCTGCATATTTAACTGCGAAGCCAGCACTCTGCATCAAACTGCCTTAATGTATCAAAGACTCACAGTTTAGGTCCTAAGGGAGAGGAGTAGAAACTTAGCTAAATGAGTCAACTAACTCACTAAGTTAAACAATCTCAATCTTTTTACTTCTCTATATGCACTTATCCAGTACTGTTCTCTTTCTCTAGTTTCTAACACAGCCCTTTGTGGGCATTAAGTGGTCCAGCAGACCTTGTAATGCTGTCCTTGCTTCTGATCATTATCTCCTGACAACCTCTCTCTCTCTTTCAACTGCTCTTTCCTGAACCTCAAAAAGCTGATCCTGTTTATTCTACACCAATTCCCCTGACCAGACAAATCTTCAGCCACACTCCATTTGTAGCTGCCATACATGTAATCATTCCATCACTCAATATTATATTGATATAACTAATAATGAACACTTTCCAAGGTGAACATACTGGTGGCATACTACAAGAACTGTATAGTCATACAGAGATTATTAACGTTGACAAAGTCTGACGGCTGTTAATCCACACAGGAATCCTGCATGTCATACTGTGAAACAAAGACCTAAATGAAAAAAGTCAGAGCCTGTTTCTGATATGTTTAAAAGAAAGCAGCTGCAGAACCTCCCATGCATGCAAAAAAGAGAGCCCACTTACCCTGTGTCCCACAGTGAATAAAAGCGGCCACTCCAAGGTGCAATGTAGCCTGAAAACACAGACAACGGGAACATAAAACAGTTGCAATCGACAAACACAATGGCTTTAACTCTTTAGTTATTCCTCTGAGGCAAAGTAGCTTGGATAGCTTTCAGCAGACTAGTACCTCCTACAATGCCCAATGCAATTTCCAGTCATTTCCACTGGGAGGCTGTATTCAGTGTAAATGCAACACAGAAAATAAAGCAAACCAGCTCTAATGAGATCTCATAAGCGTGTTGCAGGCATTGATGTGATTAATAAAGGGCTGTTGAGGCTGGGGAAGTGAAGCAAATGACTCTCACAAGGCAGACATGCAAGATTGGGGGAAGAAGAAAAAAAAAAAAAAAAGTTATGGTGACAATTAAAAAAATCTTTCTGTATCTAGATGAAGAGTGCGTAGTATAATCTGAGGACTCATTGGCAGCACAGCAGGAGGGTGCACAAGAGAGGACATATGCTGTGTTATATTTTGCAGCCTCACCTGTGTAGGTCAGATAGATGACCGTGAGGAAAACCACCCCTGCGGCCAGTGACACGCCGAGAAAGAAAAGGGTCTGGAACTCCTGCCTAGTCAGCCTGTCCTTGAGATACTGCAAGAAGGCATATGCCTGCAGGAGAGCAAAGACACCTGCAGAGAGACACACACACCCACACACACTCTCAGCACGGTTTCACAAGCTGCTTGTTATAGACATCTACTAAGCAAGGCTCAGTTCACTTTTCCGAAGTATTTTGTTCGGCAGCAGAAATTTGGGCAACTAGAATTAATCTTACCTGCTGCAGCCATGTGCTCACTTGTCCTTATGGGCTGGAAGCCCACAAACGGCACTTGCATGGACAGCACCAAGCCCACGATATAAAATGTGCTATAAGCTGTATAATGGGGGGAAAAAAAGAGAGAGCATTAACTTAGACATATAATCCTATCAAAACATAGGCACGCGCACACTCATGCGTATGAAAGTGCAGAACATCTGTGTGACAAGCTGGTGAAACAGTGCTATTCATCTCATTCCAATTTTGTGCTTGATCTGAATTTTAGTGCAGAAAGACAGAAGGAAGCAGCAGTGAGCAGAGCTAATGAGGAGGAATCAGACAGGCCCTGTACTGGAAGGCTGGGCCTTGAGCTCTGAATCATCTTCAAACTGGGCTGCCATGCTTGCACCACTGCCAGAACTTCACAAAAATGTTGGAACACACAATAACTTGTATTTAATTTGTCAATTCAGAAGACAGAAATTTTCAGAGAATACAAACTATTAATTTGACTGAAATACCTAACTGTTTATTATTATTATTATATTACTGTATATTATTTATATGTATTTCTTATATTTATTACATTTTGTTGTATGTATTTATCATCTTCATGTTTTACTATATTTTTTTCTATATTATATTCCATTTTCCCTATTTTTGAATTGCCTTTTCTCTACATTACAAGTATATAATGTGTTACAAATAAAGAACTTTAAATCATCTATAAATAGAGACACTTTAAGGTTTAAAGAGGAAATGAGCATGAATGAACTCGTATGCAAATTGAAATTCTGCAGTGTATTCAAGAAGCTGTAGTCATAGGGAGCAGTAGAGCAAAGCTGTAGCTCACAAATAAACTTTACATCCACACCCACACACAAAGAGCTAGCACACCACTGCATGTCTGTGGTTAATTAAAATAACCTTAATTGTCCTCTAAGAAAGTTGCATAGAATAAACTGTGTGTAAAGTATGTTATCTATGTAAATAATGCTCGCTCTCTTTGCCAGCATGATTCCGTATATAATTTTTGTTACCTTATAGGACTGCATGATATAGACCAGAAATGCAATTAGCATTAACATTATTATTAGTTGTGAAGGAGAAGACGACGACAACTTCAATCACATATACATTAGACTCCTTCACATATGCCAGCTTGTTAGAAAGTTCGGGTCAGAGAGATGAAACAGCACCCCGGAGCAGAAAATGGTTAAGAGCCTTGCTCAAGAGCCCAAGAGAGGCAGCATGGTGGTGCTAGAGCTTGAACCCTCGACCTACTGATGAGGAACACAGAGCCACGCTGCCACACACAATATGACTTGCTTACTTTCATACTGCAGACCAAACCTGTAATAATGTCAATGGCATGAGGTCAACAGTGCTAATCAACTGCTTTTCACTATCTGAAGCTTGAGGATGCCTGCTACATGTGTTACACAGTCAAAAATACAGACAGTGATTAACAGAACATGAATGGCCTGCTGAAAACAGTTACTGTAAAATAAATTCTTTACATATGCAAGTTTCTACCATCGCTGCAGAAGGCCAAAGTATAATGGAACCATTCCAGGCTCTGCTTTCATTCAGTCAGTGTTCCTGTCCCCAAGGCATACACCCCTATTCAGAATTAGTTTAACATCCGGATATCTACACAATGGCCACAGCTCTTGCCAAATCCTGCTGTAAAAAAGAAGAGGTCAATTCGAATGAGATGTGAAATAAAGCAGCAATATTCAAGGTCTCATTTCCCAGTGCTCTCTCTGTCTTGGTCTAAATTCTAATATTAGCTTTGAGAGGCACCATCCAGTGACAGCTACTGGAAGCAAAGTGTTATCATAAGCACTTTGGAGTATCTGCCCAGATCTCGGAGCTACCGAAACGTTACTTAATCCAAATTGGTCTAATTTATTAGCAAGCTAAACAGAAGTGCTGTGTAACTGAAACTCTTCGGGGAGCCAGATGCAGCACCTGTTCTGTGGCACTCGGGGGGGAAAGAGTATTGTGGAACAGTGTTGGATGAGGCTAATGTCCAGCATCCATCACTGAGCCCATTTCTGACTGCAGCAGCTGGGCCACTACTCCACAGAGCCATGAGGGGAGGGATAATGAAAGTCCTAACAGAATTATCAGGAGAAAACGGCGCTATCCTGGTCCGCCATGCGAGCACTGCCGAGCCCACACACTTTCTTTAAAACAAGGCCATCAATCAAAACAAAAACCCTCAAATAATGATTCGCTCCTCAGAAAAGTCCTACGCCTGCGTGCTGCTAGCGCATGTAACAATGCCTCTTTATAACAGAAACCCTAATTTAGGCATTTGGGATCCGTTTTGTTGATAAGTTGTAAGAAGCTGTCAGTCTAATTGGTTATGAGAGGCAGAGGAGTAGGTGGAAAAAATGTGCTATTAAAAAGTCCAGTTTTCGTTACATTTTGCTCTTCCTGCAGCAAGACGACTAGACATGCGGCTGAGCACAGCAAGCAACACGAAGCTTTGTCCTCCATATTCACATGTGTATGTATGAACATGGTGAGAACAAAAAAAAAAAAACCTCATAAATATAGAAGCGAGTGAGAGCAAAACAGGCATTTTCACTACTGGAAATTAAGGCTGAAGATAATCTATGTTTGTGTGAGGTGTGTGTGTAGGTGGTAGTGTGTCTCAAAGGGCAAACACACACATGCACACTCATGGAGTGCTGACTCACCAATATAAAGCCTCCTGCTGTAACGCTGCATGAGGAGCAGCACAAACACATGTAGCGGGATCAGGTTGATGATGAAAACATAGCCTCCCCACGCAGACACCTGTGAAACACACACACACATAAATCAACACTATTGATCTACGCAAAGCACTCGACTCATTCAGCCAGCTACAGGAAAGTGTACATTTTTGAGCGGTGTACACCAAAGAGTCTAGTCATTCAACTTACAACCTGTTGGTTAGTGGTACTCCAAGCTGAATAGGTGTTGAAGCCTATAGTAGAGATGACTTTCGTTACAGAAAGCACCAGTACTATATCCAGTAACAATATCAATCCGATATCAGCAGAAAATTGTACACTAGTGGGGTTTGGGGGGGCGACGACAAAACAAAAAGAACAAATCCCATTAGATTCTGTAACATCTGTTACAAATATCAGTAGCATAATAAAACAAAGCAGGTCATGTGACAGAAAGAGTAATCTAAGCCTACATTATCATGCCAGCATGTGTGTGTTTCTATAATGCAAGTGACAGACAGACAGACAAACAGAAAGAAAGAAAACAGCAGACTGCTTGGTATGCACTGGAAACCTCAGTACAATAAACTTAACTAATGCAAACGCTTTTAGAAGTTTTTTTTATAAAAAATTAATTCAGGTTGCTGGGAGAAAAATGCTGCAATGTTAACCATTAGAAATAAAGTTAGCAGAAAGGAGAAACACCCTGCAGGCAGCATCAGAGCTCAGGAGATAGCAGAACAGATAACTCTGGTTTGGCACTTTACTGAACAGTTGGATCAAAGCTACCAAAACGACACTTCATTTCTGACAGAGCCGTGCTCAGTAAGTACACCAACGTGAGTCATGTAGGGGAGTGGATCACTGCAGTTACAGGAGTGTGTTTCGACACATGACAAACTGAGAGCCAAATTCGTGTCCTCCCGAGACGATGCTTGTAGCTCGGTCTGAAGCTGCAGAAAAATTGTGGGTGACGTCTAACACTCGCCACTTGCTTATTCATGCCTAGAGGATGTTAGAGTAAAGCAGGATGTCACCTAAATACCCCCCAACAAGATCAGCAAACAAGGTGGAATAGTATGGACTGGATTGTTTTGCTGCAAACCAGTCAGCTTGAGGTGCTCTATCAGATCAAGAGCGACATGTATTTGTGTTTAGTATATTACATGAAAATTAAAATTGTTACATTTTCACTGTGGACACAAAGCTTGGTACGAGTGCAGAGCCAGACACGATGTAACAACTAGACAAAAACTCTATATATGAAGCAATCTGAGGCAGCAAGAGTCGGCCCTGTGGGTGGGTACAGCGAGTACGAGCAAGAGCAGCCTCTAGACTGTTATATGAAATTTTGAAAGAAAGTGCAGTAAAAGCTGGATAATGAGATATGTGCACACCTTTGCAGTCCACGCTCAGATAAACCCTTGCTTTACTTGACAGTCAACAAAGGCTGACTAGCCTCCCAGTTTTTACAGCTAATTGTGCTGCGCAACTCATGCAAGTGTAGAGAACAAGAAGTTCGTTGGGAATGCTGTAATATAGTTGATGAAAGGAAGAGCAGTCTGACAGCTGAGAAAGCCACAATGCATCGTTTTCTAAACAAGAATTAGCCCCCTTGAGAACGCAAAAAAAGAACTGACACTGAAGTTGCTAAAGTGGCAGCGTTAATAATACAGTCATACACATAGTACACTGAAAATAATGCTGTTTATTTTCGAGCTGAAGTTGCACATGCTTTTGCCTATATTTTGCACTGCTAAGATTTGTTTTTATCTGGAACCTGTCATGAATAATACTTTAAAAGTCAAAAAAATTAATTGTCACATTTTGCACACACCTGGTCTATGATATTTGTTTTAGAAAGAGATTAATTAAAATACAAAATAGCTGTTTGAGTAAATCAGGTTGATGTCTATGTAGAGTAGATTAAAAGGTTTTTTTTTTTTTTAGATGATCTTATGTGACGTACACTGTTTAAAAAATCTTAAATCTTTGTAGCTTAAAAAACATGGCACCGGTACTGGATAACACTCCTGGTTTCAGTACTGGTAACTGAAAATAAAATTGGTATTGTGCCAATGCTAGCTCTCGTTGTTCTGGAAAGGAAAAAAAGAAAAGGAGGACAGAACTGCACAGTCATTATTAATGAGCACTGCCTCCTGTCTCCAAAAAAGTCTCACGGGCTTCATTTATGGCTCCAATTAATTACCGCCACTGAACGCTGTTTTTTATTTTATATATTTCTGTAATCAGCTCCACATGCAAGTAAAGAACCGTCACTCTTAGACCCACCTGGTCCTATCTGCTCCTGCAAAGTGTAATTAAATGCAAAAAACATTACAGGACAACGCTCAGGGAGAATATAAAACTTACCATATAGAAATAGGAGAGGCAACAGCCAATGGTCCAGAAGACCGATCCAGTCTTCACAGACTTCACCTGGAAGACAGAAGGCCCAGTTTAAGTACAACTACAATGCTAAGATGGTGATCTAAGCTGATACTGTGATATTTACTGATTATATTAGTCATTAATGCTTATTCTCTATTATTTATTAGAATCCTAAGAAGGATGATCTACAACCAGAGTGTAAATGGTGGAAAATTCTCTCCTTCATTAGTGCAAACACTTCCTTTTGGTACAGAAGACATAACACTGAACAGACTGTTTGAATTCCTTCTGTCAGTGATGAGCGAATTGCAGTGGCCAAAAATTATATATATATATATATATATATATATATATATATATATATATATATATATATATATATATATATATATATATATATATATATATATATATATATATAATTAACCTCCGCAGAACTAAAAGTTTAAAAGGCGTAGTGCACACTGCTAAGAGACCAATTAGGGGAATAGAAATGGCACATTTAAGATCCAATTCATTAAAATCCTACCAGCAAATATTTTTTCTTCTATTTTGGGTTTGAATATCCACACGGTTTCATACTGACTGAAAATCAAGGAAATGCATTTTACCTTGAATATCGTTATTGAACATCGTTATTGAACATCTTGAGGATCAAATATCTTTGCATTTGGGAAAAAAAAGTAATAATCCCATCAATTTAAGGACCAAGAAGAAAGACAGAAAGAACAGGAGACATAAAGGAGTGTGGAATTATCTTCAAAAGACTGCAGACAGCCTGAGAGTGCGAGAATAAGCAATGTTTGCTTTGAAGCTCACCCAAAGGTAGTAAGTAAACTGCAGAGCAAAGATGGCGATGCCCTCATTGTCGAAAGAACCTGCTACGGAGCGAGAGATGTAACCGGGAACGATGGCGATGAAACAGGCAGCCAGCAGCCCGGCTCCCTGATTCCACAACTCTCTCGTCAGCAGGAAGGTGGAGATGGCAGTCAGGCCACTGAAGACGGGAGCCAGGAACACACACACGTCACGGATGTGCACGGTCACATGGAGCAGGTTCAGGAGATAGTGGATTAGTCCTGCAGTCACCATAAGGCCCGGGTACACCTGAAGACATACGTATGGAGAATGAGCATTCGTAACATCGTAACCCGAATCATTTTACTTGTAAGCACTGAACAGTTTTTATGACATTTAGCAGTTTATGCAACATTATTTTTTCTTTGATAGTAATTTTTAACATGTCACAAGACGTTATGCTTCATAGAGTAAAAGGGAAAGCATCCTCTTCTTGGCACGGTTTCCATTTAGACAACACTGAAACCTTCCAGAGTGACCAGACTATCAATGCACACATGCAGGCCAGACAAAATGCGCTGAAAGATGAAACAACATTCTTGCAATGTGGCCTTCTGGTATGAAATCCCTCTGGACTGTACTCTTATACAGGACACTATCCTATAATCCTTCAGAGGGGAAAAAAAACCTGCAGATTTTTAACGCTTCCATTTTAATGTTTTCTTCATGTTTCCTTTGTTTAAGCCAAATCGGTTTCTTTCTTCTGAGTACAAACAGGCGTCTTAGGGACATTTAAATTTCCCTCACAGCTCGGCTTTCTGACCATGTTTCTGCACTTTGTCTTCTGCAGTGTTGTTCAGGTGTGTAATCACCTATAGTCACTGGTTAGAGAGAGTAATGCAGGGGGGAGTGTTACAGTGCAAATGCTGCAGAATCGACACAAGAAATGCAGATATTGATATCTGATTATTTACAAATGATCTGTCCATGCCTTGTTTCAAATTACAGATAATTAATTACACTCAACTATGAAAGAAATACAAATAACTTTATTCTTGCTGTATCAACATGTTCATATATCTTAATATGCCTTCACTGATGGCCAGCTGGAGGGAATGAGTTGTCAGTCATGGCTTTAGCCTTATTTCTCATGCCGTCATGAACAACAATCCACACTCTTGATCTGTCCATTGTCAATCCACCTCAGATGTGAGATCCAGTAAATTCTTTTGCCTGAAGCAAGACTTAAAATCATGATCAACCCACTGATCAGTGATTTGAGCTGCATCCTGAATTGCATACTTGTGATGCTTACTGTAATTCTACACCATTTTTAGGATAAACAAGCACCAACACTGGATGAGAAATAATTTCAAGACAGCTGACAATATGCCATCTTAGAAAAATCTCTTGAATTAGCCCACAGTGCAGAGTGTATAGTACGTCACAGCTTGTTCGTCAGGCTCACATCTGATTATCTGTTGTGAAGCTCATTGCTAAGTCATTCTGGAAAAGTCACTTATGTGAATTTCATCCGCCACACTGCTGTATATCTAATAACACTGACTTGGTATTGTGTAGTCAGGAAGGGAAGTGTTTCAGCAGTGGCAGAAAAGCCTGTGTCCTCCACTACGGACAACAGTCGATTGTCCAGCAAGATAAACTCCATTACTCTCTAAGTAATGTCTTGATCTTTTGTGCTGCCCAGTTGGAATGTTCTTGTCCTATCAAACACGTGTGCTATAACCAGAGTAATGTTAGCCTTTGGCTGGGCTGAAGCAGCCTCCATGTTAACTTTAACAAACTTGTCATATTCCTTGCCATTTCAAGCTTTAAGGCAGGCTTATCAAATGAGCTAAAAAGGTTAAAGGTTTTAGCAGCAGTTCCACATGGTGAAATTCTAACAGTGTAGAGTTTACAAATTGCAATTTGTCACTGTCCCCCAATTCAAAATAATTTACGCTTCACTGACAGGGTAGAATCGGCACTGCTCAATCAACTGTTTTTTAAACATTGCTTTTATCGGCCAATATGGATTACTGGCTGATACGTCAGTGCATCCAAAATCGATTAAATTTTCTATATTTTTCGGGACACCCGAATACCTGCAGAAGATAAAATTTCAGTATTACAGGAAGCAGGGTTTCAAACTGAAAGATGATCCAAGGTTTGCTATACTCCCTACATGTTTAAACCAGAAATAGCGCTAGCAAAACCACACGTAACATCGAACAAGGACAACTGGAGCACTGAACAGGAAAGACGAAAAAGGGAGGAAGATGCATGGGTTTCTGCAGCCCTTCTTTTCTTCTCCCTCAGCCCGCAGGGCCTGCTCTAAATGAGAGGCCGTATAGTGTCTGCTCTAAATGGCCGCTGCTGCAGCTAGAGAGATCTGTCTCCTGAAAGTCTACATCTCTCGCATCAGAGAGGTCACGCTGTAGAAAAACTCTCTGCAAAACCAGCTTTATGTCCCTGTACCACATCCTGACACTGTGAATAAGAAGGTGAAGCTCAGGTTAAAGTCCAAGATTTGGATGTCCTGATGGAGGTCTGAAAGCCTAGTGTGAGAGAGAGAGAGAGAGAACCAGGAAGAGTTGCCTTAGTTGAGAATTTTAATTAGACCATCCTTACCGTGCCTCCCACAATCCTGCCAAGTGGATACCATGCCCTCTCATCGAACCAGTTGAGAAATTCATAGAAGCCATTAGTACTGAGGTAATGAGTTGACCTGTAGTTGAACCTGTAAGTTGAGGATAGAAAGACAAAGTGGAAGAAAGAAGAAAAGAAGGAGGGGAAAAAAATGAACATGTCATCACTGATATGACAGAGCCCGACTGTCAGAAAGAATACTTCTATTTATTTATATAGAATAAAATGTAGATATGCAGCTGGAAAGCCTTAATTCATAACCGAGAACAATATGAGAACAACATGCATTTGCATTTTCTGTAATTGGAACACGGTAATCAGGACAGCGTGTTTGCCAAGCTCTCTTTCCATCCGTCTGTGATCAATTTGGACTGTATCCACGCCGAGCCTCAAAAGGAGATTTTCAAAGAACTGAAATTACATAGGGTCTGAAGAGAATAACAATGAAGCATTTTCTAGAGACCGAGGATGAGGGTACATGATCCTAATGGTTGGCCTCTAACCTTCAGAAATGAAGGCAAAGCTCTAAGCTTACATTAGCTGACCTGCTGGATTATCTCATTCAGCTTTCAGATAAGCATAGACGAGTAAACAGGATTACCAGCAAAATCAGATATGTCAAGTGCTCAGTCATGGTTGTGCAGGAAAACACTTAATGCCTATAAAAGCGTGTATGAGCTTAGACCAGAATTAAAACTAACTTAAATTCAAAAACTATTCAACAGTACACAAAAATTCTTTGAAAAAAGTTTCACAGTTTTCCACACTGAATAATCAGGGACAAAGCTAGTTCCGGTGTAACTGGGCAGATTGTACACAGGTGCCACTTTCTGATCTTGGGCTCTACTCGACATCCACAAGTCAGGTAAATTTCTAGCCACCTTGACTAGCAAGAAGTTGAAATTCTCCATATAACTGTATTACAGAACCAAGTGGAGTGGAAACAGATTTGTACTGACAAGCTCAGATCTGCCGCCTCTGCTCTGGATACTGTTAAAGAGCTTCGTAATCAATCTTATAGTTATGAGTGAGCATTGCATAAACTCGTATTGCAATAATATTTTATTTATAGCACTTCTAATATATTTTCTTAAAATACAATCTCATATTAAACGACTGTTAAGAGTGTGATAAACAGATGGTATATCAGCGCTTAATAGAAGCTTACATGTCAAACTGAACATTTATAACATGGAGGTAAGCAGCTTTTTTCCCCCCAGTGAAAGAGATCTTTTTAATTTTTTTTTCCAGCTCCTAGTGGACACTCGCATCATGTGCATGTATGAATGCATATTTTCCCTGTGGCTGAATCTGAAAGTGTGTGCATAATATGGCATCTTATGAGCAAAAGGGCTGGTGCGGGTGCAGGCTTCCATTCCAATCAACCATGAATGACACCTGACTCCACCTGCTTCATTAGTTGAACTTAAAAATACTATGAGGTGTGACTTCTGATCGGATGGAATGAAAACCTGCATCCACACTGGGCCTTTCTGAATAAGACCGGGACCACCCTGTCCTAGCCAACCTGAGTCTACATGCAGTGTATAGGATGTCGGGGAACAGGGATTCGGCCAACCTGCAAGTTGGCAGCACTTTTTTTTTAAAAAAAAAAAAATCTCGTGCTGATGACCTCTTGCTTTATTCTGCACACAGCAAACAGTAATTTTGTTGCTTGCCTTATGGAAAGAAACAATAGCATTATTGACATCAATAATACAAGACCCAGAAAGCAGAAATAATGTTCATTTTCAGACTCCGGCATCACATTCAGTTGAATGCATTAAAAAAATTCTCTCAACACCTTTACTACAGATCATGTTGTTTAGTCAATATTGTGTGGCCCTAATGTGTAGTCATTAATGAGCTGCCTGAGTTTAAGCCTCCATTGAGAATGACTTGATGCAGGTCTGGTACATCAGTGGTGCAGTGGATAAAGAAAATGGCATTAAATGAAAGCAAGGCCAACTCAATTCTAAGCTAAGTGCATCAGCCAGTTTGTGTAATCTGAAATGATTATACATAAAAGAGAAAATTACTGAAATGCTCAAATGAGATTGTCTCCTCAAAATGCTATTCCACCGGTACAAGTTCCCTTTTTGGCTTGTATTTATTTCAGTGTCATCACTGATATTTTTCCCCATTGAAGATAATCCATCATCTTCAATAATGCAGTGAGCCATGAGGGCGTGTGAGCAGAGTGCTTAAAAAAGCTTTACATGTAATAACATCACTGTAAGGAACACCCTCAAGTGGCCTATTGATTTTATAAAAACAGAAATAAGAAGAACATGCTAAAATACCGCCATCCATTTTCTGCTTATCCTATGCAGGGTCACGGGGAACAAGGAGATTATCCAGGGGCATGAGGATTGGGTGCTAACCCATCAACAAGGCACAATCATGCACATTCATACACTACAGACAATTTAAAGATGCCAATAATGCAAGTCTTTGGACTGCAGGAGGAAATTGGAGTACCTGGTGGAAACCCTGAACATAGGAGGCAGGAACTGAAGCTTGCACCTTTGGAGGCTAACTATATTAACCCCTGGATAAAAACCTTCATCAATAAACAATTTATTACTGTAGTCTGTTAACAATAAGCTTTGGTTGCTAAGCAACAGTACAGGCAACAAATCGTCTGTTATGAGAACATGTGCTAGCTTTACGGTTTAGATCCTGGCATGTTATTACAGAATTCAGTTATTGTGATGTGGTCAAAGCTCTACATACATTGAGAAACTGCTTCAAAACATGGCTGGGCCAATCAGATTTTAGAATTGAACCGATAGGTTTAATAATTACTCCAGAAGAAACTTCACCTAAAGCTAAATATTGATTTAAGCCATCACAATTTGCTTGCTCATGCTACAGGAAAACAATAAAAGCGCAAACAATCCATCACAATACTATCAGAAGTTTTATGAAAGCTTATAACTGAAGCAGCGAAGGGTGTTTCATTTATCATGACTGATCTATAAACGCCATTTCGCGATCCTGCACGGATTAATCTGTCTATGGAACCCTCATAAAGTCACTTTCACACCATGAAGGGAAAACAGAAGACAATATCCTGACATGATGCACATACATACACACACACATGCAGTGAATATACATGCAGTTTAATGATGAAGCAGTCATGCGGAATGGAGCAGGTGCACACTTCTGTCTTGCAGGTTTTGCTAATAAATAAATAAATTATACACACACACACACACACACACACACATACATACATACACACAAGTTTAACACACTTTGACGAAATGGTGGTTTTGCTGTAGTCATGGTAACTGAATGAATGAGGAACTTTTTTCCTTTACAGCCAGCCATCAGATTAATGACCAGCCATCAGATAATACAAACCCTTTCACAGGAGAAAATGGCAGTGCTCGGGTGGCGATCCGACAGCCCACTGCCTTATAAGAGGTATGAGAGTGGGAATAGCAGGAGGACTGTTTATCATAAACACTCAACACACGCTCGTGCACACCCGCGCACACACACTCTCCCACAGCATCTAGGCTTTCTGACTAACATGGCTGCTTCATTCTAGTTCAGACACTTCACTTGCAATCCTCTATTAATAGAAATGGCACATTGGAATTTTTTTCTTTAACCTCTCTGCCAGGAGATCCATTCAGAGCCTCTCCCATCTCTTAACTCCGCTCTTTTTTTTTTTTTAAAGAAAACTCAATTTCACACTGGACGGATATACATGAAACCCTGAAAGGGGCCAATTCGGCTGGAGAAGAGTTTATTAATGCAGAGCGCAGAAGGGATGGAGGCAGAGTTGTGTCCTAAATTAAGGATGGACCTCTGGCACAAAAGGCAGCTCTAACCTGTTTTAGAGAACCACTGAATTGCAGTGGCCATGGAAAAAGGAACATACTGCTTTTGAGCAAGATTTAAGGAAATGGAAGTAATTCGTTGATTCACTAAAGGTAATATTGACTCTGAAGGTTACATAGAGAAAATTCAATTACCTGGTCAATTATCCAGCTAAAAGTAACCTTGTGGCAAATTTAACAAGATACCCTCCAATTACCTTCGCATACCCGATAGCTACAGAACAGACTAAGTATGACGAGCCCAATGAGACAGAAATGAGGTGCAATGCTGAGACCCACAGGTAGCATAGCAGAGGTGCACAAATGATAAATTCAGCAGCTGTCACACTGAGCAACTGACAGTCTCTTGTTTTAGTTACCTGTGAACCTAATTAACTAGGTTAAAAAGAAAGCCAACGATCGCAACATCGCAACAATTTAAGCTCTGTTTTGGAACAAAGCACATTTCTGAAAACCTACGGATTAAACTCGGGAAGCGAGTGATGTGACTAAATTCAGTGGCCCTTTATAAGCCTACCTACTTTAACCAACAGCTCAGATTTAACCAATCCGGTAAGCTCATCTATAAAGCAGGGGGAAAAGATCAACCGTTATTAAACTGGCAGAAATGTGCAAACCATTAGAAAAGCCAAGAACTAAATCGAGTCCAAGTCTCAGCTGAATGAAGCAGAACTCACCACTCTAATAAATCATCACTCTCGAGACCCAGGTCTGTTTCCTTAGTGGAGAAATTATGCATTTTTTCCTACAAGCAAAGTGTCAAACAAATTATGACTACTACTTTACTTTATTTTAATCCAGACACTGGCCGTCTCTGTTACAGAAAGATGATATTTTAGCATGAAGCATGACTAATTCAGAAAATGACTGCAAAGGCATACAGTCAAGCCTCATTCATCAGCAGGAACTACATCAGATCAAGAGATGACAAAGAGATACTATTCTCGTGGAATTTTTAAAAGATGCAAAAAGCTGGAAAGGAGTAGCGGGAACAACTTACTTTTTCCGAGCTTGTTGGCCAATAAAATGCGTTGACGCTATTTCCACAGTGGACACATTTGATTGAATGTGTTCTCTGGCTGCAGAAACTGCATTAGTTTCTTAGATGCCAAGTGTACGGCTCCGTGTGCATACGTGCAGCCAAGTGAGCTCATAATCATGGTAATGACAAAAGGCAGTGATAAGCTGTGAAGTACATCACAACCAACCGTTTTAATCCTCTAAAGCAATTACTGCGCTTGACTTAATGCATAAAATGAGCACCCGTTGTTGGAGTGTGAAGTGTTGTCTTTGAATTGTCTGAGGTAAAAATGCCATGCCAACACCAAGAGCAGAAAATGTACTAGTGCTGTGTATGTATATACATATGGAATGCACAAAAAAAAAAAAACATTACATTTGAGAAACTAAATATCTATTAAATTCTATAAGGATTTGATAATCTTTTATTTGGTCAAAATTTGAACAAGTGATGCTGCTTTAAGTCATTTATTGATTCCTGACTCCAAAAACAAAATTATATTTATATTGATCTTATGCGAAAGTGAGTTTTGTGATAGGAAAATATCAGCGAGACTCAAGGGGAAGGTGTACAGGACAGTGGTGAGAGCGGCCATGCTGTATGGTTTAGAGACAGTGTCACTGAGGAAGAGACAGGAGTCAGAGCTAGAGGTAGCAGAGCTGAAGATGTTGAGGTTCTCTTTGGGAGTGACAAGGTTGGACAGGATTAGGAACGAGTACATCAGAGGGACAGCTCATGTTGGACGTTTGGGGGAAAAAGTTAGGGAGACCAGATTAAGATGGTTTGGACATGTTCAGAGGAGGGAGAGTGAGTATATTGGTAGGAGAATGTTGGACATGGAGCTGCCAGGCAGGAGGCAAAGAGGAAGGCCAAAGAGGAGGTATATGGATGGAATTAATGAGGATATGAAGCTCGGAAAATTCGTGCAAGTGTTGAGGATGCAGAAGATAGGGATAGGTGGAGAGAGATGATTCGCTGTGGCGACCCCTGAAGGGAAAAGTCGAAAGAATAAGAAGAAGATGTGAAAGTGAGTTTAAGTAAATAAGCAAGTAAGTTTATAATCTAGCCATGGGGGTCACAGTTCAGTGACTTCTGTGCCGGTCCCAAGCCCGGATAAATAGAGAGGGTTGCGTCAGGAAGGGCATCCGGCGTAAAACGTTGCCAAATTTAACCATGCGAATCGTCAGTACGAATTTCATACCGGATTGGTCGAGGCCCGGGTTAACAACGACCGCCATCGGCGCCGTTGACCTACAGGGCGCCGGTGGAAATTGGGCTACTGTTGGTCGAAGAAGTAGAGGAGGGAGGAGAGTGCACAGACAGAGAGAGAAGAGGAAAGGTAAGAGTGTAGGACTGAGAATAGGAACTCTGAATGTTGGTACTATGACAGGGAAAGGTAGAGAGCTGGCTGATGTGATGGAGAGAAGGAAGGTGGATATACTGTGTGTACAGGAGACCAGGTGGAAGGGTAGCAAGGCTCGTAGTATAGGAGCAGGATTCAAGCTGTTTTATTATGGTGTGGATAGTAAGAGAAATGGGGTAGGTGTGGTCCTGAAGGAGGAGTTGGTGAGGAATGTTCTGGAGGTGAAGAGAGTGTCAGACAGGGTGATGAGTCTGAAGTTAGAGATTGAAGGGGTAATGTTGAATGTTGTTAGTGGTTATGCCCCACAGGTAGGTTGTGAGTTGGAGGAGAAAGAGAGATTCTGGAGTGAATTAGATGAGGTGATGGAGAGTATTCCCACGGGTGAGAGAGTAGTGATAGGAGCGGATTTTAATGGACATGTTGGTGAGGGGAACACAGGTGATGAGGAGGTGATGGGCAAGTTTGGAGTTAAGGAAAGGAACCTTGAAGGACAGATGGTAGTGGACTTTGCTAAGAGGATGGACATGGCTGTGGTTAACACTTATTTTCAGAAGAGGGAGGAGCATAGAGTGACTTACAAGAGTGGAGGTAGGAGAACACAGGTAGACTACATCCTATGTAGAAGAGGCAATCTGAAAGAGATTAGTGACTGTAAAGTGGTAGTGGGAGAGAGTGTAGCCAGACAGCATAGGATGGTGGTGTGTAGGATGACTTTGATGGTCTGTAAGAAGAAGAGGTCAAAGATAGAGAAGAAAACCAAGTGGTGGAAGCTGAAAAAGGAGGAATGTTGTGAGGAATTTAGACAGAAGTTGAGGCAGGCTCTGGGTGGTCAGGTAGTGCTGCCAGATGACTGGGAAACTACAGCAGAAGTGATCAGGGAGACAGGGAGAAAGGTGCTGGGTGTGTCATCTGGAAGGAGGAAAGAAGATAAGGAGACTTGGTGGTGGAATGAGGAAGTTCAGGATAGTATCCAGAGGAAGAGGTTAGCCAAGAAGAAGTGGGACATGGACAGGACAGAAGAGAATAGACAGGAATACAAGGAGTTACAGCGCAGAGTGAAGAGGGAGGTGTCTAAGGCCAAGCAGAAGGCATATGACAAGTTGTACACTAGGTTAGACACTATAGAAGGAGAGAAGGACTTGTACAGGATAGCTAGGCAGAGGGATCGAGATGGGAAGGATGTGCAGCAAGTTAGAGTTATTAAGGATAGAGATGGAAGGGTGCTCACAAGTGAGGAGAGTGTACAGAGGAGATGGAAGGAATACTTTGAGGAGCTGATGAATGAGGAAAATGAGAGGGAAAAAAGAGTAGAAGGGGTGAACTCTGTGGAACAGAAAGTAGATAAGATTAGAAAGGATGAAGTCAGGAAGGCTTTGAAGAGGATGAAAAGTGGGAAGGCAGTTGGTCCTGATGACATTCCGGTGGAGGTTTGGAAGTGTTTGGGAGAGGCAGCAGTGGAATTTTTAGCTAGTTTGTTCAACAGGGTTTTAGAGAGTGAGAGGATGCCTGAGGAATGGAGAAGAAGTGTGTTAGTGCCGATCTTTAAGAATAAGGGTGATGTGCAGAGTTGCAGTAACTATAGGGGGATAAAGTTGATGAGCCATACAATGAAGGTATGGGAAAGAGTAGTGGAAGCCAGGTTAAGGAAGGTTGTGGAAATTTGTGAGCAGCAGTATGGCTTCATGCCCAGAAAGAGCACAACAGATGCAATTTTTGCTCTGAGAATTTTGATGGAGAAGTATAGGGATGGTCAGAGGGAGTTGCACTGTGTGTTTGTAGACTTGGAGAAAGCGTATGACAGAGTGCCAAGAGAAGAGCTGTGGTACTGTATGAGGAAGTCAGGAGTAGCAGAGAAGTATGTCAGAGTGGTGCAGGACATGTATGAGAGGAGCAGGACAGTGGTGAGGTGTGCTGTAGGTCAGACTGAGGAGTTCAATGTGGAGGTGGGACTGCATCAGGGATCAGCTCTGAGCCCCTTCCTGTTTGCTATAGTGATGGACCAGTTGTCAGAGGAGGTCAGACAGGAGTCTCCTTGGACAATGATGTTTGCAGATGACATTGTGATCTGTAGTGAGAGCAGGGAGCAGGTGGAGGAAAACCTGGAGAGGTGGAGGTTTGCGCTGGAGAGAAGAGGAATGAAAGTTAGTCGTAGTAAGACTGAGTACATGTGTGTGAATGAAAGGGAGGGAAGTGGAACAGTAAGGTTACAGGGTGAAGAGGTGAAGAAGGTACAGGAGTTTAAGTACTTGGGGTCAACAGTCCAGAGTAATGGAGAGTGTAGGAAAGAGGTAAAGAAGCGAGTGCAGGCAGGTTGGAATGGGTGGAGAAAGGTGTCGGGAGTTCTGTGTGATCAGAAAATATCAGCGAGAATCAAGGGGAAGGTGTACAGGACAGTGGTGAGACCGGCCATGCTGTATGGTTTAGAGACAGTGTCACTGAGGAAGAGACAGGAGTCAGAGCTAGAGGTAGCAGAGCTGAAGATGTTGAGGTTCTCTTTGGGAGTGACAAGATTGGACAGGATTAGGAACGAGTACATCAGAGGGACAGCTCATGTTGGACGTTTGGGGGACAAAGTTAGGGAGACCAGATTAAGATGGTTTGGACATGTTCAGAGGAGGGAGAGTGAGTATATTGGTAGGAGAATGTTGGACATGAAGCTGCCAGGCAGGAGGCAAAGAGGAAGGCCAAAGAGGAGGTATATGGATGTAATTAATGAGGATATGAAGCTAGTGGGTGCAAGTGTTGAGGATGCAGAAGATAGGGATAGGTGGAGAGAGATGATTCGCTGTGGCGACCCCTGAAGGGAGAAGCCAAAAGAAGAAGAAGAAGAAGCAAGTAAGTTTATGGGAAAAGTAATTTAATTAAAATTTTTTAGCACTGTAAATATCTTGTGTTTTGGTATTCATGTTGCATAACTTTGCATCTAATTAATTTTGATAACACCTTTTTATTGTGCTGAAAGAACTGAGTCAAATCTCGGTGTATTCAGGCACCTTCATGTTGCCACGTCTCATCTAGGTGTGAAGCGGCAACATTTTTTATACATAAAGACGAAACAACGTACTCGTCTTGAACAAGGGAAACTCATCATTTCAAACCTGCACTGATTAAGGCTTTTTATACAACACCTTTAATCTTTTACCCTGAAGGGAGAAAAGCAATCAGCGCTGTTATGCCTCATGTCCTTGGCACTAATTTCTTAGAAAGCTACCATAAAAGTGATTAGCTTTGAGAAACAATCGGAACAGATTTCCAGATGGATACAGAAGAGCCTGTCCTTTGGCAAGAGCACATCAGTATGAAGAATGCCGTTACACCGTCTTCGCTGGCAGAAGGAGGAAAATGTGCTTTGAATGGAGAGGACAGACACCAAGTAAACACAACGTAATTAAAATTGATTTGTAGAAAAAAAAAAAAAGCAAAAGTGTGACTTATAATGTGTCAAGCAGCATAAACGGGGCTTATCTAAATGAGGCAGAGAGAAAGCGAAAAGATTCACATTTCAGTAAAGCTAATTGCAGACATATTGAACAAACTTTTAATATATGAAGCTACCACACACACCAACACAATCCACCCAGTACTGAAGCCCTACACAGCACTAATCCAATCCAACAGGCTCATGGCCATATAACCAGCTGTGAGACAAGGCTGTGATACACTAACTTTTTTGAGGCTCCTGCAGTTGAATTAGGGGACTTGCACTCTGGCAGATTCATACTGAATCCTTCAAACTGAGCAGTGTTCACATGAAAATTCGGTAACTTTATTAGTTTCCACAACACACATGTCCCATGAGTGCCAGGGGAACGATGTGGGACCCAGAAGAGATGAGATACCTTACTGTGTAAGAGTACCACAATTTGAAAAAGAAAACAAAAAGAGAGTCACGTTGTGTTATCCTTGTGCTTCTGTGATGACGTAAGATACACGCAAATGCACCAGAGTTTGATGGAATAAAATGAGTCTGAAACCAAATCAACACTGCCTTGGGAACAATCACACTCGGACTGCAGGCAACATGCCCAGTGTAAAGACCACTTTACTGTACAGAGCTACAAGACTGGGCTCCACAGTACAATTGTTTTCTTCACTTTTTTTTTTAAGAATAGAATTTGAACTTTAGCAGCACACACGCAAGACTAGATTTCAATCTGTGCAGCCCGTCACTCTGATTTGATTAATAAAAGTCTATATTGATAAAAATCTTTGCAGCCAGCAGGTAGCTCTGTTCCACCTGTTTCTCTCTGCTTCACAGAAAACAAATGTCAGAATCTGCAGCTCAGCTTAGTGTTCTTACACAGCAGGTGTCTCAGACTTGAGTTCTATAGCAATCACCAGAACAGCTCACCAGATTAGACATTCTAAAATGCTTTACCTCAAACATACAATTTTATCAGAATTTCATTCCATCCCATTGTCTGTACCACTTATCCGATCCATCATCGGGTCAAGGGGAGCCTCTCAGGCCTCATCTGGCATCAAGGCAGGATACACCCTGGACGGAGTGCCAACCCATGGCAGGGCACACACACTCATTCACTCACGCAATCACACACTACAGGCAATTTAGAGACTCCAATCAGCCTAGAAGCATGTCTTTGGGCAGTGGGAGGAAACCGGAGCAAACCCACCAAGCTCCACACACATAGTGAGCGGGAGCAAGACTCGAACCCAGGACGCTGGAGGTGTGAGGCAAACGTGCTAACCACTAAGCCACCGTGCCGCCATCAGAATTTCATATTTCAGAAAAATATAAACATATGTTGTGGTGAAGCGATTTTGAAATCATATAAACAGCATTTATGCCTCTTGCTCTTCCACTATAACAACAGCATCGTTTTATACCCAGTACCTGCAGGAGCTCACAAACATGAAAGTCAATGACATTAATCATAAATGTAAGCAGGAAGGCCAACAATCAAGGCTTTGATTTGATTACCTGCCTTGCTGTACTGTTGAATGTAAACAGTGCTACTGGAGACTTGAGAACAGCTTTGCTTTAAAACAAAAAATACGCCACGGCCGTGAGCGCAAGCAGCCCGTTGATACATCAGACAGGCACTCTGGCCAACCAGCTAGTCAATTACCCAACTTATAGCTTTTTTTTTTTTTTTTTTAATCGACCTGCATTTAAACAGAAGTAATCAAATCTAATCATGCTAGCCAGAGCTGTTACAAAGATCAATCACACCATAAAATCATTATGTCTACAGCAGCAAAGATTAGTTATAATACTGGCCAAAGCAGGCACTGTTCAAATCTTGACCTTAAAACATGACCTCGAAACGTTCTGGACATCAATCCTATTCTGCTTTCATGGCAGCAGCTGAGCAATGACAAAATCATGTGTTTTCAGTGAAAGCTGGCAAACGTAGGCAAAGCAACCATTAATGACACAAAGAAGGCAAGACAAGGGAAACAAATGTGTGTCATGTTTTATACATTTATATCACCAGATAAACAAATAAAGAGACTTCAACTGGTTTGAAAAAAATGATCTGACACTACATTCACACATACAGTGACTCGCTGTAACAATCCGTCCCATTCATTTTCAGTGAGAGCTTCTGGTGACATGAGTGTCAGCAACCATTGGTAACCAGATGTGGGCGTGTCCAGCTACATGACAACGTTGAGAAAAGTTTAACTTTATGCAAATATTGAATGACTACCAATGGGAGTGAAGACAGTAAAGGGCACATGATCCAGGGCAAAGGGCACACGGCTTCTTCATCTCAAATGACATGATGCATATGTATACACTGGTGAGTTTTATACACAAATGCTCTCCCTGTAGAACGCTAGACTTTAGCAGCAGATAAACTGATTTGAAATTTGTTAGTGCCACCCACTGATAAAAGCTATGACAAGCAGTAGGAACACCTGCTGACAACTTCATAGTACAGCGACAGGGGACTTGCAGTGAATAAATCACTGCTGGTGTGAAAGTAGCCTAACAATAACACTTTTCGGTTTTTGAATCTTTGCATAATAGTGCGCTCTTACACAGCTTCTGAAACCTCCTTATGCACATATATGAAACTGTCAAATTTTGGGCCGGTTTCACAGTCCTTCAACTTCAGGCGCAACAGAGGTATTCTCTGCACAAATACTGAGTTGCCTTTAAAGATCGCTCTTGCTTAGAGACCAAAACCCCAGTCTCCAATCAATGGGAAAAAAATCTTTAATATCTGTCCATTTCACTACGCACCAACATAATCTACCCAGTACTGAAGACCTACACAGCACTAATGTGGCTGTGCCTAACAGGCTAATAGCCATATAACCAACTGTGAGAAAAGCCTGTGATATTCAGGAGACGCTTTGATAATGCCTTTAAATAGAATATACACATACACACTCAAACACATAAGATTAACAACCTTCATCATTATGATCCAACCCCAACGTTAATTAAGCTACAAGATGTTAAAAACAGCTGCAAGTGGAAAATGAGGTCTTAGTTCCAGGAAATACCTTTAAAGTGATCCATTAAGAAAGGCCCTGTCTGAGGTTACACCGAGTTTGACATGCAAGCGAGTTTGAGGTGGATTAGGAGTAGGAGGATCGCTATTCCAAATGTCATCCCCTTCTCACAACCTCAGGTTTTATGACAGTTTAACATTTATTTGACATCTTCTAAGAAGGGAACAACCCAAGGTAAAAAGGCCTAGAAATAAAACATCAATCTTGCCATTCAGATGAAAAGGAACAAAGAGTAGTCATTTTAAACTATGGTTTAGAAATAAGAGGCGCTCCAAATTCGGCAGCAAGGCTCATACGACAAAGCTGCTCTCGAGGCACCATGAAAAGCAGAGCAACACATTTTAATGAGGGTAGTGCTCCAGATGGTTCAAATCCTAAATAATAAATATCAAAAATAATATTAAATAAAAGAATGTTGGACCTCAATTGGAGCTTTCATCTGATGGACATCTGAAGATTTGAGAGAATGAAAAAAGGGTGGATATGAGCCACAGCGAGAGAGAGAGAGAGAGAGAGAGAGAGAGAGAGAGAGAGAGAGAGAGAGAGAGAGAGAGAGAGAGAACTACCCTACAGGAATGATGAGTAGAAAAGCAGCACAGGAAGTGCAAACAGAACACGAAAAGGAACGGTCTAATCACTGATCTAAAAAAAACTGAATGGCAAAAAAAGCTGTGTTCTGGTGCTCTGTAACTGCTTTAGACCCCAATCCAATTTTCTCATTTGTGCTTCCTAATCAATGAAACCCCTCGCTGAAAATATGGGCAAGGTATTTCAGTAAGGTACCAACCAACACCTCCACACACTCTCACACATACACACACGGTGAAGATGCATTTCTTCTTTTGAGGTTAACCAATGTGTGTCTCAGAGAGGAAAGGAGCTCAAGCATTTAACTAGCAAACAAAGAAAGATCCAACACGTCAACAACCAACGTAAACAGGAGCATGGAACCTTAGAGTGAAGCTTGCTTTATGTCACATATGCATTAGAGCACAGCAAAATTCTTTTCTCCAAATATCTCAGATATGATGCAGTGTTCCTGGAACAGAAAGGGTTAAGAGCCTTACTCAAGACGCTGTTCAAATATTGACCTGAAAACATCAAAACGTTCTGGACATCAATCCTGACCCGTCTTTCAAGTAATACGACAAAAGTCGTGCGTTTTCAGTGAAGGCTGGCGAGTCAAAGCGACTATTAACGACATGAAGAAGGCAGGACAAGTGAAAAATTTGTGTCGTTCAACTTTATGCAAATGAGAAGCAAAGCAGTATGTCGACTACCTGTGGGGAGAAGGAGGGCAGCAACAACGGATACAAGTTTCATTTTTTATATAAATAATTAGAGCAGTTATAAGATTTCAACTGGTGCAACCATTCATTTTCAGTGAGAGCTGGCGGCTTCTGGCGACATGACAGCAACCAGATGTGGGTGTGTCCAGCGACATGACAAAGTTGGGAAAAGTTTAAAACTTTAAACAAATATGGAACGCCTACCAATGGGAGTGAAGACAGTAGAGGGCACATGATCCATGGCCAATGACATGATGCATATGTATACACTGGTGAGTTTTATACACAAATGCTCTCCCTGTAGAACGCTAGACTTTAGCAGCAGATAAACTGATTTGAAATTTGTTAGTGCCACCCACTGATAAAAGCTATGACAAGCAGTAGGAACACCTGCTGACGACTTCATAGTACAGCAACACTGCTGGTGTGAAAATAGCATAACGATAAATCTAACACTTTTCGGTTTTGAATCTTTGCATAATAGAGCACTCTAATACAGCTTCCGAAACCATCTTATGCACACATATGAAAGTGCCAGATTTTGGGCCGGTTTCATAGTCCTTCAATTTCAGACACAACAGAAATATTATCTGCACAAATACTGAGGTGCCTTAAAAGACTGCCCTGGCTGACAGACCAAAACCCCAGTCTCCAATCAATATCTGTCAATTTCACTACACAAATGGGAGTAGTACACCAGATGGTTAAAATGCTAAATAATAATAATAATAATAATAATAATAATAATAATAATAATATCAAAAATAATACTAAACAGAAGAACATTGGACCTTGAGTGCAGCTGTGCAGTGTCCCTGGAGCAGAGAGGGTTAAGAGCCTTGCTCAAGAGCCCAACATTGGCAGCGCTGGGGCTTGAACCCTCGACCTACTGATCAGTATCCCAGAGCCTTAACTGTTTAGCTACTTGCACCGCGCTGCTAAAAATCACAATACAGACATGTTCACTTATAAACAAGCATATTAGTGAACCCTGCAATACAACACAGCAATGGCTGTAGGTTTTACAGCATGTGGTGCACTGCAATCTATTACAACAAAAACACAGCAGCAAACTTACACAGCAGTGGCAGAAAAGCTGAGTCTAATCTTAAATCTGCAAGATCCTGAGACAGCTTACTCTGCAATTAATCAAAACCCTTCTTCAGGTATAGCTCGGTGCAGCGAGGCACGATTCTAACAAAAACAATATTAGCAACAACTACATGACATTACACCTGTTATTATCAGTCACAATTAACAGTTTGGTTGAGTGCTACAATGGAATCAGCTGGTCCGAACACTTGTCCCAAAAACAGGAACACCTAAAAGTTCAGGCTAATTGTAAAATGGAACAGAAATGCAGAACTGCGAGGAAAAGCCATGTGTACTGTATTTAAAAACCTCAAATGTACTATATGAAAGATTCCATCAGTATTATTTTACTTAATCTCAGGAATGTTAACTGGTTATCATTCAGAAGAATACCGAGTATTTTAGGATGAAGAAAAGCATCCCGTCAATTTACGATGCTGGTCTTAATATAACACACTGTTGTATCATACAGGCAATAGACGGGTATATAGAGCAACAGTGTAGTCGGCTTCACATGTAAATCAGATATTCTTTCCAAGCACAGCTAGCACAAAGGGTCATTTAGCAGCATGTACATGCTAGGTCTTGTCTAGCATCTACTCTCTCCACTATACTCTAACAACTGTTCACTACTTCACTTCCTGCACAGTCAGGGTTATCTTTACATTACTCTGCAAAAACAAGAGATGCTTTCTCGGTATACTAACAGCTGCAATCTTCCTATTTGATCTCAGACATCAGAAAAAAACAGCTTCTGTTGCTTCGTAAACTCCACCTCCCTCTCATTATGGAGCGACTGCTAAAACAAGTAAATCGGAGAACGTACAAGCTAATGATTACCACACAGCCCTAAAATGTGTTTAGTCTACAACCCTACTAATCAATTACTTCCACTCCAAATTGAACAAAGTCAGTTTCTGTGAAAGACAAGTTACACATCACGGTTTTTCCCCACAGCTACAGTCTCAACACTAATCAGAAACAGAAGCATGTCAGTCATTTACCAGAGGTCAGGTACAATCAGTAATTTCTGGAGATCATTGGCCAGTGCATGTAGGAAATATACTCCATGCATGCATTACATTCCTATTTCAAAATAATAATAATAATAATAATAATAATAATAATAATAATAATAAAAAAAAAAAACACAGAGCAAACAAGACCCGTCAATGCTAAGCCATGGAAAATGGATTATAACCCCCCAAAGACAAAGAGGGGAAATGAGTAAAAAAATGGGGACAGCATGGAAATTCCTAATAAGCCAGAGTAGTTTAGATGAAGGATTTATCCGGTGGCTGTGCAGAGTCACAACAGTGCAGAAAATGTGTACTGCAGCATAAGCTGTAGTGCTATATAGTCATTATCGAGCAGAAAAAGAATCAGCATGAACATATTTAAAGTTTTCTGATTCAGTTTGCCTAATGGAAAATGTTCAGGAAACTGTGTGCGTTATGCCAATGGCATTACTAAACAGAATTTTAGAAAGACACAGGAAGGTGGACACCTGAAACCTAAATTTGACTGCCAAACAGGAATCGAAGAAAACTCCTACTGGAATTATTCACGTTCAGCTCTCCGTCTAACAAAGAACTCAATCTTTATAAAATTGTCCTAGGTATTATAGAACAAAAAGAGTGAAACAAATCAGGAATCACAATGTCCAGCCTTCAAAAGGTGTCTCTGTTGCACAAAAATGGAGTTCTCTAAACAAATTATAAACTGCAAAGCCAGAAAGCAGTAGGCTCTGAAGCAGCACTCACTGATTTACTATGTGATAGTAGGCATGGAGATGCAGAGCCTGCTAATACAGCCAGATGTGAAAAAGGTGCGTCAGTGGGTAAGTATTTGTTTTATCATCATTAATAGACACTGCTCAGAACTTGTGACCATGACTAGATTTTGTGATTTTATTTTAAAAAATAGAACCAACAAATCACACTTTTCAAAGTTTCTTTCATTTCCAAACTACAACAGCATTCTTACAGTAATTTGTAAAGACATAAATTGCTGGTGCCATGACCAAAGATTTCATTCTATAAAAAGTTCATAAGTTATAACCTGTGCATAATCTTTCCTAAAACTGTTCAACTCTATTCTCGGTGTCTTCATGCAACAGGTTTTCAAATTCACTGTAAAGTCAGTAAATATAAAATGTGTCACCTGGTGAGCAGAGAAGATAAAGACCTGGGGTAGAAAAGTTCATAATCCAACTCCTCTTATAAGCTTAACCCCTAACATCGCACTGAACTGGACTTTGGGTTCGAGTCCACCTTCATAGCATGAGCAGGATCAGGTCTGGGTCCACTTCCTAGACATTCAGTTCTTCGGTGAGGGATGTTTGGACTTTTTGAGCATGCATTAGCAGAGTTCACGGTAAAAGATTTGGCACAGCTAACAGTATTATAACACAGGCCTCAGCAGATGAGTCTTAAACATAAAGCTTGCAATATTGTTACCCATGCCATTAATGTGCTGTTAAAGAGCCTCAACAGGAACCTGTTTAAATGCACAAGCACCACTCAAACATTTTTGGCACTAACTGGTAGACTTTTCATTTGTTTCATAGATGCATTTTAGCAACAGGAGACGGATTTGTAATAGAAATGTTCGTTTCTACTTCTGCACTGCATTCAGCTTGCTTGGATTCACTCATCCGCATCTCGACCAGATTTCTCCAAAAACGTGTTCAATACAGACTCTGCTTATTTACCCAACATGTTTCAGTTACTAAAGATCAAATCTGCGTGAACTTAATAATAACGTAATACAGATTTTTATAAGATACTCTTCTTAAAACAAGTTAGATGAAATGACATAAAAGATATCGCGACCACTTCCTCTGGGATATTTCCGGGTTTCAGTTGCAGCATTAATGTTACACAATTGGCTAGGTCCAAGGAAATGAGAAGACGTCGTAATTAATGTGTTTTTTAACCAGAAATTCTCAAAGTAGTAAACCTTTTAGAAATCTACAGCTCTGTGATGTTTATAGATGTAGCTACTATCTATGTGGTAAAGTGTGTGTCATGTACAAGGCGAGCCGCGCTCATTGCTCTGTGCTCGTCATGGAGAAAAGCACTAGCTTACGTGCTGCACTGTCAGTTAACGTTAGCTTTGCGAAGTGAACGTGAAATATAGCACTAAAATGATCAAACTAAGCGCTCTTTACAAAGTCCATTGCAAAAAGCAAGAATTTCCTTAACAAACCCGTATTTTGCGTTTAACTGAGACCGACAGCAAGTGCATTATTTTGCTAGGATATCTAGCAAAGTAGCTCAATAGGCTAGGTTTTACTCACCAAGGGTCAAACTCATGGATGATGCTCTCGAATCGTATCACGGCGAAAAGCCGAGAGCTGAAGCCCGCTAACCAGGCCAGAAAGAGGATGGTGAATGACAGGAGAGACTGCCACCCTGCAGGCTGCGTTAACCCAACGGACAGGCCTCCACCACCGCACGCCGCCGGAGTGTTAGCGCGTCCGTTACCCGACAACGAACCGCTGGAGTTCGGACTTGCTTTGTGCTTGCAGTCGGAGGTGGCGCGGTGCTCCGCCATGTTCTGCCGCGGTGTGTCGGTCAGCAAGAGCTTCCTCACAGGCCGCACTCACACACCGCTCCGGCTTAACCGCGTGATGCTGCTCTTTTTTCTTTTTCTTTTTTTTACAACTTAGCTTCCTAGTCGCGCACAGACAACATGTAATTGTAGAGATTTGGTTGAAGTCGATGCTAATGTGTGAGCGGCATGCTAGCCGGCTGGTATCGCTCGGCACGCGAGATTGAGCGGGGGTAGAGGGGCGGGACACCGCGGCGCATCAGGAAGAGCCCTCAGCCTCTCACGGCGAGACAGGTAACACTATAAAGGTCACGCGCTTGACAGCACAAGCCAATCACCTTCAATAACGCGGAAGATAGACAGCCAGATTAACCAATAGCAAATAAGCTTGCGCTCCGGATCGTTGTCAAACAAGCTAGGCATAAGGTGCGCGGAGAAAAAAATGACCAATGGCCCAGTCAGGTCTGCTGTAAATGACACCAAGTGCAGCCAATCAGCACAAAGGCAGCCGAAGCCTTGTGGAGTTGAAAACCAATTAAATAAATGAATTTACCTGGAGAGGGGCGGGAGGAGACTGTTATTAGTTTTCCGCGGCAGGAAATTGTGTATTCAGAGATAGTTCAAATCTTTATTTTATTTATTATTTACATTTACATTTTGTTAGTTTGTTTACAATGTTCATATGAAACTATTTGTTAAATTGGTCTAATTTTAAGACGAGTCCCTCTGAGAAAATATTTGGACAGTGTGCTTCCCTTATAGACTCAGCAGTGTGGTTTAGAAAAATAATGGAGCCTTTTGATTTAATACATGACTCAGGGACAGAACAGAAAACATAGTTATCTTTTCCCAGGCTGAGACAGTCCATAAACTGTAAGTGGGTGAAATGATTCAGAGAGGTCAGAAAGGATTTTTTTTTTTAAATCTGACTTCCGCCCACTCCCTAAAAATGTGACCCTGCTCGCCCACAAACACTTGCCTACTCCTGCACAGTTCTTCCCTCTCTCACCCATAGTATTCAACTGGGGGGAAAAACAGATTTTCAGCTGCAATATTTAATGTATACAGGGCAATTAAAACAGATTTACAAAAAATCAAAAACATTTTTATAACGAATCGGCTTTGACATTTCGGTTATTAACATACATTTACACTGACATTTGACAGTAATTAATTTACATTTTATAGAAGATACCCAGGAACAGAAGTGCTTTGTAGTCTGCTGAGAAATCCTTGACTTTATTGCCCAAAACTAATAAGTGCACCAGCAGTCATCAGCATGTTGATATGTTCATTACAAGAAATCAGAGCAGAACCTTTTCAAGTGGGATCTATTCAATCCTGTGCTAAAAGGCCAGACCTGTCTTCAAAAGTAGCCCAAATGTCAATAAAGAATTGAGAAATATTTTGATCCTGATTCCTTCTGCTCTCTGGACCTGTCTGATTCATCTTTATGCCCTATTTCTGAATGGCGTTCTCATCACTTAGAAACCACTTGCTGCTGGTGAGGATGACCACACGCTGGCAGCCTAAAGATACTGGAGGCTACTGTGGATGGTACCACTTAGAAACCATTAAGTTGACTTCGGACTGCAATTGATACAAACAGTTTATCCTTTGATGGCTTAGTATTACAATTCCCACGAACAGTTGATAACTTCAACAAAACAGACTTCAGGTGAAAGGAAATATTTAAAGGGGAAATATTTTATAATTACACTATCCTGGTAAACCCTGATGAGGATGTTGAGTCTGGTTCCTATCAAGGTTTCATCCACATGTCATCTCAGGGAATTTTTTCCTTGCTTCCATCACCTCTGGTTTGCTCATTTGGGATAAACTGATATGTTTGTAATGTCCTGAATAAAATTATGAATTTAAATATTTCTGTAAAGCTGCTTTGTGACAATGGGCATTCTTAAAAGCACTATACAAATAAAATTAAATTGACTAAATGATAATGAACAATAGTTCATTGACTACTTGCTGTAAGCTACACTGGTGGACAACACTGCAAAGGCACCAGGATATAGCCTCATGTTATCACTAATTTATTATTAGTCAGAGTGACACCTACATAAAAAAAAAATCTGTCTCTAAATATCAGGACTTGTCTAATATCATAGGATTAACTGCAATGTCAATCAGTAAAGGCCCAGCTGATCTAGTACACTCCCATTTTACTCAAAGTGGCCTGTACACCAGACACCAGCAGTGTGCAAATAGGCTATTTAAAATAAAAATAAGCAAATTTGTGTGAGACATAATCATGATTCTAAGTTGGAATAAATGCAAAATACAGTTATGCTATATTTTTCAGTGTGTCCATAATCTGAACTGCACATGAATGATCTTTTAGCCCACTGTTACAATGCTTACACTGGTCAGAATCCAAACTATTTAATGAGTGAAAATCATTAGCTTGATGATCTTATATTATTATATTATTATTATATGCTTATATTAAAGCATAATCATAATTCCATAATGATCATTACATATAATGTATATGAATGATATAGTGAATAAAGCAGTGAAGGAAAGTACAGAATAGAATGGCAATAAAATGGGCTTTAAGCTCATGAAAGTATTACAGAGTCATGGTGGTTTAGTGGTTAATACCTTGCACCTCAGGGAGCTGCCTTCACTTTTGCTTTCCCATCTCTGTTCTGTATGTGTGTAGTTTGCATGTTCTCTAGGTGCATTGGGGGTTTCCCCCAGTACCGTTTTCTTCCACCAGTCCAAAGATATGTATTGTATGCTGACTGGTATCTGTAAATAGTCAGTAGTGTGTGTATGGGTGTGTGTGTGTGTGTGTGTGTGTGTGTGTGTGTGTGTGTATGTGTGTTACGTGAACTCACATGAAACTTGGTTCACTGCATATTTATTGCATCATATGTTACTGCAATAAATATTTGGCACTTTCTGTACTCTTTACCATGCTTCTGCTTACCTGAAAGTGTAAATGGTGTCCTCTGGCTAAGCAAAACTAACAGGGGTAGCTAAATTCAGTGCTGATATTTTGGGATATGTAACATTAGCTGTGTTTTACCAAGCAATAATATTCTGTCTGCTTCATCACTGTGAACAATTGTGAACAACTGTGAACAACTGTGAAAAATTGCATTTTTCATTTAAGGCAACAGAAAACGTGAAATGGGATCATAGTGCTTAATCAGGTAAGAGATCAGGTAAGAGCTGTATAAAAGTCTGTTAGTTACTATGAACTTTAACGTTCTTTGTGTTTATTTCTTATTTACCTTTCTTTTGTAGATTTGGAAGTATGAGAAGTGAAATACTGAAAAGCAAGCTGAAAAAATGTTAGGGTACCTTAATTTCAATCTGATTAATAAAGGACAGAATCTTTTAGAGTTTCTACTGGAGCACTGCTCCCAGGCAAGTTCCTTTTGTCCATATAGCACAGAAATTTAAATAGAATTTAAGGATATTTAGGTAGACTACCCTTAGCTCCTCACTCTGAAGCCCCACTTACCCTCTGTGCCTTTGTGTCACCTCACCACTCCTGCGTTAGTGACAGAGGCATCTGTCAACTCCCTTCACTCGGGTTCCTCTCATACGTTCCTCACACTGTCAACAATTCTGATGTGGATCCACTTCTGCTCAGTGTTTCCTGCCTCGTTTCTGTGAAACAATATGGAGCATAAAGCTTCACAATATCCATAATTATGCTGCTTGGAATATCCAGAGGTACTGTACATATTTATGGCCTATAATTGACACAGTTTAATGGCTTAGTGAGAAGAAAATCTTACCATTAGTAGCACTTAACAGCGGTTTGGCCTCAGAGACATCACATCTCGTTCATTTTGGAGGATTCTCTGAGCCTGCCATTCTCGCTCACACTCCTCTTTGTGCTTTTGTGTTTCACAGTGTGTCCACCTGGTGCTTCAGGCTGGTCCTTTAACTCTCCACCAGCAGAGCAATGGTCTCCAAAGCCTGCGGATGTTTCTCTTCAGCTACACTGTACCAGCTGTACATGGTTGAAATGACAATAAAGCCACTTGAGCCAAGCCACTTGAGTGCTTCTAAATGTTTTTTTTCCTGACAAATATTTATGTTTTATATCCCCAGAGGTACTGTATTTCATTTTTGACTTATAACTGATGCACTACAGAAAATCATGAGATGCATGGCTAATCTTTCGCAACTGTTCGCATTGTTGTAAGTTCTCCTTCATCTCTTCTTTAATGGAATGGATTTGGTGAGAGTGCCGCTTTTGCTCACTGACCTCAAACGCAGGCACGCAAGCTTAAACTAGCATGCTCAATTTCCACTGCAAAGAGTTCAGTTCCATTCAATTCAAAAATTGCAAATTAAAAATACATTTTTCATTTTGTTTAAGTGCACATAACCTGTGGTGCGAATCATCATGCTGCACAAACATGAAAACATGTCCGTACATTATTTCTAAAGAAACATTATTTATTTGCTTACAATTATGCCCTTGTTACATATCTTCTAAGTCTCAGTAATCAGGTTTCCCATCGTTGCAGTGTCTCCACTTGGCTTATCAGGCTGGTCTAAGCCAAGAGCTGAGCAATGACCTTCACAGCCTTCTTATGTTGCTTCTCAGTGGCAACCAGGGAGCTCTAAAAATTCAACAAACCAGGCTTGTTGATTTTATTTACTCCTACACATACATAAATGCGAGTAATCAGGTATACAGTGGGTATAAAAAGTCCACACACCCCTCCTTTAAACTGCAGTTGTTTTTTTAATGTGAACAGAAACCCAAAATAAAATCATGTCACCTATTTTTCCCTGTTTTGTGTGAAAAAGCAACCATCAAAATTTTATTGAACAGAACAAAAAGATAAAAGATTCCTGGTCTCTCTCTCTCTCCTGCTAAAACCCTGATGATGCAATGATGCAAAAGTAGTTTGAACTCGAGTGCTTAAATTTCATATCTGCAGTGGTTCATTTCCCTTCTGCTTTTAGTTAATTTGAATTGTAAACAGAAGTGCTGAAGTCATTAAACTTGCAATACTGGACTGTTTGATTGTGATCATTTAATGGAAGGACTTTTTCATTATGGTCCATATTTAAATAACAGCCAGGGGATTTGACTCCTTGCTGTGCCATTATGGAAGACACCTGTAAGTTAAAATTATCTGCTGTTTTTCAGATAAAACATCACACATTTGATTTTATTAGCAGGTACGTTAATATTCTACATACGTTATCCAGGTGAACTTTGACCTGTGAGCTCAACCCATTTCATATCACACTCTCCGGTGTCACCCAGATGAGGATGGGTTCCCTTTTGAGTCTGGTTCCTCTCAAGGTTTCTTCCTAATACCATCTAAGGGAGTTTTTCCTTGCCACAGTTGCCTGAGTCACCTCAGGCTCGCTCACTAGGGAAAATTTTGTCTAACATCTAGGACTGTTTGTTTGTATGTTTATTGTTTCCTATGTTCTGTAAAGCTGCTTTGAGACAATGCTCTTTGTTAAAAGCGCTATACAAATAAAATTGAATTGAAAAAAATTGAATTGAACCCGGCTCTCACAGGAGCCAGTAGGAAACTGTACTGATACTGGAAAAGATACTTTATTTATTTATTTGGCACATAATAAAATACACACTTTACTACTGCAACTACTGAGTAGTGAAAAGAAAGACTTTTCATTTAGATGCACTTTTATCTTTTCCATGATCTGTTCTAGTTCATGCTGGAAGGTGCTGTGTACTTGCCACACTAGCTCACAGTCCTAAAAGTCAGGTATGGGGCAAAAGAAAAAAAAAACTTCAGTGCTTAATGTTCACTTGAACATATAAATTTCATTCATTTTTACATTTCTGGCATTTGGCAGACGCCATTATCCAGAGCGACTTACATTTTATCTCATTTTATACAACTGAGAAATTGAGGGTTAAGGGCCTTGCTCAGGGGCCCAGCAATGGCAGCTTTTGGTGGACCTGGGTTTCAAACTCACAACTTCCTGATCAGCAGTCCAACCACAAATGCCTTAATCTCTAAGCTACCACATCCCCCAAATACCACTTACAGCCTGTATCTTGCAGCATGAAGATGAAAAGTCATCACACTGGGCTTCAAACACTTCGTGAAAACCATTTTATACTATTGGCATTAATAAAAGAATAGGAAAAATATGGAAAGCTAACCAGCACAAACCCATAAATCAAGACAAATCAAACAAATCAACTAATCATGTCAGTGTATAACCGGAGGATGGGCTGGTGTGTCTGCGCATAGCTGTAAGCTGTAAACAAAAAACTCAGCAGACAGAAGATTTAGCACATGCTTATTACTATTAACAGTAAACTATATATTATTAAATGTTTTATTTTTTATAGAAGTGAGGCAAAATAACTTCCGCTTGTGTCTTTCAGGCTTTCCCCATAACATTCATTCTGTTGTCCCAGCTGCTTGTGCAGTTTTGTAGGTGTCACTACATACAAATGAGCTTTGTAGAAAATATGCTTTGGACATTACAGGTGATCAGCATATGCTTGCAAATACAAATTCTGTGTTTCTTAAACTTTTCTAAATCCACCAGAAATTTTTTGTTTAGTTTGACTTCCATCCTTCTTAAGAGATTGATAAATGAGCGTCATTTTTTCTAACGGAACTACTGACCACAAGGCTTTTCTCACTTACATTCATTACCTCATCAGACCTCTCAAATAATGTGCCTCATGTCCTGCACTTTGTCTTGCAGTTTGTCCACCTGGTCCATTAAGTTGGACTTCTCTGTCTTCATCTGACTATGGGACTCCATCACCTTCTGATGTTTCTCCAGCCCTACATCCAGGGTGAACTTCAACTACAAACACCAAGGCATATTGCCTATTGACTTACACCCCCACCCCAACACATACACACCTACACACAATCAGACACTCATAATAACAACCTAATTTTTTAGTTTTATTTTGAGTAGGTGACAAACCTTCCCCAATCAAGGTGATACACACATACAGGTTATACAATAGCAATCATGGATTCATGAGAAGAAAAGTTTACCTTCAGTTTAGGCTTGGTGTAAGAGACTCCTTCATCTCATTGTACTCAAACCTCAGTTTGCTGTAAGCCACCTAAAACACAGCCACGGCACCAAAGAGGTTCAAACTTTATTGCCTTTTTAAAAAAAAAAAAAAATGTATTTATTTTTTATTATTATTACTGTTATTTAGTTAGGGGGGCTTGGTGGTTAGCACGTTTGCCTCACACCTCCAGGGCTGGGGGTTTGATTCCTGCCTCCGCTGTGTGTGTGTAGTTTCCATATTTTCCCCGTGCCTTGGGGGTTTCCTCCCCCAGTCCAAAGACATGCATTGTAGGTTGATTGGCATCTCTAAATTGTCCATAGCGTGTGAGTGTATGTGATGTGTGATTGGGCCCTGCGATAGACTGGCATCCTGTCCAGGGTGTACCCTACCTTGTGCCTGTAGTCTCCTGGGATAGGCTCCAGGTTCCCTATGACTCAGTAGAAGGATAAGCAGGCATAGAAGATGGGTGGATGTTATTTAGTTAATTATTCACATCAGAATAAAATATATGTATGAAGAAGATAAATGAGGCTTGAATATTGCTACTTAACATACTAAACGCTAAACTGGTCCATAACTGACACACATTTTACTAAAGCAATCAGTGATTAGTAAAAAGAAAATCTTACCATTAGTAACACTTTGCATTGTTTTAACCTCTCCTCCGTCTCTTTGTGCCTGGAGCGGAGGATGGCGTGATCCAGACGCTCTTGCGGCAACTCTTATAACAGAATAAGGGCTGAATGTTCACATAGGCAATTGTTCTCTTCAATTCAATAAATAAATAAAAATAACTTGCAAATTGAAAATTTTGGCTAACTGAAAGTCAACATGCAGCACAAGTATGATGAATGCACCTACAGTATGTCCCCTCTATGATGACGTGTTGGAAAAGCAAGACGTTTCACAGGAAGCTGCTTGAGGGCCAATCAGTCACGGTTTAAGTTAATTCGTTTTTGCATTAATTTACACACTCAGAAGTGTAAGTATACATTTTGCCTAAATGATGGGATTTTCATGAAAACCAAATGCCTTGTGTAAATGCTCCTGTGCTTAACGCATGTTCATTACCTCGTCATGCTTCTTCTGCGTTTTATAGATCACGATCTCCATATCCTGCACTGCGTCTTGCAGTGTCTCAACCTGATTTATCAGGATCGCAGTCTCCAGCTGAGCATCATGCATCTGATATTCGGTCTCAGCTTCAGCCTCAGTGATCTGAAAGCTCAATAACCTAACCTTGTTAGTTTTATTGACTTCTAGACACATATAGATTCTGTTTAAAACAGACTCATTGCTAGTGAGAATTAAATGAATTGTTTTGGTGAGAAGGTTGCTTTCGGCTGCTCCCTGTTCGGGGTCGCCACAGTGGACCAACTGGTCCGCACAACAACTTGGCAAATGTTTTACGCCAGATGTCCTTCCTGACGCAACCCTCCCATTTTTCCAGGCTTGGGACCAGCACTACATCCAGTGGATGGGGTTGAGGCATTGGCTGGGAATCGAACGCAGGCTTTCTGCATGATAGGCGAGTAACCTACCACTGAGCCACCAATGCACGCGCGCGCGTGCGTGCATGCACAACACACACACACACACACACACACACACACACACACACACACACACACACACACACACACACACACACACACACACACACACACACACACACACACACACACACACACACACACACACACACACACACACACACACACACACACACACACACACACACAAACTAGAAATATGTTTTTATGTGTGTGTTTATAGCCCCACATTATTCCTATTATATAATTACTATGCCATGAATGCATTATTGATCCTTTAACAGTTTGCCGAGCTATCGATTAGATTTTAGTCTTCCATTTGATATCACAACCAGCCATCGCTGTGCGCTCTCCTCTGTCTTCATGCACAGGTTAGCATTATTTCCAATGTGTGTATCTGCTTCCTATTCTGAAAAAAATCCATATTGTGTGGTGCTTGCTTTATTTCAAAAATGGTACCTTGGTCTACATTCCACAGCATCTGCGTTCCTTGCAAAGCTGTACCTCCTGCTCCTTCTCTTTGTCCGCCATCTCAACGTTAGACACCACAAGCTTCTGTAGCTCCTGCTCAGCCTCCCTCACACACTCCTGAAATTTATCATCCAAATACTGCTGGTTTTAGAAGTTTAGCACTCCTGAGCACTAGCATTCAGCCAAAACATTATGTTTAGCAGCAGCAGTCTCTGATATAAGGTCCATGTCTCTGGTCTAAAGGAAATCTTGTGTTATTCAGAATCATGAGGAAACCTTATGCATAAAACCTTTTAATATCCTTTCCTGACAAAAAACTGCAATAAATAAACCTTAAGGTCCTCACGATTGCTTCCCTTAGCCTATAGTGCTGTAGTACAAATTTCATTTCCTCCTCCACACGTGCCAAACACTTTAATAATAGCATATGAATCTGAATATAATAGATAAACTGTATTTTTTAAATTATTTAACCAAAACCAACAGAGAATTTTACTGAAACATGCAATAATTAAAAAAAATAACTGAAATGTATTTTTATGTTATACTGAAAAAATAATAATATTAATAATAATAATAATAATAATTAATTCTGCTGTCACAGTTTTACTGATGTCTCTGCCTGCACTCTAAACACAATTTAGTTCCTCTTAAATCATTAAAGGCCAAGAACATACCTAATGATCTCTCTCTCTCTCTCTCTCTCTCTCTCTCTCTCTCTCTCTCCCTCTCTCGCTTTCACACACACACACACACACACACACACCAAAACACACACACACACACACACACACACACACACACACACACACACACACACACACACACACACACACACTTCCATGGTTGTTCATTTGGGGTTCTTTTAAATGAAATGTTTCATTTATAAATGTACATGATGTGAATGAACTCTATGCTTATTTTATTAGAATAGTAGTGCTTAAGTATATATGTAGCATATATAGGTGCAATAAAATTTTATAATCTTATAAGTAGAAACTAGTCAGTCAGCATACAGTATATCATCTTTCTTGGCCCATATTCTTCTGTGTCAACTTCCTGTTTGATGCTGACCACCTTAATCATATAATGCTGTGATGTTACATTAAGTCTATTAAGTGCAAGTCAAAACTTGCACTGCTTTTCAGTCTAATGCTGCTCAGTTTTATATATATGCGCACACACACACACACACACACACACACACACACACACACACACACACACACACACACACACACACAATATATGCTGTATTATTTGCACAAAATCTAATTAATCTTTTCCTGCATCAGCTGTAGCTTTGATCTGCATTATTCGCATTGCTGTATGATGATGAATAGCTAAATTCTAGCCATTCTGTTAACTGTCAACTGATCAATCGCACATGTTCATTGAATTTCAATGCAGAGAGCATTCAAACACCATATACTCAAAGAGTACTTTCTTCCTGAAAGGATGAAAATAAAACTGGAATTTGCAGTCTGTAGATGAATCATTTTTATTCAATGTCATCAATCTTTAGTACAGATATGCATCCAGGACAGCAATCCAGCCCAGTGCATTAATTTGTTATTTTTTGTTTTTCTTCCATCAGTTCAGTTCAGTTCAGGTTATGCACTCTTTTAGATCTCCAACAGACAAATGCTGCTGTTGGATACTTATCTGAAAAACCTAGAGCCTGATCCTAGATCTTCAAATACCAGTGAGCTTTCTAAATGGTTCATAATTATAAAAGAGGCCATATTGAAGACTGCCGAGCCTTGAGGGAAGGTAGTGAGTGATTGGCTTAAAGCATCAGTTTGAAATCAGTGGTATTGTTTTCAGTGGAAGTCATTTCCAGTATCACACTGCTGGGTGCAGTGGTGCGTGCCTGTAATCCGAGCTACCCGGAGGCTGAAGCTGTGGATCATTAGACCCTTAACCCACTCTTCTCCCATTTCTCCAGGGATGCTGTATCATAGCTGACCCTCTGCACTGGCCCCAGCTTCCAAACAAGCTGGGATATGCAAAAAAAGAAAAAAGAATTTCACTGTGCTGTAACGTATATGTGGCAAATTAAATGCTTCTTCTTCAAATCTAAAGAAGTCTATGAGTTGCAAAAGAATCCATATTTCCCAATGCTTTTTCAGACCTAGTAATGAGGTGGAACAAGATCAATACATCAATTATTTTGTGCTCAGTGTTTTTTTGCTGTACCTCAAGTAGTCCACTTATGTCAGTCTGCACCAAGCCCTAGGTTAAGAATCCCAGTTTCTCACTGTGATCTTATCTATGGCTTACGTATATGTCACTTGTGCCAAAACATTCATTCATTGTCTACCGCTTATCCAAACTATTCTCGGGTCACAGGGAGCCTGTGCCTATCTCAGGCATCATTGGGCATCAAGGCAGGATACACCCTGGACGGAGTGCCAACCCATCGCAGGGCACACACACACACTCTCATTCACTCACGCAATCACACACTACAGACAATTTAGAGATGCCAATCAACCTACCATGCATGTCTTTGGACCGGGGGAGGAAACCGGAGTACCCGGAGGAAACCCCCGAGGCACGGGGAGAACATGCAAACTCCACACACACGGCAGAGGCAGGAATCAAACCCCCAACCCTGGAGGTGTGAGGCAAACATGCTAACCACTAAGCCACCGTGCACCCCCGTGCCAAAACAATTAAGCATTATTCAGGATTTTTGATTAATATTGCCTACCTTATTAGTGCAAACTGATTGCCTGTGATTTTGTACTTGTTATGAACTACCTAATTTTCCATTTTCTCCATTTCAGCTAATCTTGGTTTTGTCAGTCAGCTGCATGCAGATATGGAAGCTTATTCTGTAGGTGGTTTCATCACCAAAGCCTTCAATCTCAGCCTGAGAACTTCGCATTACTTTCATAACTGAACATTAAAGATGCTTGCACAGCAGGCTTTTTTTTTTTCGATAGATAGTTCAGCCACATTTTTATTTTGTTTATTAGGCCTCTGATTTTTAGCTTGTCTTGGCTCAGACTATGTGCCACTGGATGTCTGATTCAACTCACTGTATCTGGTAGGAAGCAAGCATGCTACACTGTGCAGTAACTTGTTCCTTCAGGTAAAGTAAGACAAATATACTACACATAAATTAAGACAAGTTCTAAATATATGATATTTATAATATGGAGCCATTGACCCAAAGCACTACTACTAAAGAATACATAACACTGTGGTATTTGTGGTATATTTCAAAAGTAAATTATGGCTTTCATCAGAAATGCTGCAGTGAAACTGTTCAGATAAGCAGTTAGGAAGAAAGCAGTTAAATATGTCTGCTTATAGAAGATTTGCAGCAAAGTATCTATCATGTGAGAAAATGTCCTAGCTGTAGGCGTGTGATTAAAGAGTGCTGTAAATTGCTGCCGTGACTAGGATGACAAAAATATGTATTATATTCAAAGTCATTTCAACAAGCACTTTTATTGTTACGCTGTGGGCATTGGAGGCTAAGCGGTTAAGATTATGAGCTCATGATTGCAAAATTGTGAGTTTAAACCCCAGGACGACTACAGATCTTCTGCTGGGTCATTTTCAGATCATTTCCTCTGGCTTCTCGTTAGGGATCTAAATCTACATGCAGATTTCTGCAAAGCTGCTTTGTGACACTGTCTATTTTTAATGTCTGCTACACAAATAAACTTGAATTGAACAAGATGCTTTACCCTGAACTGCTCAGCTCTGTTCAACACTTTGATCATATCCTGCATATGCCACAGCAAGTTGTAGACTAAGCTGACCAAGTCAGCATTGCCAATACCAATTAAAGCTGTTTTTTATTCTGAAGACTGCATTAATGTAGGCGGATTTTTGGGCCTTTATTTCATAAACACACACTTTGCGAGCACAAATATCTAGTATGTGCTTTGGCTGGTCTTGCTGATGTGTTCAGGCCAGTTTCCTCCTTTTCAGCAACACTTCCCCCTTGTGGAGTTGTGTGTTTTAGTGAGCAAATGTATAAGTATGTTCAAAGGACAGCTGCTCAATATTAAAGGCTATAGAATGACAATAAAATGTTGCATCATGCAAATGTTTTTCTAGACATATCTTAAATCTTACTGATTTATGACTCAATTTATTTCTCTTATTTGTGTAGTTGACGATCTCTTTGCCAGTGGTGAGTGCTTCCTCATATGCTTTGTTGACAGGTATACCTACGAACACATTCCAGTGTTTGAGCTGACAGAGGAAACTTTGCTCATAAAGCTGACCGAGTTCCTCAGATGGAAGGACTAACATTCTTTCAACAACATGAGCTCCATTCGATAATACATGGCAAATGCCAAACAAGAGTCTGACCCTCATCTTTATATAGAAGGTAACCAGTGAACTTGAACAATGTTACACAAGATGAAAATAGACTGACTAGGACAAAAGATGCCATGTCCTCACATTCAGCTTTTTGTTCATTTGGGTAGGCAAATATTTGTCAAGCATATGTGCCTTTAGCATGGCCCGGTATTGTCACTATCCAGATGAGGAAGAGTTGGGTCTTTTTTCATGCTCATGCACTAGTCATGTGATATCTTACTTGTTATGAACTACCTAATTTTCCCTCCTCACAGCTAATTCTTGTTTCAGTCAGCTGCATGCAGACACAGACACTATTCTGTAGTAGGTTGTTCCATGACCAATACCTTCAGTCTCAGCCTGTGATCACTTTGCATTACTTTCATAACTGAATATTAAAGACATTTGCACAGCAGGGTTTTTCTAGATAATTCAGACACATTTTTATTTTGTTTTTTAGGTCTTTGATTATTGCTTTGTCTTGACTGAGACTATGTGCCACTGGATGTCTGATTTAATTGGCTGAATATGGTAGGAAAAATGCTTAGTGCTAACCACTAAGCCACTGTGCCGCCCTTGGAAGACAAATATACTACACCTATGTTAGAGTGTCAGACTCTAATTGAACTGGTCTCCAGAGAGGCAGATCAACACTACTGATCTATCTAAAAATTAGCTGTTAATCCATATCATAATCAGATGATATGATATATGCATTATTTTGTCAATGAAACATGGCAACTGTATCAGACATTCCTGTTAAAAACATTTTTGGAAATTTACCAAATTCTGTGCTTTTTTTTTTTTTACATGAAAAGAAATTGATTTTGATGTTATAAATGTGTAGTTAAACTGAAACTGAAAAAAAAAACCCCCTGAAGGATATACAATTTCCAGGGGGGGGGCACGGTGGCTTAGTGGTTAGCACGTTTGCCTCACACGTCCAGGGTTGGGGGTTCGATTCCCGCCTCCGCCGTGTGTGTGTAGAGCTTGCATGTTCTCCCCGTGCCTCGGGGGTTTTCTCCGGGTACTCTGGTTTCTTCCCCCAATCCAAAGACATGCATGGTAGGTTGATTGGCATCTCTAAATTGTCCATAGTGTGTGATTGCGTGAGTGAATGAGAGTGTGTGTGTGCCCTGCAATGGGTTGGCACTCCGTCCAGGGTGTATCCTGCCTTGATGCCCAATGACACCTGAGATAGGCACAGGCTCCCCGTGACCCGAGTGTAGTTCAGATAAGCGGCAGACAATGAATGGATGAAAATAATTTCCAAACTGTGAGGTGCCTAGAAATTCCCATTCCTGATCATCAGAAGTGGGTAATGTTGTTCTTTTTAATCATGTCTACTGGCAGTAAGTCATTATGACTAGGCTATAATCAGGAAGACTATATGTTATAATTCCTATTCTGTACTCTTTGAGATGATCTTGATTTACTTCTCCTAGACATTATAATTATCTGGTTGAAAACTTTCAAAGATGTTATAAAGTCGTGTTGAATCAGTACCTTGCATTTTCCCTCTGTCCTTTATCTCACACAGAATCTGATAAAGCAATGTCTCTTAGTCGAGATCTCCAACATTTTCTTGCAGTGTAAGATCTGTGATGTGAGTAGTGAAGCAGAAAGTCAGTCTGTATCATACAGCTGATGCTATCAGACTCTGGCTGCTGTGGACGACAGCTGGCATGCAGAGAATGGAAGAGAGAATGGACAAAAACCTTAACCAATGCCAAGGAAGTGTGACTCATTATTATATGAAATTTCAAATTTCAAAGCTTGGCTCAGTATAAAGCATTTCAGTATCTGCATGATTCCTCTACTAAACCATATTTTAATGGTTATGCCAGTAATATAAAGGTCTTTGCAATATCACCTAAAGTGCAGAATGTTGTACAGCATTGTGAATGTGTCACTAGGGCTTATTTGGTATATTTTGATAAACAGTATTGCTAAATACTGTTTATCAAATATATTAATATTGCTTTAATTAAAAAAAGACTCAAGATTGTTTAGACAATTCTGGTGTTTAATTGTATACTGAATAAGATTGAAATACAAAGAACAGTTAAGACATTTATTTGTCTGTAGTAACCACTTTATTCTGATCAGAGATATAGGGAAACCCGAGCCTATCCTAGGAACACTGAGCATGAGGCACGAATAAACCTGTCAGGAAGTAGATGAGGATGCAAGGGCAGGTACTCAATGGATTTTTTTAAAGGGTGCAAACACTGAGATGTAATACAAAAGGGATGTCAAAAACAGGGGGTCAGGCCATGTGCAGACAACATTAACTAGGGCATGCATGAACAAATGAGAAAAACAGAAGAAAACTGTAAAGTTAAATAGATTTAAAACAAACAAACAAACAAACCCCCCCAAAAAACCCAGATAGACTATCACAGGACCAAAAGGCATGTTATCGACTGGTAGAAATTGACATGTATTTGTGAAGTGAGAGTCCTGTTAAACTGTGAGTGATGCTCTGAAGGTGCTTGAGGCCAGGTGTTGTGATCAATAATCTGTTGAGTGTGAACATGAAAGAGTCTCTGTGTTTTAAGAGTACTCCATGGCCATGTTTTATGGAGCACTGAATTCTGGGAAATGTAGTTAAATGCCAATACTGGTGTCAAACATGACACCACCCAGGATGGAATAGCTGGTCTGTGCTATTTTGTCTTTTAATATCTGTCCTGTAGTGTTTTGTATCTGTTTGCACTAGGTTGCACACGATGCACTTTATGTGGCTAGGACAACTTACTTTAGTCCTTAGCTCTCTTTTGTTTTTTTGTAGCACCATGGTCCTGGACAAACATGGTTTTATTTCACTATGTACTAAGTCAGCTGTATATAGTTGAAATGTCAAAAAAAGCTTATTGACTTGACGTGTTAGAGTATAATATCTGCTCTACTATGTTTTTGGGAGGTGGGAGAAAAAACAAATAACCTGGAGGAAACTTCCACAGACACATGCAAAACTCTGCACAGATAGTTACACAAGCTCAGGACTGAACTGAGAACCCTGGAGCTGTGACATCAGGATATATGAGTACAGCCAAAACCACAGATATTTGCTATGTCAAATTTTTGTTAAATATTTGCTTAGTCTTACATGGAAGTGTTTATTATTTTTGACACATTCCCTTCTGCTGCATATATCAGAGTGGTTCAAATCACACATCCGAGCTCTATTATTATTATTATTATTATTATTATTATTATTATTATTATTATTATTATTTTTATTATTATTATTATTATTATTATATGACCATCTACATATTTCAAACATTTGGCCAGTGTTATAGGGAAGCTATGTAAAGTAGAGGATGGTAATTTTTTTCTACCTGTTAATAAGCAGACATATAGACAGATAGAGAGTAATCTAGCCATGGGGGTGACAGTCCAGTGACTTCTGTGCCGGTCCCAAGCCCGGATAAATAGAGAGGGTTGCGTCAGGAAGGGCATCCGGCGTAAAACATTGCCAAATTTAACCATGCGAATCGTCAGTATGAATTTCATACCGGATCGGTCGAGGCCCGGGTTAACAACGACCACCATCGGCACCGTTGACCTACAGGGCGCCGGTGGAAATTGGGCTACTGTTGGTCGAAGAAGTAGAGGAGGGAGGAGAGTGCGCAGACAGAGAGAGAAGAGGAAAGGTGAGAGTGTAGGACTGAGAATAGGAACTCTGAATGTTGGTACTATGACAGGGAAAGGTAGAGAGCTGGCTGATGTGATGGAGAGAAGGAAGGTGGATATACTGTGTGTACAGGAGACCAGGTGGAAGGGTAGCAAGGCTCGTAGTATAGGAGCAGGATTCAAGCTGTTTTACTATGGTGTGGATAGTAAGAGAAATGGGGTAGGTGTGGTCCTGAAGGAGGAGTTTGTGAAGAATGTTCTGGAGGTGAAGAGAGTGTCAGACAGGGTGATGAGTCTGAAGTTAGAGATTGAAGGAGTGATGTTGAATGTTGTTAGTGGTTATGCCCCACAGGTAGGTTGTGAGTTAGAGGAGAAAGAGAGATTCTGGAGTGAATTAGATGAGGTGATGGAGAGTATTCCCACGGGTGAGAGAGTGGTGATAGGAGCAGATTTTAATGGATATGTTGGTGAGGGGAACAGAGGTGATGAGGAGGTGATGGGCAAGTTTGGAGTTAAGGAAAGGAACCTTGAAGGACAGATGGTAGTGGACTTTGCTAAGAGGATGGACATGGCTGTGGTTAACACTTATTTTCAGAAGAGGGAGGAGCATAGAGTGACTTACAAGAGTGGAGGTAGGAGAACACAGGTAGACTACATCCTATGTAGAAGAGGCAATCTGAAAGAGATTAGTGACTGTAAAGTGGTAGTGGGAGAGAGTGTAGCCAGACAGCATAGGATGGTGGTGTGTAGGATGACTTTGTTGGTCTGTAAGACGAAGAGGTCAAAGATAGAGATAGAGAAGAAAACCAAGTGGTGGAAGCTGAAAAAGGAGGAATGTTGTGAGGAATTTAGACAGAAGTTGAGGCAGGCTCTGGGTGGTCAGGTAGTGCTGCCAATTGACTGGGAAACTACAGCAGAAGTGATCAGGGAGACAGGGAGAAAGGTGCTGGGTGTGTCATCTGGAAAGAGGAGAGAAGATAAGGAGACTTGGTGGTGGAATGAGGAAGTTCAGGATAGTATCCAGAGGAAGAGGTTAGCCAAGAAGAAGTGGGACATGGACAGGACTGAAGAGAATAGATAGGAATACAAGGAGTTACAGCGCAGAGTGAAGAGAGAGGTGTCTAAGGCCAAACAGAAGGCATATGACGAGTTGTACACTAGGTTAGACACTAGAGAAGGAGAGAAGGACTTGTACAGGTTAGCTAGGCAGAGGGATCGAGATGGGAAGGATGTGCAGCAAGTTAGAGTTATTAAGGATAGAGATGGAAGGGTGCTCACAAGTGAGGAGAATGTACAGAGGAGATGGAAGGAGTACTTTGAGGAGCTGATGAATGAGGAAAACGAGAGGGAAAAAAGAGTAGAAGGGGTGAACTCTGTGGAACAGGAAGTAGATGAGATTAGAAAGGATGAAGTCAGGAAGGCTTTGAAGAGGATGAAAAGTGGAAAGGCAGTTGGTCCTGACGACATCCCGGTGGAGGTTTGGAAGTGTCTGGGAGAGGCAGCAGTGGAATTTTTAGCTAGTTTGTTTAACAGGGTTTTAGAGAGTGAGAAGATGCCTGAGGAATGGAGAAGAAGTGTGTTAGTGCCGATCTTTAAGAATAAGGGTGATGTGCAGAGTTGCAGCAACTATAGGGGGGTAAAGTTGATGAGCCATACTATGAAGCTATGGGAAAGAGTAGTGGAAGCTAGGTTAAGGAAGGTTGTGGAAATTTGTGAGCAGCAGTATGGCTTCATGCCCAGAAAGAGCACAACAGATGCAATTCTTGCTCTGAGAATTTTGATGGAGAAGTATAGGGATGGTCAGAGGGAGTTGCACTGTGTGTTTGTAGACTTGGAGAAAGCGTATGACAGGGTGCCAAGAGAAGAGCTGTGGTACTGTATGAGGAAGTCAGGAGTAGCAGAGAAGTATGTCAGAGTGGTGCAGGACATGTATGAGAGAAGCAGGACAGTGGTGAGGTGTGCTGTAGGTCAGACAGAGGAGTTCAACGTGGAGGTGGGACTGCATCAGGGATCGGCTCTGAGCCCCTTCCTGTTTGCTATAGTGATGGACCAGTTGTCAGAGGAGGTCAGACAGGAGTCTCCTTGGACGATGATGTTTGCAGATGACATTGTGATCTGTAGTGAGAGCAGGGAGCAGGTGGAGGAAAACCTGGAGAGGTGGAGGTTTGCGCTGGAGAGAAGAGGAATGAAAGTCAGTCGTAGTAAGACTGAGTACATGTGTGTGAATGAAAGGGAGGGAAGTGGAACAGTAAGGTTACAGGGTGAAGAGGTGAAGAAGGTACAGGAGTTTAAGTACTTGGGGTCAACAGTCCAGAGTAATGGAGAGTGTGGGAAAGAGGTAAAGAAGCGAGTGCAGGCAGGTTGGAATGGGTGGAGAAAGGTGTCGGGAGTTCTGTGTGATCAGAAAATATCAGCGAGAATCAAGGGGAAGGTGTACAGGACAGTGGTGAGAGCGGCCATGCTGTATGGTTTAGAGACAGTGTCACTGAGGAAGAGACAGGAGTCAGAGCTAGAGGTAGCAGAGCTGAAGATGTTGAGGTTCTCTTTGGGAGTGACAAGATTGGACAGGATTAGGAACGAGTACTTCAGAGGGACAGCTCATGTTGGACGTTTGGGGGACAAAGTTAGGGAGGCCAGATTAAGATGGTTTGGACATGTTCAGAGGAGGGAGAGTGAGTATATTGGTAGGAGAATGTTGGACATGGAGCTGCCAGGCAGGAGGCAAAGAGGAAGGCCAAAGAGGAGGTATATGGATGGAATTAATGAGGATATGAAGCTAGTGGGTGCAAGTGTTGAGGATGCAGAAGATAGGGATAGGTGGAGAAAGATGATTCGCTGTGGCAACCCCTGAAGGGAAAAGCCGAAAGAAGAAGAAGAAGAAGATAGACAGAAAGAGAGCGAGAGAGAGAACGAGATAGGGATTTTTATTTCTTTATTTATTTACTGAAGAAGTCTTTCTGAAAAATTTTAAAGTACCAACATGAATAAGAAACTTCTTTAAGAAACCTCTTTCCTCACTTTGCTTTAGAGACAGCTCCATCTAGTGGTCTGAAGCAACTATTTATTTCACGTGTTTCTCTTATCTAAAGGTATTTGGCTGAGGAAATGAAAAGAAAATTTCACCTTTTAAGGGAAGTGAGATATGCACTCCCCTTCAATAAAAAAGCAGAAAAAAAATCTCTATTGAAAATGAGTGGGAAGTCCACAGCACACTCATATATTCAGGCAGCCATCACGGTTATATTCATAGTCAGGGATATTTAGCCATTTCTCCTAATAGAGTGAATATAAATATCTGTTTTTGGTGCATCTCTCCCAGCATGGTGAACATGCCAGACAATAATTCTGGGGTAAGGTTAATTTGTTAAACAGGAAAAGAAAACATATAAGGATGATAAGGAAAACATATGCGGCTTGGTATTATAAGAAATACCTCCAGAGTATTAACGTTTGAAATGCACAGAGATCATTTGTATAAATGCATTTGAATTAGCAGCTCTGAAATTCATCCTAAGCATCTATATAAGTTTGAGATATGAGTTTATCTGTTGAACAGTTGGCAGCAATGACTATAGCCTAAACTGACTGTAAGTCCTTATTCATTCTAAAGCTTTATTACTTAACAGCTTATTACTCAGTTATTTTTGCTCAGGTCTAATCTTTCTGTACTGGTGGTTCACATTTGAGTATATCACTGAGCCAAATCTGTTCCTGGTATAAACCTGTCATTTTAGATGACTGAAATGAGTCACATGAAACAACTCGTTTCTGGCTCACTGAATCAATTAAATCATTCGCATTTTCCAAATTAGTAATGTTTCATGCACATGTCATGAACAACAAAATGTATCATATTTGTTGGATAATCCATTAATGCATTAATGCTAAAAGGAACGCTCTGGTTCAGATGATTTGCTCATGAGTTCAGGGTACTCTAATTGCCCTTTATCATTACATCTCCATTTCCCAGCTGCTGAAATGATGCTAACAGAGCCTGAAGATGACATTGATCTGAAAAAGTGTGATGGGAAAAGTATTTTTTCAGATCTGACTGCTCCTGTTATGGCCACATGGTATCATGGTATTAGTTATGTATCTGGAAGGGCCACACATCTGATTTGAAATTTAGTAACGTTGCACTGTTGTACTGTGAGATATTCTTATATACTACATTAAGTAATTCTGTACAGGAGATAGATAGATAGATAGATATATAGATAGATAGAGAGAGAGAGAGAGAGAGAGAGAGAGAGAGAGAGAGAGAGAGAGAGAGAGAGAGGGAGCAATATATAGCTTACACACTATATGGCCAAAAATATGTAGACATCTGATCATCACACCCAAATGTGGTTCTTCCTCATTCTGTAGCTTTACAATTTCCTTTCACTTGAACTAAGAGGCCCAGACCTGCTCCAGCATGGCAATGCCCTTGCACACAAAGTGAGGCAAATGAAGCCATGATTGTAAGTAGAAGCTAAGATTGTAGTAGAAGAACTTGAGTGGTCTGCACAGAGCCCTGACCTCAACCCTACATCATTCCTCCTTTCTAATCTTTCAACTACTTTGACACTGTGTGCCCCCAGGTGGCACTGTTGATCAAAATGCACATGAGAAAACACATCTCCATCATAGGGCTTTTGACACTTGACATTTTTTCACACTTTGGGTCATTGTAAACCCTGGGAAAAACTAAATCCTGGCTTATCCTGTTTCCACATTTCACACTGCTCTTACTTTACCTGGGGTTAACAATTAATCCTAGGTATTCATAATCTGATGTTTCATCCTGTACTCTTGGGTATTGTTCTTCTTTGCATATTTGCGGTGTCATCATCCATGATTGGATAAATACAGTGTGTGACTAGTTTAAATAATGGCTTGTCTCATGCTTTTGCATCAGCAAGGAAAAAAAGGACAGATCTGCTGTTCTGCATCCGAGCTGGCGTAGTTATCTTTCACCATCTAATTTTTTTCCCCCACAAGACTTTTTTAACTTTATGTAGTTGATATCCAACTTCCACTAATTTTTCAGTGTCATGGATTTCCACTTTGCCATGACATGCACTGTGATGGTCAATACTGAACCCTATTTTGCCAAGTGTTTCTATGTTCTGGTTTTCATGTGATATAAGGCCCGTGCTGTTCAATTTCAGACTGGTTTCTGTTGCTAAGCATCTAACACCACATCGTTCCACACTGTACATGTTTGGCACCACAGTGTGGGGATAACACTGCAAAAGCACTGCTAATCCTGCTTCAGAGCAGGATTTCATAATCCCCGGGTAAATAAGCAGTGCTTTTTTTTTCTAAAATGTTTCTATACCCAGGGTAAAATGCGGATTTCAGAATGACAATAACCCAGGGGTTAAGTGCAGAGTGAAAAGTCCTTATGTTTGCCTACCAGTAGCCCCAAAGAAAGGCAAGTTTCTTCATCATCAGCCTGGGGTGCGCTAACTGTTTTGGATGAGCTCCACATGCTGTGGAAAAAGACCTGTAAACACTGTGTTTAACTGTTACACACACACACACACACACACACACACACACACACACACACACACACACACACACACACACACACTTGTAATAAGGCTGAACTCAAGCATGCACAACTCATTTGCATTCTATTTTATAGCATATGATAGAATCCAACTTTCTAATTTACAACTGGTTAAATGCTCCATCGTGTTTTGTTATCAGTATATGTGAGAGCATTTAATTTACAGGAGTCAACGTTATTGATACCATCTGGAAATTATACAGCAGTGGAATGGAAAATGAAGTGAGTCAGAACTCTTTTATACTGGAGGTGTGCAGGCTTTTAGTGAGAACTATTTTATTTATATAACGCAAACTCTGTGTGAACTAACACTGAAGGTTTTTGAAAGAGAAAGACAAGAGAGACATGCATTAAAATGTCATTCTGGTTAATTCATAAATAATAAATTACATAGATTTATACCACAGTGCCGTTGAATTTTCGAGTCTGATTGGTCGATAAGTTGTTGATTAATTGTCTATGACAGCACAGCTCAGACAACAGTGCTAGTTGTAATTCATGTAACAGTTTTATATTTATATGTTTTAATTTCTTAAGTAACTATTATGCTGACTATAGCAGAAGCGCAGCATAATTCGAAGCCTGATAAAAAATGAAATCATAACAATGATAGGTAATTAAAAATGTATCGACATTTAATGTATAAACATTAAATGTACTGCTTAAAATCTCAGAGTATCTTCTTCTTCTTTCGGCTTTTCCCTTCAGGGGTCGCCACAGCGAATCATCTCTCTCCACCTATCCCTATCTTCTGCATCTTCAACACTTACACCCACTAGCTTCATATCCTCATTAATTCCATCCATATACCTCCTCTTTGGCCTTCCTCTTTGCCTCCTGCCTGGCAGCTCCATGTCCAACATTCTCCTACCAATATACTCACTCTCCCTCCTCTGAACATGTCCAAACCATCTTAATCTGGCCTCCCTAACTTTGTCCCCCAAACATCCAACATGAGCTGTCCCTCTGATGTACTCGTTCCTAATCCTGTCCAATCTTGTCACTCCCAAAGAGAACCTCAACATCTTCAGCTCTGCTACCTCTAGCTCTGACTCCTGTCTCTTCCTCAGTGACACTGTCTCTAAACCATACAGCATGGCCGGTCTCACCACTGTCCTGTACACCTTCCCCTTGATTCTCGCTGATATTTTCCTATCACACAGAACTCCCGGCACCTTTCTCCACCCATTCCAACCTGCCTGCACTCGCTTCTTTACCTCTTTCCCACTCTCTCCATTACTAAAATCTCAGAGTATAAAAGAAATAAAATACAAAGCATGCTGTTATTAGAAAATAAATAACTTTGGGATGGTAGAAGTAACTCCACTTCTCATTGAGCTTCATAACACCAACCTGTCATTGATTGTTTTCCTATAACCACACTCTCCTATAGGGTTTTATTTCTGTCTTTAGTTTTATTTACAAAAACGTATGACTGAATAGTAAATTTTGAAGGACGATTCATTTTAAAATTGATTTTCTTTCCATGATAAATATTTCAAGTTATTCTTTTGTATATCCCCTTGGCAATCGTGGTGAAGTGAAATGTGCAATGTTTTCTTGCTCTCCACCCAACAAAGAAATGCAGAAATGAACTGTTTTGCTCTGGTCAGCCTCGTCCACTTTAAACCAGCAACATGTCAAAGTGCCAAGACTTACTCTATGAAGACTATTCTGAGATTTTATCCACAAAGAGCTATTTTCTGAAGCAAGTTTACCCATGGTTATTGCTCCAGACACAACTTCAGTGGTTTAGATCTAAAATAGCAGCGGGACAATGGTGGCTGATTGAAGTAGAGAGACAGAAAGAGAGAGAGAGAGAGGGCAGGAGGAGAGTGGTAGAAACTCAATTTGTAGCTATTCTAAAGTCAGACAGGGTCTGTCTGAGGGACGCGGTGTTCAGTCTGATAGTCTGGTTGTGGGAACATCTGTTCAGCAAAGCTTAGCCTAACAGCTGTAGTGTCTGAACTGAAAGATCTCTCCAAACATGCTCATGCCTCAAGAGTCTTGATATAAGGAAGACGATATTAAGCTCAATTACATGGCCATTCTGCTATATGTTGCATATATATATATATATATATATATATATATATATATATATAATATATATATATATATAAAATTTTTATTTTAATAACCTAGGGGCACCTTGAGCACCCCAAAACAGACCTGGGGCCACACTGGGTACCCAGAAACAGACATGGGGACAACAATAAGACACCTAATTAGACCTGGGGACACCTTAATGACACCAAAATAGACCTGGGGACAAAAGCAGATTCTTTTTATTCTACTTTGTGACAAGGACAAGTGAAAACCATTTTTCTACGTGTTATACTGTGTATGCTTGAGTATATGACAAATACAATTAAATTTGAATTTGATCATACATGATGATGGATAAAAACTAGAAAATCAATGTGGTGTCTGTTGAAAACATTGCGCAATATTGATTTCAAATGAGGTACTGTTAACAGGCTTGTTTCCCAGAACAAAAATATTGTAAAGATGTACTGGCAGCTACAAAGTGTCTGTAAGCAACTGACTACTAAGAAAGGAATGTTGTTTAAGACTCAGGAGGAAAACTCTTCAGAGCATCCAGTAACAGACAACAGTATCACAAGTAATAAATATGTCAACTGTCTTTTTTCAAGAGACTGAGAGTGAAAATCTACATGAGATTTGCAGTATATGGACAGTAATATGGATAAATAAAGAAAAATAAAGATAAAAAACTCAGGAAGAAGGCTAGTAAACTGTACCCTTACTTGGAGATGGGGTAGAATTCAGAAGGAGATGTCTTTTATGCTTTAGTGTGTACCTTTTACCTTGAAATGTTTGTATACAATGGAGATTTAGAGAACATTTGAGAAAAATTATAAATACTTATATTTTTTTCCTGAAATATTATTGATTTTCATTGTTCATAATTTGAAGGAATATTAGCTGTTGGTATGCTGACAAGATCACACCAGAGCAGTGTGAGAAGCTAGTGATGTCCTGCAGCTGCAGATGTGCTGACGTCATTCAAAGCCTCTAGATTTCCTACAAATTTTTGACAGCTGTAACCCTTAAACCCTTTAGTTGTAATCTTCTTTTGCTACAATGCAACTCTTTTACGGTTTTCTAATTTTGATCAATGTCTTTTCCACAACATAAATCTAGCCATGGGGGTCACAGTCCAGTGACTTCTGACAAAGTTAGGGAGGCCAGATTAAGATGGTTCAGAGGAGGGAGAGTGAGTATATTAGTAGGAGAATGTTGGACATGGAGCTGCCAGGCAGGAGGCAAAGAGGAAGGCCAAAGAGGAGGTATATGAATGGAATTAATGAGGATATGAAGCTAGTGGGTGCAAGTGTTGAGGATGCAGAAGATAGGGATAGGTGGAGAGAGATGATTCGCTGTGGTGACCCCTGAAGGGAAAAGCCGAAAGAAGAAGGAGAGGAGTCTTTTCCACAACATAAAGGTTCAAATTTTGTTCAAGTGCCTTGGCTATTTTGTAAAATATGCTTAGAACAGTGAAGAAGCCTTTGTTTTTGTCACATATACATTACAGCACAGGGAAATTCTTTCTTTACATATCCCAGCTTTGGAAACTGGACAGGACAGCACAGGGTCAGCCATGATGCAGCACCCCTGGAAGAGAGTTGAGGGCCTTGTGCATTGGCCAAACAGTAGTAGTACTGGGGCTTGAACCCTGACCTTCCGAATAACAACCCGAAGCCATAATCACTTGAACCACCACTGCCCCACATGCTTATCTAAGCATATCATAGCCTAGGAATCTGGGGTTAGAGTGCAGAGCCAGTCACGATATAGCACCCATGAAGTAGAGAGGGTTAAGAGCCTTGCTAAAGGGCCCAACAGTGGCAGCCTGGAAGTGCTCGAACCCTGACTTTCTGATCAATAGCCCAGTAAGCATTTGAACCACCACTAGCCCTAAACCTCAGGTATACTATCTGTCAAATTTTGAGCAATGAGAATTACCTATATTTCAGAAAAAAAAAATCAAGTTTATAAATTGTTCTGTAATTTTGATCTCCATTGCAAGTAAACATTATTAAAATACATAATTGGTCCATATAGACCTTGAAATTATCTTTAAAGCTATAAAGATTCACTACCTTCATTTTATTAGATTTCTCATTACATTTCTGTCCATCTGCCAGTGTTATACATTTTTGTGGAAGGTGAAAGGCAGAAGATGAAATGAACAAAAACACAATTAATCGAATATACACTGTAAACAAATTTATTTAATCATAAAAGATTTACAAATGTATTGCTTATAAAAACAAAATGAAATGCACATTTAACTATTTTCCTGATTATTTATAAAGCTACAGCTTTGGAAATGCTTTATTAAAATACTTTTTGGTGCCAGAGCAGAGTCCTATTCCTTTTTTGCTTTTTTCCTATGCCTTTCCAATGCTGTAATATGATTTTTCATTCAATACATATATTTACACTGTGCTTTGTTTCATTGGCAAATGTGTAAAATAAAAAAAAATCTCTGTTAAAGCTATATGCCAAACACACCACATTCTTTTATGCACATATAATCAAACATGCTCTTACACGTCCACACACACACACACACACACACACACACACACACACACACACACACACACACCTTTTTATGAACACAAACAGTGCTAAATTAAACTGTACATGTCATAGATTCTCTTATGGATACCTGCTTATTTTTAAGCTGCGGTGAGCAGTGAGGAGTGAAGCACCAGCCACGTCCTCTTGCAATAAAGCCACCAGTGCTTCTTTACTGTTACATATGCATAGACAATCTGATAAAGTGCATTAACTCTTTGGTTACGAGACACTTCTAAAGCTTAAAGCTACTTCATTTCCCTGTGGCCCGTGTCCCGAGGCCCCTGATACACACCCGCACATACAAGCACATTGTTTATATCATACTGAATATATTCCAGTTTCCAATGTTTGGAGGGAGCTGTTCTTCTTTTGCTGATCACAAGATGTGAGCACAGATAACACTCTCCCAGGCCAGAGTGATGATTAAATGGGCTCTAGCTTACTCTCCCACTCTTTCACTTGTCGTCACTGACGCTCACAGAGCAGTCCTCTGGAATCTTCTCCTCAGAGCTGCTGCAGGTGGATAGCTTATCCAGATCGTCGTTCATCTCCCTGAAGCGCTCGGCCACACACTGCGCCGTGAGACGAGCCTCGGGGTCTTGGTCCCAGCATTCGTTGATGGTGGCGCACACCAAAGCCACTCCCTGCAGGAAATTACATTTGTGTTATTGCATTTCAGATGGTTTTCTCTTGATATATGTGGAGTCCTAAAAGTATTGTTCTATTTCTTACAACATGATCTTCTGGATGTTTAATAATCATGCCAGCGAACTTCACCCAAATACTAACCAAACTCACCTGAATGATTTATTCTGTATCATAACTATAAGAAATAACTCAACTGTGGTTAATAAATGCAAATTATACAGTATCACAAAACATCAGCACCGTCACACAATAAAGTTGGAAGCACACAATTCTCTAGTATGTCTTTGTATGCTGTAGCTTTGCAGTTACCCTGTTCTGGCATGACAATACCAGAAACCGCTCTGCACCCATGAAGAAATGGTTTGCAAAGTTTGGAGTAGAAGAACCTCAACCCCTTTGAACACCTTTCTGATGAACTGGAAAGCTGACTGCACCCCAAGCCTCCTCACCCAACATCAGTGTCTGACCTCACTAACGCTTTTCTGGCTGAATGATCACTAATCCCCATAGCCACACTCCAAAATCTGGTGGAAAGCCTTTCCAGAAGAGTGAAGGTTATTATAAATGCAGAGGGACTAAATCTGAAATGGGATGTTTAACAAGAACATATGGGTGTGATGGACAGGTGTCCCCAAACTTTTTTGTTTTAACCCACCTCTCTTCTCCTGCTCCTATTAGGAAGTATAATAAAAATGCCTTATTGTGGTATAGAGGCTTATATGTGATTGCAGAAAATAAATCAGCACCTTGTGACCAATCAGAATAGAGCATGCAGGAGCTCTGTGGTACAATTCCTTTTAATTAAGAAATGATGATATTATATTCAGTAAAGCATGTGGTGTTGTTTCATATAGTATTTATGATATTAGCAATCGATAAACCGTTAATGAACAGATTTATTCTACTAAATCTACTGTTGTCTACTGTTGTTAACAACCATATACCTTTATATTGTTGAAGAAAATAGCTTGTTTAAAATAAACTAATAAATTGAGTGTCTAATGTGAATGTACAGTAATTTTTGTGCATGCAGTTTTTATGCTGCAGCATTTTTTTTTTTTTACAAATTTCTTATTGTGATCAGTCAGTTTTTTTTCCCCATCAGCCATCAGTGAACATAAGTATAGTTGGTTGTGTTACCGGGTGTTTCGTCCAGCTGCTAGGGATCTCAGGCCGGCCCCGGTCTCGGAGTACGTTGTCCTTCATGCTCTCCACACAGGGGTGCTCTCGCACTTTAGAGCCAAATGGAGGTTCATAATCTTTTACCTCTGAAATGCACAACCACCCAACACACACACACACACACACACAGGAACGCAATTAATCATTCAGAGCATAACTTTCTACAGGAAAAAGTGCATTTTTTGAGATCGTAAGTGTTCTCTGGGGCTCTAAGAGTCGACGTGAGAAACGCTGAGGTTTGGGAAACAGTAACGTCGGAACTCACCTTTGGAAATATTTGTCTGGCACTCCTCTTTACACTGGGAAAGCAAACAAATGCTAAACAACATTGGAGTGATCAGCTTACCCAGCAGAGTGCCAACAATAATGAGAAGTTATGATGCTGTGTTGTTTGTTTTCCGTATGAAAACAAATTGGAGGAAATATGGGATAATGACTGGACTGTGCCAGAGAGAACACGCACAATAGTATTCCAGTAATTTTCCAAACCCTGTGAAATAGTGCTCATAGCAGCTGTGCTATAACTCACAACAGCTTTGCCTTATAACTCTCACCCATCCACAAACACACACACACACACACACACACACACACACACACACACACACACACTCAGTGTGCACGACAGGAAAAAAAGTATGACAAAGAAATATATAATAGAACAGTGGGAATGTCTGCTATTACAAAACAAACCAAAATCCATTCCCACAAATGTAAGTAGATGAATGAGTTTACTTTGGAAAATGCTTTTTTTTTAAGGAGAGATTGTGTTATGTGGTTCTTCCCTGCTATACAGGCCCACAGGAAGAGGCTAGACCAGCATGGAGTCTGGGACAGGAAGTACAGGGCTGTGATTGGGCCCCTGCAGAGTAGCTGACTCCACAAGCACACACATCCTGTTTTTGACAAGTGGACTTCCCCTGTTTCAATTCTAAAACAAAGCAGTCATACCGCATTAACTACTATTCCTGTTGTCCCCATTAGGCTCTTGGCTATAAACTTGAGAAGGTGAAAAAGCAAAAATCATCCAGCCCACACAATAATTTGCCTTGTGTACACTATATTGGTGTGATTTGTCCGTCTCACACCTGAAAGGCATCAGAGCACAAAAAGCTCTACTGCAGGAATGGAACCTTAGCTCTCCCTCTGCTGTCTGTCTGTCTGCTCTGGGGGCTGTGGCTTGAATGATGTGAGTGTGCTCACTATGTGAGGAATGCCGCGGTTTTTGGTAACAGATGTCCCGCGCACCGAGGCCTCCCTTTCCAGGCTGTCCATACACTCTAGCACAGCTTTCCAGGAAAACCCTTTTTAACAAGCTTTTCCTTTTCAGATAATCTGTCTGAAACCTCCACAGACCTACCTGTCTATGCATCTGGGACTTAAAGAAGGGTTCATTTGGGATTTAAAGAAGGTCTATATAAGAGCAGGGTAGAAACATAGGACTAGCAAAAGTAGAATTCATGACCTAGTTAATTTAGCAATAAAAACGCAGCAACGCTGTTGTACGACATTATCTAAGACTTGAAGCATTTTGGAGAAGAGCTGTGAATATGTATGCATGTCAGAGAGAAGAACAAGCCTGCAGTGAATTTGACACCTGTAGTGACAAATGGACTTGCCATATGGAGATCTGTCACTTGGCACACAGCTGCTATACTGCTATGCCCTCCATCGCTCTATCACAAGGGGGTAGGAGTGGAAGTGATATTTAGGCTGGCTGCCTCTCAGTTCGCCGCTCTACTCTACGCTGTTCCAGCCAGAGCCGCACCCCATGCTAATTTAGGACACACTAACAACAACACAGTGAGCCAAAGCACAGCACAACCAGGCAGCTCCTTTCTCCTGACTCCCTTACAGCCCATGCAATCTCTATATCTATTGGATTCTGGTGGTCCAAGACTAAAAAACAGACTTAGGAGCGATCCTAACGATTCTTTCTATGTTGGTGCAGAGAGCAAGGCAGGAATGTGACATTCAGTCTCTCTGGTCTGTCGGGAAATGTCTCAAGTTCTGCAGATAAGCCTACAGGAGCCTCTCAATCACAGAGGGTGCATGCTGGGGCATGTGGGTAACACAAATCCCATGCTTTGATGGTATGCTTGACACCACACATACACACATGTGCACACAGAACAGTGTGTACAAGGCCCATTAAAATAGCTATCACCAACTGGGTGATATCACAGTACGGTATAAGCTTGGTTCTAAATTGCGTCAGAGTATTTCACATGACTTGTTAGGCATATTCTGTGCATTGGCAGATTTTGTGTTTATACAAACTCACAGACTCTGTTACTCATAGAGTTTTTTTGTAAGGTTTAACGGGTTAAATGCCCTATCTTGTAAACCTACATAAAAGTAGATGAATCTATATATATATATACACATATATACAATTAGATATATGTTAGATATACACAAACATACAGTAAATATACAGTATACAGTGTATACAGTGTATACACTGTATACAAATATACAGTGTGTGTGTGTGTGAAACATATATATATATATATATATATATGTTTCACACACACACACACACACACACACACACACACACACACATATTCTCTATTCTCCTATTAGTCTATAGCTTTTGTTTTGGCTAGTTTTATATAATACATACTTTATATATTTTGTTCTGGGAATATAGGTATTATATGACAACAACTACATTTTGTGAATTTTTTAAAAGCTCACATTACAATGTGCATACATGCTGACCCTCCAGAAACCTCACAGCATTTCGTTCCACCTGCTCAGTGAAGGATTGGCATTCTACACATTCCTCACTCTCCAGCAGCTCAGTTAACAGTACTGCTACAATGTTCTACTTTAGAGTTATATTGAGAGGCTTCCAAATAACAGGAAACAGCAAATCGGTCAAAACCGCACACAGGCCACATTGGGCTTTCTGTGTACAACACTGGGACAATAGCCTGGCCACACTGGCAAAACAAAATGCCACAGACTAATGGGAGAAATAACTAACTTATTTTTATCCATTTCATTCTTAAGGGGCAACCACCGTCTCCATAGAAAAAGAAGTCCTTTAGAGTTCCTTTATGGGGGTTAGAAATATTGACACAAGACGGTGCTCGGACAAGCGCACTTTTTTCCTCCATGAATTACCGTGAATAGACCAGACACAAAGAAGTCCTATGTGTTTGTTACTGACTTGGTACCCTGTTATTTAGCTGGTAGGGGTGTAGTACTATGGGTGATCTCACCTCCAATGGCATTACACCTGGAAGTGATCTCCCACAGCACAAGAGCCATGGAGTAGACATCAGTCTGTTTAAAGGACTCAATGTTCTCCAGATTGATTCTGGACTCGAGCACCTCTGGAGCCATGTACCTCGCTGTGCCAACCTGAAATGAAGAGACAATACAAAGTCATGGCTCATTACATTGCTTTCTCTCTGTAGTCTAAACTCTGCATAGGCTCTGATCTACATCTTGGACTTCATGAGTTATCTCAAGGAAATGCTACATTATCTGATCAGTGAGCTAGTACACTTTGAATTCGGAACAATGATATTAAACATAAAACAGCGAGCTGAGTTGTATTATGACTACACACAGTAAATTTGCATTATATTGCATTTATACAGTGCATAAACTATAACAGATAGGAGAAAAACTTTGTACCACTTAATATGTTTAAAAAATACTATTTAAAAAAAGAGCAGTTCTATGATTAGAAAATCTTCACAGAAAGTGGCTTATTCACACTCAACACCTTGGTTCATTGCATTTTTAGGCGGTGAATCATAAATCAAGGCAAACACAAAGAACAAAGGTCACATACAGATCGAAGTGTGAAAATGCTTGGAGGGTTTTCCCCTGCATGTTCAAACATATCCCTGCTCTAACTCCTACAAACTCACTATCAGGTATACGTCAGGTAGGAACCACACAAGCACAGCAGCCATCAACAGATAGGAGAGAGGAAATGAATAGAGATCTACATATACTAGTTACTTATGTGTTGATTCCAGCAGCGTTTCTGAGAGTGAACTGCAGTTTATCTGTGCATCATAAGTGGTAATACTGTGTCTACTGGCAGGCATGTATTCATTGAAATTAACAGGACCGATTCATATCAAAGAGTAAATTCATCATATCTCTCATAACAATGCTAATTAATGGGAAATTAGTAGTTTACATTTAATAGAAGATTCATTTGCATTAAACATGCTTGAACTTACATTATGAACTTGCATTTTTTTTGTCATTTCTTGTCATTTGTTAGCTATGTTCAATTTATATGGTATAAGAAAGGCTTATTTAATTAAGATATTTGTTTTTGAATATGCCCAAATCTTTTAACTGTTACCTGATTCCTAAGAAAAAACACACAGCATTACCTGTCCACTGTTGGCCAAGTCATCCACAGACAAGGAATTATCCAGTCGTAAAGCCAGGCCGAAGTCACACAGGCAACATGTGAGGTCATTCTTTACCAGGATGTTGGAGCTCTTGATGTCTCGATGGACGATGGGCACTTTGGGTCTTCCGCATGGTGTGCGATCACTATGCAGATGAGCAATGCCGCGAGCCAGTGAGCCCCCAAGCCTCCGCAGGTCCTCCCAGCTAATCAGATGCCGAGTGAGGTAGTCCTGCAGATTTCCACGTGGATGGTAGGCGGTAATTAACCAGAACTGCCTCTCAACCTTCCTTTCTTCGGCGGTGAGGAAGTGGAGCACGTTCTCATGCTTCAGGTCAATGTCAGAGAAGACGTCTTTCTCGTTCTTCCAGGAGGCGTATTCTTCACACGGGAAGATCTTCACAGCTACCGTCTCGAACTGCTGCGAGGAGCTCTGCCTCAGCTTGGCCCGGTAGACCTCTGCGAAACGACCCTTGCCCACCTGCATGTCCAGCTCGATGGGCAGTGGCTCTGTGTTATGGTTGAGGCTGTTGGCATGTGTGGAGCTGCTGTCTGAGCGATCATCATCCATCATGATGGCGCATGCATCGCTGCAGTCTAGCGGGCCTTTGCGTTTCGAAGGCTTCTTGGTCTCCCACTCACTGAGCTTGCGGCGCCGGTAGATGCGGTACCAGTAGAAGGAACCAATGACTACAATAGCCAGAACCACCAGAGGCAGTAGGCTGACCAAGATTACTAACTTCACCTCATGGTCTGTGGTGCCTGGGGATAAACGTGGGGACAAAACAAGATGAGACAATGTGGGCATTTAACTTATTCAAAAGCAGTAAAATGTCTACAGTTATTGTATTATGGAATACACTGAAGGCTGCACTGCTGCTACTTAGGTGCAGCTTAAGATGACGGATGTTCACAAAGATGCTAAATTTCACATTTGGTTTGCATTGCTGAGAGACACATGAGGAAAAGGGTTATACAATGAAACACTGTCTACAACCTTCAAGGAAATTTACCATGCCACTCCGACTTCCTGCCAACCTGAGGTTTGGCAAAGCCTCCTGAAACATTACAGGTTGAGTCTAGAGACTGAGCCAGACTAGTGCCAGCTATAAGGGGCACAGAGTGAGGTAAAAAAGCTTAGCCTGTCTACAATTTTCCATCACACACACATTACACACCACCCTCACTACAGTACAGACATAAAACACTCATAAATAGATACCCAACTCTGGAACATTTAATGTGACAATAAAAGAAAGGCACAGACTGGAAAGGATTCCAAAACAAAGAAAGGTTAAAATAGAAGAACTACTCATAAAGAAAGAAATCTTCAGATTTATACTTTTTGGAATGAGACATTCATTTTTTGCACACAGCAGCAAAAATCCTGAAAATAACTCCCTGCTGTGGTGAGCAGAGAGATTATTAACCATTCTCAGATTAAACACATCACTGTGTTTGTGCATACATGTGTGTGTGTGTGTGTGTGTGTGTGTGTGTGTGTGTGTGTGTACGCTGAGCTCTTTATAAGGCAGTACAAAGTTTATGTTCTTTAAAGCCCCTGACTCACAGGTTAGTCAAATAGATCCTAATTGCTACAACATTTCAGTGAATCACACAACATAGCAACGCAGACAGGATACAACGTGACACAACAAAACATCTAATTAAAATCTAAACAATATGACATGATTTGATGTGACAAAGGTTTTGGAAAATTTGAACTTCCACACCCTTATTTTTTTCTGAAAAAAAAAAAGAGAGAAAGTTTATGTGAGTGCACTTAATCTTGCAAATTCCAGGTGGATATATATCCTCTGGTGAAACAGTAACATTGTGATATATCACAATTTTATTGCCAGATGTGTAATTTCATAAAATTTACATTCTCCTGTTCGGACAGAAGAGCGTGGAGGTTTTGCTAGGATGGGACTGGTAATATGAATAGTAAAGTGTTGGGGTCACTGTTTATTGTTTGTTATGGTTACGACTCCATTTCACAGTATGACTAGTGCCATAAAAGTGTTTATCGCTCTTTTTGCCAGCACTCTCTCTCTCTCTCTCTCTCTCTCTCTCTCTCTCTCCTCTCTCTCTCTCTCTCTCTCTCTCTCTCTCTCTCTCTCTCCCTCTCCCTCTCTCTCTCTCTCTCTCTCTCTCTCTCTCTCTCTCTCTAAGCCGACAGTGACTCATACCTGTCTTTAGAGCATCTGCTCTGGATTCCATAGTGTGGGGGGAAGAAAGAAAAATCATGCCAGACTAGACCTGTCAGACAGACAGTTTTTCTTCTCCTTTTTCTCAAAAAATAAACAGTGATAAAGGATCAACTGAGTGTGAACAATTCTACCAAAAAAATCAGTCTTGGAAATTAGTAATTCATAAGGATGACACATACTGAGTTTCTTCTCTCTTCTCTAAGATGTTCAAATAACCTGAACCTTTAGAGACAGCAGGATAAAGACATTTTGAAGGTGCTTGCAAGGTGAGACACTCACTCACGGGTCTCTTACATGTGCCTACATAAAGAAAACAAAGTGAAATCTGTAAGATTCTTTTACATTGAATCTGTAGGTTCTTGAAAAGAAAATTTACAAATAAATTCCCAGCGACAAATGAATTTCACAACCTGTCACTGTGGCCACACACAATAACAAGCTGCGAAAGCTGAGTGTGAATCTTGTCATGTGTGAAGCTCTGACAATGAAAAGAAGACGCTTGCAACAGCTATAAATCAAGACAGCTGCTGCTGTCTTCAGTACATTTGTCACTCTTTGCACTGAGCCAACCACGTTTACAACGTCAACAACAGAAAATAAACCGTGTGAAACTCACGCTGCAACAACCAACATACGCTCTCTGACAAGTATTATAAGTTGCCTATTAGAAGCGCATGTTCTTCTGGTAGAAAGCTAATCCACTAGCTGTTATCACTATAAAGAGATTTCCGTAGTGATAACCATCTGTATTGAATTCAGAGCCAGATCGGTTTGTGCTGTCCTTGACTGTCACACGGAAACACAAAACATAAAGTCTGGAATAATTCAAAAAGCACAGTCAGAAGTGTTTTGGAGTCCATATGACTGTTTAATTGTCTTCTCTTGTCTTCTAAGAGTGGCATTCCATCTTCTTGTAACTGACATTTGGTGCAAAGCTATTGACAGCTGCGCAATTTTGAGGACGCAAAAGCACAAACCTCATCTCAGTTTCGTTTTATGTCACAAATGTGTTATGCGCTGAGAAAATAATGCCAAACTCTCCTACAAGTAAACATGGACTTCCTGTAGCACGTGCTCACCAAAGAGTAGGACTCCTCCTTTGAAGCTTGGACTGCCTTTTCACATTTCATTTCATACTTAACACAACCTCAGAGGGGCAACAAAAGAATCTGTGTAACTCTAAATTTTATATTAGGGCTGTCTATGACTACCGTAATGCTTAGGTTTGTGTAGCATAAAGAACGTATTATGACACATGGTGCACACACTGCTACAGGCCCGCTAACACAAGAGCGTAGTAAGTCAGAGCATGCCCAGTACACCCAGCTGTTTTGCTATGTGGTTGTGTTGTCTCTGTTTTGAGTTAAAGAGACAGGAAACCACACGTCTGGGATCCTCTGCTGCCTGCCTCACCACACAACCAGAGCCAATGCTACAGTCCGTCTTGAACAGGCAAAACACTGCTAACTAATGTAAAGTGGTGAATATTGTCTGCAGGTGTCCTATACGCAACCCTATTATATCATTCTAACTAGAGGCATTTGTGTACGCTTATTCACAAGCTTGCAGTTTATCAAGATTTTTTTTCTGTACTGTATTAAAAATAGTCAAGTCAAGAAGCTTTTATTAATTTCAACCATGTATAGCTGACGCAGTACATAGTGAAATCAAACAATGTTTCTCCAGGACCATGGTGCTACATAAAACAACAGAGAGCTACATAAGAACACAGAGCTAAGGACTGGGCCTCCCCTGTGGCAGGCGAGAATTCTACCTCTAATGTTTCACAGGATGTACTACGATAGTAGAAAGAAGTACAGAAGGACGTTTTCACATTTACTCCACATTCTAGCTTTTATGTAAACGTAAATTGGAAAGACATCTGACCCTATATATTCCCAAACAACTTCCGATGTACATGTTCCTATATTTCCATACTGGAATGTCATTTTTAGGACACAATAACCTTTTCCTGTTACTGTTATATTGCGGTGAAGTCTCAGACTATATGACATCTAGACTATATGCTTACATTAAATCCATCAAAAGGAATACATTTACACACACAAATTTAAGTTGACTTATTAAAGACAGGTGCATGCTGCATCACACTTCTGACACAGGTTTCTTTGCAGGTTGGTTAGCTCCGCTGGTTACAGCATGGTGCTAATAACGGCAAGGTCGTGGGTTTGATCCCTGTAAGGGCCAACAGCTTTTGGGGCGGTGGTAGCTCAAGTGGTTAAGGCGTTGGGTCGTTGAGCAGAAGTTCGGGGTTTGTGCCCCAAGCTGCCACCATTGGGCCCTCTAAGAAAGGCCCCCAACCCACCCTGCTCCAGGGGTGCCGCCTGTCATGGCCGACCCTGTGCTCTGACCCCAACCCCCAAGGATGGGATATGTGAAGAAAGAATTTTGCTGTGCAGTAATGTATATGTGACAAATAAAGACAACTTAATAGTTTTGTAATGGAGGTTTGTTAAACTCCATCAATAAATATTAAGAATATGAAATATGTTACATAACCATTATACTCTATAAACATTATAACAATAAACATATATGAAGAAAGTAATGAGACACTGAATGTCTCAACAAAGCTGCGTCATAGTTTTATTCGAGTATGCAACAAAGCAATATAGCGAAAAAAAGGTTTCATAGAGCAATCAGACCCACATAACTACATGAACACTAGGCATCAGCTGGTAACACAAACACACAAACACACACACACACACTCACACACACACACACATCCATGAACCCATTCACACCAGGAGAAAATTTATCTTTAGCCAATCCACCTACTGGCATGTTTTCGGGAGGTGGGAGGAAACCCAGAGCAAATACACATGGACACAAGCATGTAAAGAAACCGCACACAGACAGTAACCTGAGCTTAGGTGCTGCACCATCATGCTGCTCAACCTCCCAAGACTCATTCCAGTCCCAGGTTTACAAATGTAGACACTTAACTAAAGAAAATGATAAACGTGAGCTACAAAAAAATGTTTGCCCCAGCAGCTGCCAATAGACTTCTACTGTACATGAGATTTGAATAAACAGGTTGTAGATTCTTTTTCTTTGCTGGGAAATGTTTAAAACCTCTTGTCTGTGGTAATCTCACATACACTACAGATGTGGTATGCAGTGATGCTGAGAGACCTTGGAGTTTCCTTCTAAAATTTGAAAAGCACCATAAAACAAAATAGAATATTGCACTAATTATGCAGTGTGCAGGCTATTCTTGAGCAAAAGCACAAAATAGTTAGGTGAGAATGCCAGTGTGACTTTAGCATCAGTGTTTCAGCTATAGAAGCTCCACTATAGTTCATAAAAATTAAAAATCTGCATATACAGTCAACTATATGTGTACTCCTACAGCCTTGTCATTCTGAAACACACCTCTGCAACTAAAAGTCATGTCACTGCACAAGTTTAACCCTGCAAAGTCTAACTTTAAAATCACACACACACACACACACACACACACACACACACACACACACACACACACACACACACTCCTACAGCCACATGCTTACCCTTCTGCTTTCTGTTTTCATGAGAGTGAATTAAACAAAGCCAAGATCATTTCTGAACATTTGTGGGCCCTAAGTGACAACCCGCATAAGGAGCTCTACCCACATCATACTTCATTATCCTACTTGAGGGAAAACTATTAAATAATAATTTAATCAACAATAAAATCAGAATATCTGAACAACAACTAAACTACCTACACAAGGATACACAACATACATACACAACAAACATACACAACATAGATATACAAGGGCATAGATAAAACAAGTAAGTTCTCTGAATTAAATAAATAATTAAAAATGGAAACAAAACATGTATTAAAATTAAAAGACAACAAAACTATTACAAATAATCTGCACTAATATTATTGCCAGCTGTTAACCTTAGCTAATGTCCTTTAGACTAGACTGGGGGAAATAATCTAGTTTTATACAGTCAAGACGAGTTTGGCTTAAAAATGTACCTGAATCGTTTTCAGTAGGTTCTAATCCTGACGAGTCCCCCACATTTTTCCTTTTAGCACCTGAAAAATGACCATTATATCATTAGGCTACTTAGCATGGTGAAAGGTCTGAACGTAAAATCATTTCTTTTTGGGCAGTGTGAGGTTTCGGCTACCTGAGCTACTGCTGTCATAGTTAACAGTAACAAAACTTAGCTAGAAAGGTACGCTAATTCTTCTTACTCTACATACTTGCTAGCCATGTACTGTTTCCATTTCAGTTACTTCACTTGACAAACTGACTGACTTCAGTTTATTAGCATTACCTTATTACTGGTGTGCAGTTAAGGTGGGTCTGTTTTTTGTTTTCAGCTTTTTTCTTTGTGCATTTTCTTTGTGTGCCCCACATAGACATGGAAGCTTCGTGATCATCACTTCTTTGCTGTTTCCTGATGTTAGTTACGTAATTTTATTACATAAATTGCAGTCTCTATTCTTTTCATACCAAATACCATACTCCTCCCCCTCCCCACTTGACTACCTGATACACATTTTTGCTAAATAATAGTGGGTTTTTATTTTTCATATCTATTTCAAAACTCAAGGGACCCCATGCTGGTCAGGGGCCCGGAATCAAAAGGTTATACTGCTTATAGCAAGAGAGTTCTGACACTGTGAGAAAAAGGTGAAACTCACTGTTAGTAAAGATCGGGTATTCGTTGCACTCGTCCTCATCACAAGAACAGATGAAGAGCAGCCCATTGTTTGTCTTTTGTTTCTTCATCTCACATATGCTGCTGTTGTAGTCCTTCAGAAACATGCCATATAGCGGTTGTGTTGGAGAGTGACACACTGTCTCGATTGTGGTGTTCTCCTCGTTCTTCCTCCTGAAGGACCGCACCGCACATACAATAATTAAAGGGATTATTCAATAAAAATGTTCATTAATTTTCAATTCATAAGTTGCAATTTCTATTTGAAATATTTATAGTTCTGTAAAGCTGCCTTGAGACATTGTTAAAAACACTATACAAATAAAATTGAACTGAATATAGTGTCCTATTTTGTGAAAAAACAAAACAAAAAACTGTAGAAGTGACGTACCAGATTGCCACACAGATTTCATCGTTTTGTTCACAGATAGAGGTAATGCTGCAGTTGACCTGGCATGCACCAGAACCATCACAGGTGGAGAGCTGCACATCGCAGAACTTACACAGTTTGTTTATTTTAATTCGGCTGGGGACCATCCCACCTAAAACACAACATACACACACATGAGTTCAATACAATCTATAACCTTTGAAATGTGCTTTAAAAAAAATCATTAATGTATCAGTTAAACCACAATTCTCAAATCTGATTGGCCAGGAGGTGTTGAATAATATTTAGAAAAACAGATCTGACAAGATAACAGTACTGGCTGTGATTTGTGTTTTAAAGTATTCCTCCTTCTGATACATAGATGGTGAAATGTTTATTTAAGATTTATTGAAAGAGTCTCTGGTGTCAGCACTGAATTTTCCGCAGCAGGACTTTGAGCTTTCCAGTTTCTCTGTAAAATGTCAAACTGCATGGTCTTATTATCTTATGAACTTAAAGAGAGCAAAAAAAGAGTTTGGTGAGGGAATGACTGTTTATAATTGTTGTAAAATAAGCAATGACAGGAACTGACGAACATAATAACTGTTGCAAAGTGACTGTGAATAAGAATAAATCAGTTTAAAATAATAAGGAAAATAATTCACCTTAGCTTGGTAACTTATTGTGGATTATTTTCTTAGAACAGCACACTATGTTGTTCTTCATTCATTATATAATAAATACTGAATGAATAAAGCCTTTACTTCACATTTCTTTAATTCTGAATATTTTTTTCAGTTATCCAAGACAATCAGCCAGTCCACATTTTTTCTCTGTTCCAGTTCCCACCATAGCAGAGCCAGATAATTACCACTCTACAGCCCTTAATTACCTATCTTAAGTTTGTTTTGGTCCGGAATAGAATGAAATTGTGGCCTGGTGGTCTCTGAGCACTGGATTAGGAAGATCTTTTTTATTATATTGCTTTTATAATACCCTTTTTCCTGTCTTCAAGGGGCATACCAGTGGGTTGGAGGACAGGGACTGTGTAAAGGCTCACTATGGTGTGTCAGCATGATCATCACAATCTTGCATGCTGATCTCCTTGGCCATCTTCTCTTTAGGACTTGCTCAGACCTGTTCTCCTCTCTAGCCACACTAGAGAGTTTCCTCAGACACAAACCCAAAACACTTGGGCCAATTTTCCTTGGATCTAATATTGTTATGCTGGATTACTTAAAATGTAAAGTGTTGGCACAAATACACCACTTATACTGATTTTGAATCTGGTGTAAAAAAGTGTGTTTTGTTGTATGCTATAACTTTGAATGCTTTCTTTGTCATAAATAAATGTGTAGGTTTAACCAAGCCAACACCAGCAGCTGAAGGCCCTGTTGACTGTGAGAGTGTGTGTATGTGTGTGTGTGCTCATAGTTATGTGTGGGGCATATGCATGCATTAAACAGTGTAATGTAGCCCTCTAGACCAGCTGTTGGCTTGTGTAATAAGCATGCCTCCCCTGATAAAAGCCTTCCTCTCCTCTGATAAAAGGCTTCCCAGCTTCTGATTGGCTGAAGAAAGAAACATTTGGGCAAAACAAATCACAGGAAATCGGGTCCCATGAATGTAATAGGATATATAAGCAGTGCAACCAGTGAACAGCTGGTAAAACCCAAGAACATCCAACTCCAACAAATTGCACTGACGCAATATCAACCACATAAAGCTGTGAATAAAGCCACTTAAAAATAACTTTGATCCTTGATACTGATATAAACTGCTGTTAACCACATATGCTATGAGTTACAATAATCACGTAGTTGGCGGGATTTAAAGGAATACTCCAGAGTTTATCAACTTCATCTGTATTATAGGTGTGATTACCACAAATGTCTCAGTGTAAAAATTACACTTGTCTGTACTGAGAAAAGTATGGGAACTCACTTATCATAGATGTCTAAGGGCAGTTGTGGAACTCCATAGATAAATATTTCACATATGCAACTACATAAGGCTGCCTCACACCAACAAACCTTATAATCAGTTAAGGTAAATTTAGATGATATTAACTATTGATAATAATTATTCATTCATTCATTGTCTACCACTTAGCCGATCTATTCTCGGGTCACGGGGAGCCCATGCCTATCTCAGGCATCATTGGGCAGGATACACCCTGGACGGAGTGCTAACCCATCACAGGGCACACATACACTGTCATTCACTCACGCAATCACACACTACAGACAATTTAGAGATGCCAATCAACCTACAATGCATGTCTTTGGACTGGGGGAGGAAACCCCCGAGGCATGGGGAGAACATGCAAACTCCATACACAGTTCGAACCCCAACCCTGGAGGTGTGAGGCAAATGTGCTAACCACCAAGCCACCGTGCCCCCGGATAATAATTAGTGTTCAATAAAATATTTTGTGTTAGACTTCTATTATACGTGAGATTTTGTTTGTGCTGTTCTCTTGCTGCAAAATGTTTCTTATCTGTGATGATTGCACCTTCACTGCAAATGTGCTAGATAAAGATTAAACACTTCAGAATACTGGCATTTTCTTTTCAATTTGGAAAAAATAAAATAAAAAAAGGGTAGTAATCACAGTAGTCATGCAGTGTCTAAAATATTCTCAGACAAAATTATGATTCTAATTCTGATTAGGAGATTTCACTACTAATTCCCACCAAAAGCTTCAGAAGCCCTTATAACAATATAAAACTTTTGAACATGATGTACTTTTTGCATGGCAGCAGGTTGCAAATTGTTCTTCACTGGTAAAAACAGTTTAATTCCTCTGCCAAACCAAAAAACCTAATCATAGAATTAAACACGTTAAACATTAAAAGTTATGGCCTTAAACTAAACTGTTCTCTCTCTGTATCCTTTCCTGTATTATGTCCTCTCCACTTCTTGCCAGTAAAGGATAGACCAGGTGACCTGGACGAGGAAGGAAGAACAGACAAGGTGGAAATGTGTCTTCCTTTGCACAGTTAAAATAACAAACTTTAGGGGGAAAAAAAACATACAGCAACTGTGGAGAGTTATCAATGCAAATTCTCTACATGCGTCATGGATGGAGTACATCTGGTTTGAATTTGATATCACAGTGCCAAAACATGCTGGAAAGACAACAGGCCTTCTTTTCTGATCAACTGGGCAAATGTTCAGGGTTACGGAAGCAGGCCAAGAGGGGATTGCGTCCACGATGAGGAAAGGAAGACTAATATGGTCAAATCAGATCCTGCCACTTAGAGGTTATGTGACCCTCTTCTCCTCCCTAAATAGCTGTTTCTCAACTCTTCACTCAGAGGCCCAGAGAGGCAAGAGTAAACATGGGCTCAGACTAACACCCCTTCCTGCTTCACTGCCTGGGCGTTACAGTTTTCTAAAGGCCTACAAAAGGTCTCTTTCAGATGGCAGGCACTGCTCTGCTGCCTGAACTGAAGAGCCTTTCACTGGAGAGTCCATCCCTGTAATCTTCTTAAAGGAGATACTGAGGTCCTCCAGTCCTCTCTATGTGTATGAAAAGTCAACTATTTCTAGCGTAGTTACTGCAAAAACATAGAAAGGGTTGGAGTCTACATTTTGCACTGCTGGCGTTGTTAATGTTCAGGCAACAGAAACGGTGGCACACTTTATCTCAGAGTAACATGTGATTATCTACATCATGGCAGTGGAGTCAAAGTTGCGTTCAGACAGACAGGCAGACGAGCATGAGACAGGCAGGCAGACACGCGCCCAGACAGCATGCACATGATAACACACACAAGTTTTACAGCAATCACACACACACACATTTAGATATCATATAACAAATTTAGGGGCCTTTGTAAACATGGAGGAGGATCCAAACTAAGGATATAAATGCCTCTGTGTGGTACTCTACCCAATGACAGTGTGTGCAGTTTGTGTGTAAATGACAAGTACAGCAAGTAGACAGGGAGAAGATAGTAAAGGAAAGTCACAGGCTGAGTAAAAGCATTACGTCCAAATACTATATGTAATGGACATGACAAAGATATAGTAACTGAATCAAATAAACTCCCCCACACATAAATTACATATACAATATTTCTTGATAGCAGAGACAACAAGAATAACAAGAATTCTTTCTCACTACAGGCCAAAGAGGAACCATTAGTTTTGTCTCTCACAGACAGGTTGCTGTTTAAGAAGAGAGCTGAGGCAGGGAGGGACTCATTAGATGTAATTAGTACCTAACTCACCTATAATTATGGGATGAAGAGTTAAAATGAATGTCAAGGCAAAGAAGAATAAACAAGCAGCTTACACTGTTCAACAAAAGGAGGGGGGTTTGGCTAGAATTGAAATCTTGCCCTCCCAAGATCACTGCTGTGAAAGTGTCACTTAATCTTGCAGAACAACAAAGAAAAGGTCTGCAGTCATCATTAATCTGGATCAGGGATTCATGAGCTGCTGGTTGCAGGGGTTGTGGGACACTTGTCATGATGTGACCTTACAGATTTATGAATGCAATATGAGTGCAACATTTTTAACCCCCTGCAAAAAGGGTCACATGATTTCCTGGCCTGGACTTTAGATGCTCTTTAAAAAAAAACAAAAAAAAAAAAACAAACTTTGTAAACATGACCTGTTAGAAATTGTTTTCTATTGTGGTTTTCTAAATAATCAGTAATTCATGGTTAATTATAGAATGTTCTTTCTAATTTTCTAAATTCTAAAGCCAATAAATCAGCAACTGGATGGAAGACGATGCCAAAAATTAAGCTAATAATATAATATGATATAATAATAGATGTAGTATAATGTTTTAAAAGTGGTGTGGACCAAGATTTTAAGAGGTTAACAATTTAAATTTGATATGAAAAGTTCTCGGTAATAAAGTGGGCAAACCAGCCAATCACACTCTTCCTCCTTGCTGAGGTGCTACCATTGACGGGACATGTTTTGTACCAGTAGTAAGAGTAGTACGTATATATAGTCTGGAAACCATTAAAAACTATAAGGACACACTGTCAATGCACAGGTTTATGCTTATTAATGTTAGTGCACAGTATAAGCCTGTTCGTGGTTAAGCCACATCAGAACTGAGTTAGAAAGAATAACTGTGCAAGATGCATGAAAGTGATGAAATGGTGAACGAGGCTGATGGAAATGTGTTATGACGTGAGAATCCACGGCAGTTATCTTCAGTGGTCACATCCACAACCAAGTCCAAAACTCTGTCAATACTTTCCACCACACAACACAACAGGAGAAAGTTGCAGTTATAGTTATTTACAGTTATACTCATAGGCTCTGTAGGAACTGGACTGGAGATGATAATAAACGTCACTACGGCGGTCGCAATCTGCTCTGCAGCAGTGACGTCATTCGAACCAGGCACCTGTATATATGTGTGCTCTTAATCACGTTGCGTAACTTCTCCACACTCCTAAGCATACGTGAAAGGTACACGGAGAATAAGACAGAACCTGTTGAAACCAGTTGTGAACGAGTTCAACAGTGCTCCACTGTGGTAGCGTCCCAAATCTACCAGAAGGGTCCACAATAACACTCACCGACTGCGTTCCTCTCCAGCGCGAGTGTAGACATGAAGACAGCGACCCACCAAAGCACAGAAAAGCCAACATACTCCATTAGCGACCTTTTATCTGTCCGTGTCTCACATTAATGAAGTTAAAAATGTCCCCGAGTTGGAAAGAAGTTCCCGCTGGCTGTAACTCCACTCCTCTGCTCCAGCTGTGGGACGAACAGGATCTGTCCTTCTCCTTCAGCGCGCGCGTGTGTGTGTGTGTGTGTGAAGTGTGTGAGAGTGAACGCTGAAGCGGGTTGACTCACTGGATTCTGCTCGCTTTGCTCTGAAACAGGAAATCTTTCAGTAAGGGCAGGACTTTTCCTCCTCCGACTCCCTCCCGCTGCTGAAGGCACTTTTTTTTTTGCCCTGGTCTGTAATTATACGCCTTAAAGTCTAATTTAGGGCAGACCACTTAAAATGACACGTTGACAATATTACACTCAGAAGTTTTATCATTATTATTGGTTTTTCATTCTCGTAGAGAAGATCAAGAGATTAAACATACTGTACTTAAACCTCTGCTCCTTATGGGCTATTTAATTTTTAAGCCATGCCTTATCACATCACACACCATTTTGTGAAAGACAGTATAATTATTATAATTATGGATATACTTGTATTTCTGAAATTGTTATGCTGATTATAGGCTGCTGTATCTGAAGTTACTTTTATTAAACACTTCAATTAAAAAAGAACTGTTATTAGTTTTGTCTAATGAAGCTACTTGATGCAGTCATAGATAGATAGATAGATAGATAGATAGATAGATAGATAGATAGATAGATAGATAGATACTTTATTGATCCCAATAGGGAAATTCTTGTTACAGCAGCTTACAACACACAAAAAATATAAAAAGTAAAATTATCTATCTATCTATCTATCTATCTATCTATCTATCTATCTATCTATCTATCTATCTATCTATCTATCTATCTATCTATCTATCTATCTATCTATATGTGTGTGTGTGTGTGTGTGTGTGTGTGTGGTAAGAAATGCTGGCTTTACACTGTATGATTTTGCTTTCACAGACAAAAATGAAAGATTAATGAATTTATGTTCTTGACCTGAGATCGATGGTCTTAGAATGCATCCAAAAATTTTTGTCAGAACTTTAGAGCTGTTTTTTTTGTGGAATTACAGTGCTACTTTATTTTAACTTGTCACAATCTGTCCAAAAATATCCCAAAAAACGTTTTTCAACATCTATACCATTTATTATTAGTATTGTTAGCCTGTATGACCTGTAGTCATTCTATGAACTGTTACTGTAGAAACAAGAATTCATCACAAAAAAGTGCATTCATATTAACCTATTGTTTATATTGCAACTGGAAGTACTGATACTGAAGTACTGAAGCCATGCTGTTATGCTAAAATAATGCACCAGTTCTGGTACATGAGATTGCACCAGGCTTACTGCACCAGATTTCATTCATGCTGTGGTATAACTTCTATAAATTGCTGATCTATTATTAGAGGATCTTCAGTGTATACTCTAAACACATATCACAGTTTGTTATACAGTTTTGTCAATATTTTCCTGGAATCAACTCATACAATATGGCATGTAATTATTTTAAAAGGCCACAGTAATTGCATGTCTAAAACTGGCAAAAGTCATACTGAATTGATATAGACAGGTGGAGATAGAGGGTGTAAGAGAGAGAGAGAGAGAGAGAGAGAGAGAGAGAGAGAGAGGAGAGAGAGAGAGAGAGAGAGAGAGCAAGCTTGTTTTGCACTGTAGAATATGATGCCACCTGTTAAAGACTGATAAGTCACAAAATTAGCAAACATATCATTTAACCATATCAGCTCACACAGATGTACAGTGGTTAAAAAATAACTGTATTTTGAGAGTATTGTGTGAGAGAGTGTGTACTGTCTTCTGCTGTCTCCCATTTCTGCCTCACTCTTTGAGGTTCAACAACATGAAGAAATAGTTCAGACAGACAGGCCTGAACATGCACACACCTGGCAAGTTGCCACCCAGCCATCTTCACACACCCTATCCCTGAACATGGAGAGGAGAGAAGAGAGAGGAGACATGCAGTCTGTCTCCAGCGCTAAACACACAGCCATGAGCACCTGATGTAGAGACAGACAGAAATCACACATCAAAAGACAGCACATATGGCTGTGTTCTGAGCCCGCAAGCCAAGACTGCAGAGATCTTGTGATGATCGATTGTTGTTTGTGCATGCTCATGTTGAAACATTTTCTGGGCTTACATAACTGTGCTAGGGCACGCATGTATCAGCGTGGCTTAGACGCCTTGTTGGTCTCCTCCTTCACCCTTCTTTAGCTACACTGTTTATCTAAGATTAATTCCCAGACTAACACACACCATCACTCTCTCAATCACCTGGTCTAGAGTGACAACTACTCAACTTACTCTTACTTAAAATTACACCAAGGGCTCATTTCATTATGTTAGAGCACCCTTGCATAACGAGCAGCATAGGTTATGAAAGCTCTGATGAATATTTTCAAGAGCATCAGAAGGTTACTCCTTCACAGAATGAGGTTTTAATGAAAGCAAGAGAAAGAGTGAGTGCGAGAGAGATCATACTCTATAGCTCCCTCCACTGGGACAGTTTTTTAGCACTGTGTAATTTGGCAAGAGAAAAGACAACTGTAAGAGAAAATCCAAACGTCAGGAGACTCTGAAGGTCAATATGAAGACTTGATTTAGTAAGAAGACAAAATTCCCATGCTTTTCTAAACACTCCTTTTTACATAATAAGAATGCAGACATGTCACTCTGGCAGATGAGTTACTGGTGATACAAAGTGCTTTTACCATCTTTCATCAGATGCCCTTAGGCTGTTCCACACTGTAATAAAATCAACTTAATATTTCATGCTTGATACACATATCAAAACAATACAAAGACAGACATATCTAAACGCACCATATCTAACAAGCTAGTCAATATATGATGCGAAAAGCAGAGGCCAATATACTATTCTGGTGGTTACACTATCCTTCTTTTGTGTCAAAGTGTTTTCAGGGGTGCAAAGTTTGTTCAGGTCTATTCTTGGCACTTAGTGGCAGAGTAGAGGAGTTGGGTTTCTGTTGGCATGCTTTGCTTTGACAGAGGTGCCATGTCTCCCTCCTCCAGAGTCATATGATCTGAGCCACTGTGGAAAGCAGCAGCGGGTGGTATGCTTCGTACATATATGCTGTAGGTCAGAGCCATAAACCAAACTTGAGGATCTTTGCTTTACTGAGAAAGTTTACATTTATTTTAGGCTATTAATACATCCTGATGTCTCCCAAAATGTTTATTGGTCCAACACATTTCAAGTGAACAAAGTGGTCAGAAAATATAAATATATGAATATAATAGTCACTATTCATTCTTTTGTAAATGATTTTAAAACAATGTGGATGTGAAAAGTAATGAAAGGACCCTTGGGATCATTCCTATTATTCAGCATAGCAGTGACACTATTATCGTAGTGGTGCAATGGCTGTGACGCAGGTATGAGTATATTAGGAACAGTAGTGTTCCTGGAATTTTTAAACATCCCCAATGTCGCTGCTGAGTTTAGAGTGTTGACAGTGGTGAAGTGGTTGGACACTGACCACTGATGAAAGACTACAGGAGGATGAACATATGCTGTGCATGGAAAAGATGATCTGCCCTCTCTGTGTATATGTACAAGACAGTCCACCAAGGGGTGTGTGTCAAATAAAAAGGCCTGTAATAATACACAGTGCATAAAAATGATAGCAGAAATCTTCTGTACCTACAATACACACATATTAAAGAAGCTGCAGCCTTTCTGCATGCATCACTTTATTTTTACTTACTGTAGTCTCAAAGGTGTTTATGCTGTGAATAATGGATCGATAACATATAAGATTCCTAGTGGAAAAAGTTGCACAAATATAATATTATTCACATTTTACATTTATAACCGTTTCACCACAGGGGATACGGGGGCTTAGTGGTTAGCACGTTTGCCTCATACCTCCAGGGTTGGGGGTTCGATTCCCGTCTCTGCCGTGTGTGTGTGGAGTTTGCATGTTTGCATGTTCTCCCTATGCCTCGGGGGTTTCCTCCCCTGGTCCAAAGACATGCATGGCATCTCTAAATTGTCTGTAGTTTATGAGAGGGGTGTGTGTGTGTGCCCTGTGATGGGATGTCCAGGGTGTATCCTTGATGCCCAATGACGCCTGAGATAGGCACAGGCTCCCCGTGACCCGAGAATAGTTCGGATAAGCAGGGAGACAATGAATGAATATCTCACCACAATATTATTGCAGGTTCACAGTGCTGTCATTTCTAAAGAATATCTACACATATGTATCTATTATATATAAAGAAACTACTTTGATCGCCATGATAGTGTGAGAGAAATGTAAATAAAAATGCCTCACAAAACCAAGGCTACATTATATAAAGACATTTTACAGAGGAGAACACTAGATGATGGATGGTGGGAAGTGGAGCATATTTTTAAATATCCATAGAATAGCTCAGGCATTTTTGTGGATTTCATCATTTTTTCAGGTTTATATGTGTCATGCTGTCATGATGTGTTTATAAATAGGAAATCAGCCATCAAGGAGCAATTATTTAACTTTCCACAGAAAATTGATAAAGCATAATTCTGTTCCTGGAAGTGATCTATTTGTAGCCATATGTATTTTGAATATATATTTAAATATATATATATATATATATATTTTAATTAATTTGATGAATACTTATTTGGTACTGACTTACATGTGAAGCAGCACACAATCAAATAATCAAGTAAGACCCTTGAGTAAGACTCTTAACCCTCCCTGATCCAGGGGCGCTGTATCATGGCTGACCTGCAAGTTGGGATATGCAAAGAAAGAATTTCACAGTGCTGTAATGTGTATTTTCCAAATAAAGGCTTCTATTCTTATTTACTGTTTGTTGTAGTAAATAGTGCAGACCACATATGCATAATATGTGACACACAGTGCTTAATCCGATGCAGTTATCACAGAAATCGGGCACACGTTTGTTTGGGTGATCAAGCAGCAATTAAGCAGACTTTTACTGCAAACTCGCTGTGGACTGAAAACAGTAGTTTACACCAAAGAGGAAACATAGCAACACTTTTTTTTTTGGAATAATTTCAAAATTATTTCTGCACCTTCCCAGAGTTTAATTCTCTGCCTTTCACTAGTCACTAGCAATCTCCAGATAAACATGCCATGTTATGAGATAGGAAACTGTCACAAGCATTTGGTCCAGGCTGTGGATAATCCTGGTTTTGTATATTTACACCATGTACAACCATGTATATACCGAGCCATAAACAAGTGTGAGACAGCTGTACAAGAGCCCAGACAGTCATAACTAACAAAATTACTGGAATAAATGACTAGTTCACTGGAGCACTGCAAACACAAGGTAACATTATGGAAATGGTTTGTGTGGAGAGTTTGATTTTAAGAGGGAGGACACAGTAATTAAATACATGTCTCTACAGAGCGTGTGTGAGGTGACATACTAAATTTTACAAAATCCCTTTCCTGACAGAGGGGTCATGTCATCGCGCATGCTGCCCTCATGTGCTATCACAATTATCCTACTTACCACTTATGAAGTGGTGGGGTGGTAGCTCAAGTGGTTAAGGCTCAGCGTCGTTGATCGGAAGATCAGGGGTTCAAGCCCCAGGACTGCCACACTACCACCATTGGGCCCTTGAGCAAGGCCCCCAACCCACCTTGCTCCAGAGTCGTTGTATCATGTCTGACCCCAACCCCCAAGGATGAGGTATGTGAAGAAAGAATTTCACTGTGCAGTAATGTATATGTGACAAATAAAGGCAACTTATTTCGAGTATGTCTTTTTCACATTCTTTCTTTTAATTTTATTTTGATCCCATAACATATATTACATAGCTAGCTTGTTGATGATGATAATGGAACATTTCCATAGTGTAAAAACATACAATATGCACAGAATACCTAAATGAATATTCCCAAAACAGCTACACTAACAACTAGGCGCAATAACAAAACTCTCTTCTCTCATCTACTATGTTGAAAGTTTAAAAAACTTGGGTATCAAAATTATGTCTGCATTTCCCATTTGACTTCATGTGCAGCCTTTAGTGGGAAGCTCATATCTACGATAATTCCTTTAGCATGTGAAGGCAGCATCATTTACCTTCTGTTTTCTTCTCTAAGTCCCAAGACATGTATTCATTCATATACACAGACTCATACTCACACATGAGTACAGCAGAGAATATCACTGAAGACATGCTTATCAGGCACTACATGTCATATATTTAAGCTACACAAAACACTTTCCAAGTTCGGTATGTAGTTCTCAGCATGAAATGAGTCCAATTTTCCAGAATCATAACCATTGCCCTAAATAAAGGAGAGAGAGACAGAAGAGAGAGAGAGAGAGAGAGAGAGAGAGAGAGAGAGAGAGAGAGAGAGAGAGAGAGAGAACCCCCCCTACCATTTTTGGCTTACAGTTTTCTTTGAACTGTCCTTCTGATGGTTACACCACTCATAAATCATCTTGCATAAGGTTAGCCTATTGAATTAGTCAATCATCATTCTTACTCATGAAGCTGGATGGCCAAATCGCACAGTTTTCACTCAGCAAATGAAATGACTGTTATGAAAAAACCTTGTTTTAGTCCGTAATTAACTGGGAAATGTCAGTGTTCAGTGTGAAACCTCTATCTGTCTTGACAGGGAGAGACCAGGTGGAAAAGGGAAAATGAAAAACAAAGAGGCAGGAAGCAAAGCAAAATCTGGACTATGTCACAATCATGTGTTTTGTAAAGTATATCCCTGCCTCCGCATTAGTTCATTCACTGTCTAATTCAGTTCAGGCAGGACCAAGAGCATGACGGAAACATGCCAAGGTAGAAGGTGTGTTATTTGAGAGATTAAGCAGAGTGTTTGTAGAAGCGTCTAAATTCTCTATAGCTAACACATGATTCTTTATTTTCCTGTTTCACCCTTCACACACTGTCTCTTCTTGTGAATCAAGCTGAGTGTGGAAACACAATTCCAAACAGTAAACAGACTGCGGAGGAGGCTAGAATGCTGACACAAAAGATTGCAGATTGAAAAGTCTGACAAAAGATGTTCTAACTTCTGGTAGTACAATGGATATAGGAAGTCTACACACCTCTTTTAAAATGGCAGGTTTTTGTGATGTAAAACAATAAAACAAAGATAAATCCTGTCAGAAAATTGTGAAATTACAACAGATAAAACTGAAGTTAAAACACAATAAGACACTTTTTTAGAGAAAAAAGGGGAAAAAATGATCTGGATGTATGCTGTGGGTCATTGTAGTGCTGAAAAGTGCAATTTCTTTTTACCTTCAGGTTACTAACAGACACCTAGAGGTTTTGCAATCAAATCAACTGGTAAAGCTGTTCATGATTTCTTCCACCTTGACAAAAATCTCAGTTCTGGCTGAAGAAATGCAGCTCTAAAACATGATAGCGCTTCAGTCTACACGCCCTACACCATAGCCCAGACATGTGAAGAATATGAGAGATTGTTGTCACATGCAGATAGTAGTCACTGCTTGTCAGATATTCCTGCAGCTCCTTTAATGTTGCTGTAGGGCTCTTGGCAGCCTCCCTTGATAAGTTTTTGTCTTGTTCTTTTATAAATTTTGGATGTTGATGCCATGCATGCTTTGTAACTTCTTTGTGGACCATGACTTCAGCACTCAGATGAAACCAAGGGGATGTAAAGAAAATCATACAGAAATAGTCCTTTATTTATTGTTAATCAGAATCATTTGAAAGCTGTGTGATGAAATGAAAGCGGTATGACTTTTGAACATAAGATTGAATATCTGGTTGGTTCATTCTAAACACAGCCACATCCCCAGTATGAACCAGGTTAATGTTTGAAATTTTTCCTATTGTATTCCTTGTTTTCTATACACTATAATTTCACATTGATAGAGGAAAAAATGTTAACACAATTTGTCTTTGTTTAATTTTTTTTTACATCACAAAAACCTGCCATTTTAACAGGGGTGTGTAGACTTTTTACATTGTACATTGGAATGAAGTGGGAGACACTGGAAGCCTAGAAGTGAGAAGACTGGAAGTCTTCTGAACCTAGAAGAACCTGGAAGAACCTCACATGGGTATGCAGAACCAGTACTCTGGAGCTGTAAGAAGCAATTATATTATATTAAATTTTAATGACACTTTTAAATATACAATGAAGCCCAGTTTACCTCATTTAAAATTAAAGTGAGACATTACAGAGGGAATAAAACTTTTTAGGATGTGCTGTAATAGGAAAAATAAATAATAGGTTAGTCTGATGCAGTACGCCACCACCAGTGCACCCTGAAGTGTTTATTCCTTTTCTCCCAAAGTACTTCACCATTTAAAATTTTTAGTTTATGGATGTGAATAAATAAGATTTAACCATGGATCATCATTGTGACTAGTTATTTCCTGATATCACTTACATTAGTTCAGCTTCTGTATAAACAGCCATTATAACATTCATTTCCTCACCAGCGTCTATAAGGAGATTAAGTAGTTAGGTAATGCAGAACTAACGATGTTTCAGAGAAACTAGTAAGTATGAAATACTGTTTTCAGTAGATAGGCTTGTGGTGGAAATTTTACTGGCTCTTATATATGGCTGACACCTAAAACTCCTTCCATATATGTTTTTAAAAAAATATCTACTTAAAGAAAATTTTACCATATCAATGATTACACATTTTTCTTCATTCAACAATAAAACACTTAAAAATCCATTTAATATTAGTCTATGAGTATGTGGAGTGTCTGCCATCCATATAAATTAGCTCTTACAATAGAAAAGCTAAAGCATTACAAGTGCATTAATATAAATGTATCCTTTAAATTGCTGACAGAACTACTGTCAGAGCTGGACTGTTATTAAAATAAATCAATACCTTAGTCAGAATAGAAGAATTCAATATCACTGTAATATAACAATAGCATATGTGGCATAGCTGAATAGGCGACATTAAGAATACATGCTTGTTCTCTATGTAGATAGGGATGTATAAATTGAGCATGAGCTGAAGTCAGATAACAAATTCATTAACTGCATGAAATGGCTTGAGATTATAATGCTATGGAAACACATCAATAGATTTAATAATATTGAAAGTAAAAAAGTGCAACTAATTTAACAAAATGAAGTGTTCCAAAAAGTTGTAGTTGTCTGACCACCACAAATATTTTGGGTTTTTTTTTCTTCAGCTTTTAGATTTTAAAAAATCTGCTAAATCTTCACAGCTGCATGAACCATAACAGTTTTATGGTGGGAGACAGAAAGCTGTAGTCAGCATATATACGAAAGAAAGAAAGAGAGAGAGAGTGAGAAACAGTGAGCCAAGCCTTTACAGCTGCAAATGTAACCACTGGTTAAGGCTATTGATAGAAGAGAAACTCCCAGAGCACATGTAGAATTTGGCAGGAAGGTACATGTGGCAGTAAGGATCTGCAGATAAGTCGCATAGGGTTATAGCGTAGTGAATAAGGTGAAATGATTTCCTCGAATTTCTTAAGAATCAAGAATGAATTCTTTTGCACACTAAACCAGAGATGTTGAACTGAAGAAGTTTGAATCCTGCCTCCACCTTGCGTGTGTGTATGTTCTTTTGAGAGGGTTTTCCTCCAGGTACTCCAGTTTCCTACTCCAGTTCACTCTATACTGATTGCCATTTCTAAATCTTCTGTAGTGTGTGAATGGATGAGTGTGTGGGATTGTTCCCTGTAATATGTTGGAACTCTGTCCAGGGTGTCCCTCACCTTATGCCCAGAGTCCCCTGGGATAGACTCCAGGTTCCCAGAGACCCTGTGTAGGATACGCTGTACAGAAAATGGATAGATGGATGGAAAATATCTTTTTTATATCAAAATCTATGGAACAGCTCCAGTCAAGAAAATTGTGCAGTGGACTTCACTTATTTAATTTTGATTTAGTTTCTGAGATTTTATGTGAGTTTGAAGCTAATTTCAACACGGACAGCTGTTTCTGTTAGTATCTCACATTTACATTTATGGCATTTGGCAGATGCGCTGATTCTGAGAGACTTGCAGAAGTGCCCTAAAATCTCTATCAATAAATACCTCATCATATTCGTTCACTAAGACAGGAACCAAGAGTACTTTCAGTCCTAAAACCTTGGTGGGGAAGTTGGTATAGTAGTGAAAAATATTGGCATGGATTTTTAGCTTGATAGCTGCTTTGTTCTAGCATTAGGATTTCTTTTCCAAGCAACTAAACACTTATGTAAATGGCTTCGGATAAGAGCATCTGCCGAGCATGGAAAATGGTAAATGGTTTCATTATATGTTCATATATATTGGAATTCTTATTCACTTAGCATACACAGGAAAATGAGAACACCGAGCAATTTAAGCATGCAATATAATAAAATAGCACATGACAAGAAAAAAGAGATTATAAACAATAGAAAAATTGGATTCTTTCCACCAGCTTTCTCTCAGTGATGAATGACTCACACTGCAAATTTGTTTCTTGAATTGTATAAAGTTTTGTTTCTGAATGAACGAGGGGTGTAGATTAAGGGAAGCTGTACTACACACAGTTGAGGACATGGGGGTTTTGAGAGAACCCCATTTCCTGGTGGTTTGTAGCAGTCCTGGAATGAAACTGTGCGAGTGTGACTAGGGCAAACCCCATAGCCTAAGAGGAAACCCTGATAAGGCGGGGAGGATGCGGCTGCTTGGGTTAGGGATTTGGCAAAGGCTGACTATCCATAATGAGGAGCAGGTCTGTCATTAGAGGATGAAAGCAGAGGGATAAAACCAGAGAGAGGATGATTACAGGGACTGCTTACGATGGTTTGCGATACAAGACCCTTACTGCAAGCAAGTTCAGGATTCAGTGTTTATGGTTGAAAATAAGAGCTTATAAAATGTGGTTGGAATCATGTACATAGTTTACAAAGTCTCCTCCGATGTTCTGTACAACAACAATATGACTGCAGAGACAAAAGAGGCATTTAACTTCAAGATCAAAAAACAACATCTTCAGGAATTCTGCCAAAGCACTCAGAGACAGCGGGACTGCGCAGCCTACATGAGCCACAATGCAATTCAGGCTGTCATTCAAATAAAACTGGCGTCACCGCCCTCAGATTCTCTGCCGCCTCTGGTACAGACCAGCTCCATCTCTCGATTGTGCACCAGGCAACAACTGCAGGCTGTAACTAAGACATAGTGTGGGACAGGAAATCCCACCAGAAGAGTCGGGATCCAATAACCTCGGGCCCAAATGTACAGAGCTGGCCCTCTCGCTGTCAGCTATTACACCATGATGATTTATTGCAGCTGAGGCCTCGGTCAGTGGCCTTATCTTCTGTACAGGACAGAGGAGGAACTCTAATCTCAGCCCAGGATGAATAACAGCTGATAAGATTTTTTTGTTGAGATGTTATGCTTGTGAGTGTGTGTGTAGCGGGAACACACACATACACACACTGATGACATCTGTACAGAAAACGCCTAAAGGAGCTTTCAGTAACTAGATCAAGTAACGTGTATGCTGAAATACTAGACCAACCATGTTATGTACTAAGCTTCATCAAACCACAACAGTAGTATTTGGCAATGTGTATTTTCTCATGGCAGAATGAAGAACTCAGACTGAAAAACAAACTTTTGAGCAAACACCTGCATGGAGAAATCACAAAAACAGAACATTCCTTAAACGATAGGAATCTAAAAATTTTTAAACAGTTTCATAACATGTAACCCCCCAAAATTTATATTAACAAATTAACTCGGACAGAAAATTCTTTCCAGGTGTGCCGTAGTTATGTGGCTTGGTTTTCCAGCTACAATACACTACAAGATTCATCATAACATGTCAGAGTGAATATCAATTTAGCCGGTCTCAATAACATAATGATGCTCATTACACTGTGAAGCTGGGAACCACAGGCCTGGGTTTTGATGCTGTCATCTCAAAATGACCATACAACCCTCTGGGTGGCTGTGAAATACAATACTCTAACTCCGTCATTCAGTGACTAAGTGAGCAACATACACACACTGTCCAGGGTGGACAGGAAGTGCTCCATTTTGCCTGCCAGTTGAGGGCTAGGATATTGAGGCAGTTGCTGATGTCATTATCTCTAGGGAAAGGCGTAAATAGGTCTTCAAAAATAAGTGGAGGATGACTCACAAACGTTTAGGAAAAGACACATTCCAGCTAGTTTGTAAGGTAGGGTTAAAAACTGAATGGCATACAACTAAACATAACAGTTATTAACACATATGCTGACCAATGAAAACAGAAATGCAGTTTGTTTTATACATATAAATGCAGAGTTTGAAGTTTTTCTATAGTTTCTATTGAGCTTCTTATTAATCCCTAAAGGAGATGAATAATTCCAGCTTTGCAGTATTGTTTATTTCTCCTTCACAATCGTGGATCAAATTTTACATCTCTGTTCATTTGTTTTAACATCACATGATTTCACTACTTTGTCTTGTACATGATTTGAACAAACACAGATCCATGGTGCTTACTATACACAATCTAGCTCTACATCCTGAACCATTACTCTAAGAAGCACAAAATACTCCTTAAGACATTTGGGGATCTCTCAATTTATGTTCCCTTCTCTTACACACATATATATCACATGCATCGTCTGTCCTTTCCAGCCTAAACATTAGATTATTACGTCTGGCTTGTTCGCTTCACTTCCTTTTTCAATAACTTTCAGACCATACAGCAGTTTCAAATAGTCAGAAACTGAAAACCATCACATGCTGGCAGCGTGTCCAAAGCCGATCGAGTCGCAAAAGCAAATTTGTGTTCCACACAGCTGTCTAAACCTGGTCAAACACTACCGTTTTAACAGCTGTAAACAATGGAATCAAGGCCTTTCCACTTGCTATGTTATACTGGACCATAGAGAGCAGGGTTTAGCTCAACATTGTCAGCATATTGACATTACACTTTTCCAGGGTGACATGCCCAGGCAAGGCACACAGCCAATGCAAACATTCTCCTCACACTGAATCACTGTTTCCAATCACACCAATCTTTAGCTCTGAGTCCTAAGTACAGCTAAAAGCTGTCAGAAAATTTACTTAACATAATTTAGTTGAACATAACTATGGAAGTCCCTATCTAAAATGGAGTGTGGATTGAACACGTTTTTGCTAGCACATTTTTTTAATTCATCTGTAGCCAATTCATATCATTGAAATGCTTCTTGTAATTAATGTGGCCTGGGGATTTCTATTTTCAGTATATGCCAGCTAAGTGGAGTGCAGGTGTAGATCTGTAAATGAGGTGTCAAGAAATCTGTAAAGAATGTATGCTTTTCTGTCATTGCTGTAGCCTGAAACCACAAAAATGTAAAAAGAAATTCATCATTTCACAAACTTAGTGATGGAGTACAAATGCACTTCATAGTTGAATGTTTTCTGTGGAGTGCTGGTAAGAACTTAATCATGCAACATTTATGATTATTATAATGGAACATTCATTCATTCATTCATTCATTCATTGTCTACCACTTATCTGAACTATCCTTGGGTCATGGGGAGCCTGTGCCTATCTCAGGCATCAAGGCAGGATACACCCTGGACAGAGTGCCAACCCATCGCAGGGCACACACACAACGGACAATTTAGAGATGCCAATCAACCTACCATGCATGTCTTTGGATTGGGGGAGGAAACCCCCGAGGCACAGGGAGAACATGCAAACTCCAAAAAAAAAACACACACACACACACACACACACACACACACACACACACGGCGGAGGCAGGAATCAAACACCCAACCCTAGAGGGGTGAGGCAAACGTGCTAACCACTAAGCCACCGTGCCCAAGCAGACAAAGCAGACAAGCAGACAAAAAGCCATGTATGCAAATGGCTCTTCAAGGTATTTCCTGATCAACATTGTTTAGCAATACAATTAAATCACCAATTATAATCTGGACTAAAATGGACCAAGCCTCTTTTTTTAACCACTGAACCCTGATCTTCTGATCACTAACTTCAGACCCTTAAGCGACCACTGCCCCCAGTTCACAGTTGATTACTATCTCTCTGATTGACAGCCATCAATCCAACATTGGACTGTGGCATCATCAGGATTTGAACTTGCAATCTCTCAAAATGAGGTCAAATTCTTTTTCCTGCACCAGTCTGGATTTTTGTATTGATAATCTGAAATCTCCTTATTAAATTAACAACAATGCAGGATCTCTAATGTGCCAGTTAAAATGGTGGAGATGTTTTTATGGCATTGTTTTAGCTTGCTCTCATCTGCATAGCACAGGTAAATTATTATGTGGAGAGATATTTATCCTATAGCTTGGTGTAGATGTTTATTACCTTACGTTTATAAGATTCAAGACTTTTCACCCCCTGTGTGAACACCCTCGCTTCATCCCTGACAAAGGGGGCAATGATGAATCTGAGCACTATTTCATCTTCGCAATGGGGCTTTTAAATGCAGCTGTTGAAGTAATAAAAACAAGACATAAAAGACATATGTTAAAGCACTCAAAAGGATGAAAAACAAAGGAAAACACGCCTTCGGACGGATATGAGGCCTGGAAGCAGGGGCAAGCGTGGAAAAAAAAAAAAGCAAAGAATAGAGATGGGGAGGGAGGAAGATTGGTAATATGAGAAAAACAAAATTAGCAAACAATTACAGAGAGTTGGAATGAGTGAGAGATAGATCTGTGAGAAAGCGTGTGGTATTTGAGTGACACCTAGAATCAACCTAGCTCTGGTGATCAACTAAGTGTACAACTAATTAAGAAGCATCTATCTCTACATCTCAGTTCTTCACACACATAACACAAGCTCAAGACTAACAGACAATGTATTTTTTTTTTGTTATGCAAAAAGAAAATGAATAGTATGATGCTTGCTTGTAAAAATGAATAAGACCATGTCATTTTTTCATGTTGGACAGGTCAATTTATATAGCACTAAAAGCTGGAAAACACATTAAGAGCAACTGCATATCTCTAGAGCCATATGAGAGCAAGAGAGAAGAGAGCACTCAGACTTCAGCATGGAGGAAGTGGCTGAAATGTTGTCTGAGCTATAGGTTATATACTGCAGGACTGTTAGCTTGGCATCTGCAGGCCGAGTGTTTGAACAGCTGGGTTGCAGCCTGTGAGCTTGAGTTGAACTCGCCTCAACAAACTTCAAAAACGATGTAATAACTCATAAAAAAGTCACATTTTTAAATACAGCAGGACTGTCCATGTAATATGGATGACTAGATGTTCGACAATTTGTTTTGGCATAATGGAAGACAGAGCTGCATTCCTGATGCAATCTAAGCATGTTTAATCAGTCATGTGATGCTATTTTCCAAACCTTGACTGATTATGAAATAAGATCACATCAGTCTTGGTTCCTCAGTGTGTGTGTAGTCAGCACTGATCAGTGCGACCTGTCTGGATCTGTTATACACACTAACTAGTTTAAAGCCGCTTTCTTTTCGTAGTTTTTCTTTTTTTACAAAACATGTTACATACAAGTGCTCATGGAGTGTGTCTGTGGTGCTCTGTATGAGTCATCCTAAAGTATGTTTTATGCAGTGTGTTTTTCACTGACCCCAGTCCACCCATACTGACTCTACCTCAGCACTCTGGTATGCAGCCTGCGTAACCACCTCCTTCTTTCTCTCCCTCGCTTCACACGTTCATCTTTCCTCCAGACCTGCAGCCTTTTAAATTAGTTTATTCCACTTCCTGATTTTACTGCTCTGCAGAGAGTGTGTCTGCTGCACACAGTCTGGTGTGTTCATTGTGTGAAGGTGACTTGTGGTCAAGTGGTTTCATGTCTTAGTCATGCGCAGCAAATTGTCTTGGAAATGTGTAACAAATAGTTTAAATGAGACAGAAAGGCACATTAATGGGAAGGAGACACAAACACAAAAGGAGAAATCCTTCTGCTGAGAATTTATTTTTTTTTTAATGAGCGTTCTATTAACACTGGAACTAAATCCACAGTCTAGACTCTTTAGGATAGTATGTTTATACCAAAAGAGCTGTATGAATATAGCACGCATATGAAAGTGCTGATTATGCCAATTACACAAGTGATTACTGCAGAAAACACTTCTGAAATCCAGAATAAAAATCCAACATGAGGATACATTGCAAACTTGAACCCTTGAGTTCTGGAGTTGTGAATTTCATCTCATGCAACAAGCACTTGATCAAACCCTCCATTTAATTCAAGAGGACAAAGCTGCTTTAATCTGCTTTTGAGATTCTTTAATGGTCAGATGACTCATAGGACTTGCCAAGAGAATGAACCTGCTAATTGATTTTTCTTCCTCTCCTTTTTTGCTTTTCCCTAAAAGCTGCTCTCACTGTGACAGGTTCTGATTTAGAGGCTTCAAGAGTGTTATCTGTGTCCTGAGTGTGTGCAGGAGGAGATAGGAAAGTGTGTCTTGTGAGGGGACAAAGGTGTGGTGTGAGGATTCTCCAGTGTGCTCACACACACACACACACACACACACACACACACACACACACACACACACACACACACACACACCCCTCTAGGTGACACTAAAACCTTAATAGAGAACAGATGTGCTCTGGAGACATGGACTTGAACTTACAGTAAATATGTGCTAATGAAGCAGACTCCCACTTCTCTCCTGAAACTGAAATCTACCACACATTACCAGTTTATTAGTAATGTGGATCTTCAAGAGCAAGTTGGTATTGGGTAGACAGTTGATCATTCAGAGTAGTTCACTTTTATTTCACTGTTGTTTTTGTTTCACTTCAAAGCTCTTACGCTTGTCAGATGCAGACGTATAAATCCTGAAAACTATAGTACTTGTAGTTCAGAAACCACCGACCTCCATCACAGATCAGTGCAGTAATGCTCTTTTAAATAGGATTTTCCACAGTTGGGAACTTGGACATCATCCACCTACCTCATTTTTCTGTAGTCACAATATGGTGGCACACACAGGCAAAAGAAAACAGATTTCCCTTTGCATCATTTCCTACTTGCTAAAGCTGGATTTTCTTGGATTTTTTGGTATTGTAACAATATATTTTAACAGCTTTGTAAGTTTAGATTTGTCTCAGTTTAATTCAGTCCAATTTTACTAACACAATAAGACCACTGTGACAATTTCTTGGGCACAGATGAGAGACAGTTTAACTTATAAATTGCAGATTGCTCAGAAATAATAAATGTTCATCTTCTTTATGTTTATTAAAGTTAGAGATTAGCCATTCATATATAATTATTGGAGGTTTTATTTCTGTAATGAACCAACTTAAACCAGAGATAAACACTAAAGCAGACAGATTTCAGTGAACATATTGATCAGGGGTGACAATCACACAGTGTGAATTACCAAAGACGTGATCTGAGAGAATCGCTGATATCTGGACCTGTCGGCGACTCAAAATCCTGCAGTGTGAAAGGAGTTCTGACTGAAAAATACCTCAGCGATGACCTACAGCCAGTGAGAGAGCAAGATACAGGGCAGAGGGCAGTTCAGGGAGGAGTAATAGACCACAATATCAGCAAGCATGGCTTCGGATGGAGCGCAATATTATAATTTAATAGAGTTTATAGGTTTTTATTAGAAAGAAATGTCTTAAATATAGTTATATCAGAATAAATAAGCTTTACAATTACATCAAACAGAAATAAAGCAGAAACACTTGCTTGACCAGCTGCATCCGCACATTGCAAAATTATTCATTTGTTCAATTATGCAGAACGCACAATCCTTATCCCCTGCATTTGGATTGCAATCTTTTTGCGGCCTCGTGCGAGAACTAGCATGCGTTTGATTGTGAAACGTAGTTTGTGTGGACCAGACAGAGCTGTCGGCAATTCTTCCTATCGTGAAGTAATGCAGTGTGTTACACTGTCGCCGAACCATTGTGCAATGTGAACACAGCAGCAACTGAGTGCTCCCCAGATAGTCATGCAGTGTGAAAATAACAGTGATCCGACCACTTTGAAAATCGTGCAGTGTGAACTCGGCATAAGTCCGCAAGATAACCCACGCTAAAATGAACCAAAAACAAATGTCACTAGAGAGCTTCCCCAGACAATCACCCCCCATCCCAAAGTTAAGCTAATATCTCGGCTAAGGGCAAGAGGTAAGATATGAACAAATATGACGCAAAAAAAAAACAAAACAGGATAAATGCTAGGCCACACATGCTAATGGATAAGCAAATGCTAAGTTAACAACATAACAGAAAGACCAAGAACATGCAGGCAACACCACTAACACAGCCATAGCAAAGAACAAACACACGGAAATGTGCAAGGCTTCACAAACCTAGAGACTGAGATGTGGGTAAATATACAGTCCCTAGAATGAGCCGTGAAACAAGCTGCAGGTGTTAGTAATTAGGAGAGGTATTCGTTTTCAGGAATGGTTTTTATCTTGATCAGGGTTGTGGTAGATCTCAGGAACTTTGGACATTAGGCAGAAACCCACCCTGGTGCAGGGCATCACATACACTCACACACATCTACAGGCAATTTACAATTACTAGCTCACCTACCTGCATAGCTACACTAAACTCAGCAATCACACTGGGCTAGAATGGACACGTCAACAGCATTGTCCTCTTGGTTGGGGCAACTGTCCAGATGGTCCCAATTGAGTTGTATTGAATTTATAAGGTCCATGCAGAGTTTGTAAAAAAAAAAAAAAATACTTTGCAGCATTTGAATACAATAATCAATGACACAACAAAGCAAGAAAACAAAGAACAGCTTTTCCCATGAGAACTCTAAAGATATGTGTTTCCATTTTCTGACTGGGTTAAAGTAGGTTCAATTCTTAGCTAATGTTCTTAGCATTTTCTAAAGCATGTGAGGTTCAGTAAGATTAGATTTGAGGCTGTAATTGGATTTGTGATTGAGTACCATTGACTTATTTGGACTGGTAGGTAATGCATATCATGATGTAATTGAGTTTGTGGTGTCTGTCAGGTTAACTTTAGCAAGTCCAAATCAAGTGACAAGTTATTGAAATTACGACATAAGTCGAATATGTCTTAGTCTAGGCCTCGATTACCACCTCCCTGGCAGACTGAGGCCTGTTCTGTGTTAAAGCCTCATGCTGATGTTTGGCATATCCGTGGGTTTAAGTTAACATTCCATTTAATTAGCTCATTACTGCCTTGCCCAAACATTACCCTCCCCTAACACTACCACTGCAAAAATAGTTAATATGCTGCCAGGTTCAGTGGAATGTTCCAGTCCACCCACACACAGACACCTAATCTCACATGTACATACACAACTGCTGTGACCTACAAGGAGTTAAAACACAATGCAGAGTGCAGGTTGGCTTGTATTTGCTCTAAGAAAACAGACATCTGACAAAAACTATAATTCTCTAACACTCTTGTGCTCTCTACAAAACTCACACTCGGGGTTGTCTACTCTGCCTTGACTGAGAAGTTCACATTCCTTCAGCCTGTCAAGGGAATAGACACAAGGGCCCACAAGATTCACTCTGTTATTGCCAGACTGGACCCCCTCCTCTATTGGAAAGGGATGATATTCTCATTCTTTTCCTGAGTGGGTGTCAGTGGAATGCCCCTTTCTACTTCTGTGTCAATACAAAGCCCCCACGCCTACTCAAAACCGCACATGCACACACAGCCACTATTTATCCTCTGGAACCATAGTAACCGCTCAAGCCATCTGAGCTGCCGTTAAGCTCACCATATCTGGAGAGAGAACATGGAAATACGAATGACAGAAAAAAATATGAGTGTGAGTTCCACATTCCAGCTCTAGGGAAATATCATAAGGGAAGAGAAAGGAAACAGCAGGAAGAGAGAAAAAGAGACAGGGGAAAGAGAAGGATGTCAGTGCCTGGCAAAGTTTAGTGTGTCTGATGAAAGATAAAAATGAACCCAATGGCCCTTAAATTAGGATTAAAGCCCACATGAGGTAAAGGTAAAGCAAACTAAATCCACCAAAGTGGTTGAAGTGGAATAAGTTCCAGTTCAATGGTCATCATGCTGGACATATAATGACATTATTTTGATAAATGTTTCTATATCTAATCAAAGATATTGACTATAAAATGGCCTTATGTTTACAGTTTGTCCATTGGTTGGTCTGCCTGATATACTTAAAGTGAGTTCTCCTGAACTAGCTTTTGGATGTTTGCAGAATTTATGTAGAAAACATTGTGACAAGAAGATAAACTAATTCAATTTTGGAATTAATCTGAAGAGCATCAAGATCACAGCAAAGTGTTTATCTCAAATGGTTAAAAGGACTAGGCGTTTTAGTGGAATAGGCATGTGAACAAAGATTCTAAAGACAATGTGAAAAGGAGAATAAATACATCTCATCTGTAAATATTATAAGCTAAAGGGATGAAAATCTTCTGAGGGTCCAGCCCATACAAACTGACATAGAACAGAGTTCTGCCACATGTGAGGCATATGGAAAATGAACAAAAACATCTTGGACTCAAGTCTGTTTTCCTCATAATTTACTGCATGCCAGAGTAAGTACATTTACAAGTGTGAAAAACAGCTACACTGAGTTAGTGCAATTCTGTTGGTTGCCATAGAAACCTTCGTGAAGATTCCCGAATTTCTGGATCTTCAGGTAACTGTAGGGAAAACTTTGTCCAGCTGGCACACTGCTCCAGTGGAGCTGCCAGTATATCCCAATTGCTTGCTGGCTTGCCATGCTGAATGATCAGGCCTCGAGAAGTTATTGCACTGGTTTCTAAAGCCTGCTCTTGAAAGCTCTTCACGGCTCTAGTAGGTTGTGCACTCTCTTAAAGCAGTTTGGCCTCCACCCTCTCAGCCTGCTGTGTTTTTTTCTTTATAAAGACTGCACAATTTGAAGAATTACATCAATGGATAAAACAGATGCCTTCAATTCTAGCATCTTATAAGGCATGACTGTAGGCCAGTGTAATAATTTAGGTACATAAGATCATTGGGCTTGAAAAAAAAATCTTTTTAACTTGTAATCATTACACATCATGCCAAAATTTTGTTTTATTTCAAAGAGCTCCTGTAAATCTAAGATGTCTCATGTAAAATCATTCCAATCCCTTCAGCAATATTAGTATAGTTTTTTGTCATGGAGTCAAGATTGAAACACTGACAATGTTATAAAAGGATGACAAATCAATCAAACTGCAGTAAAAATGATTGCACATAAATATCAATCCTCTCTTTTAATGGTACTGATGAACCCAGAGGCAAACAAGCAACTCCCTTTTTTCCAAGAAGCTTTGCTAAGCAAGAAAAGGCAAGCAAATGCAATCATTTTGACAGCTGATTTGTATTTAAATACAATTCTAGCCATGTGAGTGGGCTTGTGAAATAGTAAGCAAGACTTACACAACACGCATACCCTACGAAACACAATGTGGACCCTTATTTATGTATCCAGATAAATATTTCAAATTAAATTCACATAATAGTATACTGAAATAAATCCAAATAATGGTATACTGGAACCCTTCCTTGTGTATATGACAAGATGTATGAAAACAATTACACAACACTGTGTCCAGTCAAGTATTTCTCAATCTGTACATGTGGTGATCTCTTGATCCCACACCATATCTCCTGTTCTGTATGCACAGTGGTCCCATTCAGATGGGCTTATGTACCTTTTGCTCAGTAGTTATGGGTTTTTCAAATATCTGTGTACTTCCAGCCCCCTCATAATATAAATGCACAGCAGAAGGGTAACAGAAACGAAAACATGTGAAGGAGAAACATGGAAATTATGAAACATGAAAAAACCATCATACTCATACACATCAAGCCAGCATTGACACATGCACCATTTTTGTCTAATGTAGCCTCAAGAGTCTCATGTAACAAGACAGTGGTGAGACCGGCCATGCTGTATGGTTTAGAGACAGTGTCACTGAGGAAGAGACAGGAGTCAGAGCTAGAGGTAGCAGAGCTGAAGATGTTGAGGTTCTCTTTGGGAGTGACAAGATTGGACAGGATTAGGAACGAGTACATCAGAGGGACAGCTCATCTTGGACGTTTGGGGGACAAAGTTAGGGAGGCCAGATTAAGATGGCTTGGACATGTTCAGAGGAGGGAGAGTGAGTATATTGGTAGGAGAATGTTGGACATGGAGCTGCCAGGCAGGAGGCAAAGAGGAAGGCCAAAGAAGAGGTATATGGATGGAATAAATGAGGATATGAAGCTAGTGGGTGCAAGTGTTGAGGATGCAGAAGATAGGGATAGGTGGAGAGAGATGATTCGCTGTGGCGACCACTTAAGGGATTCCATGATTATGTACAATAGTCATGGAATAAACGTTGAATTAAGGGAATTGTACATAATCATGGAATAAACGTTGAATTAAGGGAATAGAGCTGAATCTGAGCTGAATCTGCTTATCATATAGTGAGTTTGTTTAAGACTACATGGTAAGCTGCCAGCTCTAGCTACTTCATTAAAATGCAACAATGAAAAGTGTCTATTCATCACTCTTGGTGAAATGAAATATTTTAGCAAATCAAAATATCAATATCTCTCAGCAATGTTTATTCAATTAAGACAAACTGTTTTCAGGGGACTGTGCAGCTTGTGGGAACGTCTCATTTGAAGCCCATGAAAGTACCACAGAACTCCACTGATGCATGGCTTTTTACATTTGCATTAATATTTACATTTATGGCATTTGTCAGCTTGTATGGGCTCCTATGGGAGATTCAAATACTCTATGATTTACAGGAAGCATAATGTAATGCTTATTAGACCACAGGCTTTTAATACATCATTTTGGATCCTACCTTGATGCCCAGCTTCACCATATGATGACTGGGAGACCGCTCAAGAGGGCTGGACCTTGTAACCAACTGCTTTAATTGGTCCTGAAGATATCTGACATCTCAAACTTAAACATAACAGACTTCTGACATGTTTCAGTGGTCAATTCATATCCGATTTACAGGCTGTAATTTTATCTTTCTAATTGATAAACAATGTAAAATCTAACTATAACTAATCTGATATGTTTAATTACTTGTGTTTGTTTTAGTTTTTTTGTTTATTTATCAGTCTAGCTCACTAGCTGTCACTGTCTTCTTCAGTAAAATTTAACTAGCTAGCACAGCGAGGCAGACACTTCTAATTTTGTTGAAGTTACTTTGGAAGTATTTTTATATTCTTACTTATCAGGTGAGAGTGAGAATTAAACAGGAAGCCAGACCAACAGATAAAAACAGAAAGCATACAGATAAAGTTCTGACAGGAAGGTCATTTCCATTATTTTTGCTATATATTGTGGGCATTTTGTTTTGAAATCAAAAGATGAATATGAAACGATAGATCAATATTTCATCTTTTATTTCCTTACAGATATGTCTAGATATGTTAAACAACTTAGAACATGGCACCTTTGGAGGCAGAACATCCCATTTTAAGGTGTGCAAAAGTATTGAAATGAATATTTAGTTGTATATTCCTTGCTTGCAATAATTGCAAGAAGCCCGTGATCCGATGACACCAAACTGTTGTATTCTTTTTTTTTGGATGCTATTCCAGGCTTGTACTGCAGCTTCTTTCAGTTATTATTGGTTTTGAGGGGTTTCTCCCCTGAATCTACTCTTCAGGGGGTGATTTGCATCCTCAGTTGGGTTAAAGGCTGGTGATTGATTTATATACCCGATATGATTGTATATACTTTAGTAACAGACACACGTGCTTCCCCTATTCTAAAAACCACCAACTGCCAACCACCAATGTGAGTGTATAGATTAAAGAAATCATCATCAACTGTCTTATAACACTGATAGATTTAAATTAAACATGACACTCAAGGATGGCTGAAATTAACGAAACGATGTTGTTCCAATGTCTTCCTAAATAGCCAGTAAGCTGAAACTATGCCACTATGTGCACTATACAGGAAAAGTCTTGAACAATTGGAGACAAGTTGAGCTAATAGCACCTGTGAGAGTATTTGATACAGGAATAGAGTTGTATAGTTTTCGATGAGCCTATGCTGCACATGTCAATGAAAATCTTTAAACATTTAGCACACAAACCAAAGCACAGCACTACTGTATGGCAATGCAGTGATTGGAGTGCCATTCTTGTCACACTAATATTGCATTTATAAACATAAAAAAACTTTTCATATGTTTAAATGCATTATCTGAATTTCCTTAAGATCCGGGAAGAAGAAAAGAATCTTCTCTTATTTTCTTTTTCTTTATTTTCATTGATGTGGTATTGGCTGAACAATTCACTTTGCAATGTCACTGATGTCGTCATTGGTACTAGACAACATATAAACATTTTGTGTATTTGTAAAAAAATCAGCAACCCTGTTTAATAATGAAGAATGTGGAAGTGTGGGCATATGCCAAGCCAAACTAAAGTTTTTTTTTCAGATATGGAAAATCTAATTTCTAAACTTGCTTATTTGCATGGACCGATACCCATAAAGCTCTATAAGTTAAAGTTCACATATAACTGGGTGCACAAAATGAATGAACGACAGGAGTGGACGTTATTTTAATTAATGACAATAATATATGATTGCTGTAGTTTACCAAAATGTCCTCAGTGTTACTCATAGTCCTGAACTATCATGAGCATATGCTTTTGATAGAGACTACAGAGCAATTTTATAAGTCACACTGGATGAGGGCATCTACTAAATGTTGTAAACATAATAAAAACAACCAATTTCAGCTCAGTGCAATTTCTTACTAATGATATGATTTAAAGTCAGTGAAGTCAAGGCTTACATTACTCTTCTTATGCATGAATTAACATACACTCGGGAGCACGAGTAGGATATGAATGTTTTTTCAGAATTTACAGGATTTTTATGAATTTCTGGTGCTCAAACAAACCAGCCTGATGAATGAGTTCCACTGTCAGGAAAGAAACCTGGTAAAAACTGACAAATTGTCGCCTGAGATCGGTTAAAACATTTTTCTATGGATCTTTTATTCATTGTTGAGAAAACATTTACAAAAAAGTTTACTTTTAAGAGTGGCTAAATAGCACTTCACACTCCGAAGCCTTAAAATGATAGCTGCTATTGACATGTTTATAGATTTTCAGGTAAGCTGATCAGTTATTCAAGATGTGTTTCCCAGGCATTAACACTTTGATTCTTGGGGAAAGAAAGAAGAACAAATCAGCTACTGTTCGTAGAGAAAGATCTCTGCATTTTCTGCCTAGCTAAATGTCAGATATGAACGTTAGTATTGTGTAGATAGGAATGGGTATTGTGTGAATAGAGGGATAAAAGGTGAAAGGTCAGCAATGAATCTGAAACAGCCACTTGTGGAGAAGAACAATCACTCTATCGATCAGAATGGAGGAGTGGGAGGAAACCAGGCATGGAGGGTCACTGACCACAGCAACAGAGTGCACAGAGTGCCCTGACCTCTCATTCTTTCCAGATTTGTATTTCCATACACTGCATTGAGTGTGGTGGAATGTATGAGATACTCTTCCTGTTACCAGCCATATTTTGTATATTTCAGACAGCTCCTCAGGGTCTGTCCACATGTCTGTGTGTGTGTGTGTGTGTGTGTGTGTGTGTGTGTGTGTGCAAATACATGTACACAGCATATCCATGATAACACATACATGAATTTCCTGGTTACACAACTGCAATTTTTGACCATATTGTAAACAGTTATAGAAAAGAAATTATTTAATCACATGCTCCAGGGTCACCCTTGATGAAGATGGGTTCCTTTTCGAATCTGGTTCCTCTCAAGGTTTCTTCATAATATTCCCTCAGAGAAATTTTCCTTGCCACTGTCACCTCTAGCTTGCTCATTAGGAATAAATAAAAAATGTATTTTTATATTGTATTTATCTTGAATTTCTGTATTTCTATTAAGCTGCTTTACAGGCAATATCCACTGTTAAAAGCCCTATACTTTGAAATTGATATCATTTGTGTATCTAGGGTCCCCTCCACTGGCCTCCTGGTGAAACTACATGCAGTAGTAGTTGACCTCTTATGTTACCTTATTTTTAAACGTCTTCACACTTGTGAAATTCCCCCAAAATTTATGAAAAACATACAAAAAAAAAAAAAAAAAGCAAACACAACAGTGTGCAAATGAGATTTTGACCTTTTTTATTGAAAGCTTCATTGAAATAATAATTCATAATAATAAACAGAAGTTTAAACTCAACATCCACTGATTTACAGAAACTCTCAGGATCACTACTCGAACACACGGGAGGCATGAATGTGCAGCATGGAAAAAAAATAGCATCCTAGAACTGGTTCACTTCCGTAATCTTTTCATCAACACACGTACAGTTAAAAAAAGATTTCCATAAATAGTTTTCCCTTTCCTTTCAAATTTTCTCACAGAGGTTTCGCTGTTTCAGCTGAATTTGGTAGATCAGAGTGAGGAGCTTCTGTGCTGACACAACATGACCTTCTCTGTTTTTTAAAGCCACAGCTCTTGATTGGTCAGTCAATTTTCTTAGTCGATTCTATTTGACAGCCAATTAGATCTGAAAACACAACACGGGAATCTTAACCAATGAAATATATAGTGTTACACTTTGTAGTGTTAAGGTTTCAAGTTCATTGCACTGTAAAACCCAGAAATTAGATCAATAAATAATTTATTCTGCATTGCAATAAACAACTTGGCATTGTTCCTAAAACGTCAAGTATTTGCTAAGGTTTAGGGATTAAATTCTGTTTTTTTGTGTTTATATCATCTAGATTTGTTCCTCCTGTTGAATATAACCTCTTATTTTTTGCAGTAGGTGAACAGTTTAATTCGGCGTCCTGTTGGATTTTTACAGTGTGAAAATCCCTTTAGGAATGGAAGAGCACAGTTTAATTACTGTAGGCTATAATACAGCAACAAAATGAGAGTTTAGTTCTACCGTTTAGAGCAGCTCCCTCTGTGTCTGTAGTGTATATACTCTGCTATATATACAGGAGGCATCTGGACCCTTTCCATGGTGTGAATGTAGCTGCTCTGCTAACACTGTGGTCCTTATCAAAGCAGCAGTCAATCTTTTAATCACCTCCCATCTGCCACTGTAGCCCTCCAATACTGAATGCTTTTTAGCAGCAATTACATGATAAAAATTAATGATCCACAGTAGAAAAAAAGAAACAGAATTTGCTCCGTTAAGAGAAATGGAAATGTGTAGCAAGCTTGTACTCCATTCTGTAACAGAGCTTTCCTTGACTGGTTACACACTGTAGCCAATTCATCAGGACACGTGGCAGAGAGGGGTTTATATTCATCACACCTGTTCCATTATACGCATTATTTCAAGACAAAGAGAAAAAAGTCCCTGTCCTTCCCACAAAAAACCCTCCCCGCACCCACACCCCAGCATCCACATAGTTTAATTACATCATCGTGAGAGAAAGTTTCATTCATGGCAGTAGAAATCTAATTCTATGGTATCAGCAGCTACCAGTTTGCTTTAGCAACATATAAAAGGGAACACACCGAACAATCTTCACTACAAGTCACCAGCTTTGCTTATACCCTGACCTGTAGTGGCTGATTCGTATAGGATGTTAGCCAGTACGTGCTGAGGAAGAAACTGGTTAGCACCCAGAGATGCCCTATGTGAAGAGACAATGATAAGAGATGAGACTCAACAAACTATTCATGCAGATTAAAAACTAGCATTGACTCATTATCTCAAGTCATCGATTCAGAATAAAGGGGTCTTGAAAAGACTTCCTCGAATTATCAGCATCATTATGGAGTAGTGAACATCAGCTCAAAATAACTGACTGTGGAGCTACGAATGAACTAAGTGTAGCGTACAAAGCACACCACTAACAGCGCAAATGTCACTATGTGTATTTAAACTTCATGTCGAGCAATGAAATAGTTGAAGGAAGTAGTGAATTGGATGGATAACAGCTAAACATTTTCTTTGTTTTTTTTCCTAAGGCGACTCCTACTGTATGTTTTCGATTTCCTTTCCTTGCTTAAGAATGAGGTGCGAACTAGCATATGTGGTCTGAACAGTTAGCATGTCTTGCCTGGTACGTCTCACTCTTATTAAGATTTAGCTCTTCATTGCTTTTTTTGACAAGGCACTGGAGTAACCACGAGATCCCACGTTGAAACAAAATCACCTTGTTTTTCAATGATTCACTTCACCAGCACTGAGCTTTTCAACAGACATGAGTGTGAACATTTTCTAAAGTAAAGCAGGACATTTGCTTGAGCGCTTCCGGGAAACACTATGGCACGAGAAGGAATTCTGTCGAACTTTTATCATGCAGCCTGTCAGGTAGTTCACTCCCAGTATGTGTTCCATACTGTTCCTGTAACACGTTTAGCTTCCTGTTTCCTCTCATTAGAACTGCTTAAGACTGAGGTAGCAAACTGCAAGAGAGTTTAAATACACACATGTGACTACTAGGATTTTGGCAAAAGGGTATGACATGTTTGTAACACTGAAGACATGAAACCCTTAAAACCTTTCCTGAAAGCTTGTCGTTTCAGAAAAGCTGCAAATCGGAGGAGCCAGGTTGAATATGTAACACTGAGAGACGTTGAGTCAGTGACCCGTGGGTGCTGTAACAGAGATGTACAGAGCTTAGAGCCCAAGCACTTTCCTTACAAATTTTTTTTTCTAAATTTAAATTTTTTTTTATTTTTTTTTTACAGCTTCTCTAATGCCATCTGCTGGGGAGACACCACACTCAATACAACGCATGCAATCTAGAAGTATTGCCCTCTCTCCGTCTGAGTGATTGGTTGGAAAGCTGCAGCAGAGGAAGGAAGTTTAACCCCAGAACCCACCCTAAATATAAGTACTGGTCTGGCCGTCAAGGTCAAACAAATACTTCTGAGACACAGAAACTAGAACAACAAGGCAAAAAAAATCAAGTAGAAAGAAAAAAAAAAGATCTACTCCACTGTCTCTACGGGGTTTCTTCATCTTTGGTATAAAATATGCCATCCATGGGCTGCATTTGATCCACAGCTAAGAAAGACTAAAGAAATTGTCAACAATTTCCTATTACTATTGCTTTTTGCACACATTTGCTTTATTTTAATTCAAAAGCTCCTATCTACGTACTTTTGCACTGCCAGTATATTTTTTTTTCCTGGTTTTAGTTTTTGATTTTTTTTTTTTTTGCAATGAAACAAGCAAAGCAGGCTGAAAACACCTTAAAGCTCATAAAAATATTGCAGATAAAAACAATAATGCCATTAAAAATGATCTCCACTACACAATAAACTGCATTTCCCAGGATGCAGTGATTTAACATTTTCTTTTCTTTTTTTTTCTTTTTTTTTTTTTTTGTTTTTGGCTAAAAAAAAAAGCAACTCTCTTTAAACACATCACTATATTTTGACTGTCCTTTCTTTTAAACACAAAGTCGCCACTGATAATTTAAAATGTCTTCACAAGACCTTTCTCATTCCTCTGTACAGGTAATATGATAAGCCCCCCACTCCATTTGTTCTTCTTTCCGCTTATTTTTTTGTTTGTTTCTTTGATTTTTTTTTTTTGTTTTTTTGTTTTATTTTTGTTTTTTTTCAACAAGACGTTCAGTTTGGGAAAAGTCTTAGACATTTCTCAAAATTAAGGCAACAAAGATGATAAACATTGATATTCTCTAGAAAACTAAAATATAACTCATAAAAAAATCAAAAGTAAAAGAAGTAGCTTAGAATCTGAGGAAGACTTCTTTTCTCTCTCTCTCTCCCCTCTCTCTCTCTCTCTCTCTCTCTCATGCTTCCTCTAATAGAAAACTCACCATAGCTGAAAACCTACCTGCACATTCAGAAAAGAACTGGAAAACTTTGTACTTTGTACTTGAAATTCAACACTTCATGAAGAAAAATGTCTTGTAAAGTTGTAGATATCCATTAAACTCTAACACCACGACTGCATATCTCTCTCTCTCTCTCTCTCTCTCTCTCTCTCTCTCTCTCTCTCTCTCTCTCTCTCTCTCTCTCTCTCATCTCTGACCATGATGTAGGCTTTCACTGTCTTCTCTTGCTCTGCGCAGATGTCTGATAAATTCTCTCTTTTGTTTGGTGCTTGTGCAAAGGTGGACCCAAACATCTTCTGCTCAGTTTTTCTTTTTGTCCTCAGCACAGTCCCCCAATCTCAAGGCAACGCAGTCACCCAAACACCCCCTCCTCCTCCTCTTGTTATCTGATCACACAGGGAGCAGGAAGAACAGCAGCGTCGGATGAAGCAGCCACCGATGGATAAAAGAGATAGAAACAAAGAAATGGTCAAGACACAACTTTAAGGCTGTAAATTTTAGATTTAAGCAGCTAACAAAGAAGATATTAGTATTAGAAAAATGAAATCTCCACTCTGATAAACACCTGTTTATTTGTTAAAATGTATAATGTGCTTTGTAATTCAGGTGCTAATTTGTTGGTTGGCGCTGTCATTCATTCATTCATTGTCTACCGCTTATCCGATCTATACTCGGGTCACGGGGAGCCTGTGCCTATCTCAGGAGTCATCGGGCATCAATGCAGGATACACCCATCGCAGGGCACACACACACACTCTCATTCACTCACGCAATCACACACTACGGACAATTTAGAGATGCCAATCAACCTACAGTGCATGTCTTTGGACTGGGGGAGGAAACCGGCATACCCGGAGCAAACCCCCAAGGCACGGGGAGAACATGCAAACTCCACACACACATGGCGGAGGCAGGAATCGAATCCCCAACCCTGGAGGTGTGAGGCAAACGTGCTAACCACTAAGCCACCATGCCCTGCAGCTGTACGATGCTGTGTTTTGGCAGAGACTAGTCATCGACAAGATGATAGTAATGATGACAGACAATGAAATTAGCATAAATACAGTTAGGAAGATAATTTGTTTGTATAGATTGTCTAGATGTGAAAATCCTTATAGCTAAGACAGGTCAAATCCCAAATTGGGGCCATATCGCACAGGTGGTGGTAAAGACGTGGCATACAACAGAGCTAATGTATAAACATCCATTCATTCATTGTCTACCGCTTATCCGATCTATTCTCGGGTCACAGGGAGCCTGTGCCTATCTCAGGTGTCATTGGGCATCAAGGCAGGATACACCCTGGACGGAGTTCCAACCCATCGCAGGGCACGCACACACACACAATCACAAACTATGGACAATTTAGAGATGCCAATCAACCTACAATGCATGTCTTTGGACCGGGGGAGGAAACCCCCAAGGCATGGGGAAAACATGCAAACTCCACACACACATGGCAGAGGCGGGAATTGAACCCCCAACCCTGGAGGTGTGAGGTAAACGTGCTAGCCACCAAGCCACCGTGCCCCCCATGTATAAACAATGTTTTATATTTAAGAAGCTTCTTTTCAAAGACAATTGGTAATAATAAGCATTTCCATGGTGTTTTTTTTACTTACCCATTCTTCCAAGATTGTGAGGTTAAGATTTGAGGTTAAAACTCATCTAAGATGGATTTGGCATAGAGCAACAGGTGAGTTTATGCATACTCCATCATGCAATTTTTATTAACCAGGCAAATTATATTATTATATTTGCATGCAGTGTGCCCACTGTGTTAATTTTTGTGATAAATGTGATCTCTGTGCTGTCCCTTTTTCTTTTTTTCCCTTGTAAACAAATCACTGTACACTGAGCAGCCATAGCAGTAAAATCACCTGCCAAATAGTGTGTAGTCATGGTGTAAGTCCCACAGCAGCTCTGCACCATCGAGACAATGACTCCATGGAGAGTTGCTCAAATCCTTTTCAAATCCTTATTCTTCAAAAACTGAGTGTTCACTTGCTGCCTAATATATCCCACCCCTTGACGAGTGCCATTATAACAAAGTAATCAACGTCATTCATGTCACCTGTCAGTGGTTTTAATGTTATGGCTGATCTGTGTATATTACTCCCAGTGCCTGTTAGTGTCATTTGAACACCAATATTGAACACCAAAAGGGCCATAAACATTTCAAAATGTGCTTTTAAAACTAAATTTAAAAAATGTTTCATGCAGATTTTTAAGATTTTCACACTTTATGAGGTGTAAATTATGTGCCACTAAGGTGTATTTTACACATCAAAATGGATAGGCATAAAAATGTGTGAAATATGAGGTATCAACTGCACCTCTAAAACGAAAAAAAGTGTCAAGTGGTATCAACTACATGCTGTATTCAAACTGTTAATGGTGTCAAAATAATTTTACATTTTTTCCAAATTAAGACATGAACTAATTATGTTTATTTGAGTATGTTATGATGTTATGATATATTTTTTTTTGATAGTTTATAAGTGTTTAACTTTATATAATGATTTATGTGAAAAAATAAGAAATTTTGCATGGCTCATTGAAGCATTGTCTATGTGCGTGAAAGCTAGATATGTTTTATTTAGTTTAGAGTGACAGGTTATGTTTACAGTTGCTGTTGTAGATATTATTACGGATGCTGCTGCTACTACTGATACATTTGACAATGATACTATTACTGCAGCTACTGCTTCTATTGCTGCTTCTATGTCTACTACAAAGTACTTCTTTGGTTCTTCAAGGCCATTGAAGAGGAAGTGAAAACGCAGCAAAAATTCAGACAATGCAATCTTACCTTGTGTGGAGTACAACACTGATTTGTAATACCAGTGCTTTCCCTACAGCAGTGATAATGCTGGCTATTGTATAGATTATTTTCAGATAGTAATATTTATATTTTGCTTTACTTCAATGAATTTGGGTTTCAATGCTGTTTAATATAAGAGCTTAATTTTGACAAAATGCTGCTTCTTAAAAGCATTGTTATATTTACTTAACATTTAGGTGAAGGAACAAATTTGTTTCGAATTGGGGTGATATAAATAAACAAAACCATGTTATAGATAAGGGGGTTAAAAGCCATTGCTGAGCTAAATACTGTAAATACAGTTAATACTGTCTTATCCTTGTGTTAAGCCTTCAGCTCTGAACAGCACAGCCCTTCACCATGTAACACGTGTGTAGGTAGATACAGTATCAAGAGTCTCACTTAGCAGGCTGGTAGGAGTAGGTGGGTGTGTGATCGGCCGTGCCATCCACACAGAGGGGCTGCTGCTGCCCGCTGGCATCCTGGGAAGAGGGAGGAACGCTCTGCGGAGAAGCCTCTGTCACCACACCCTGAGAGATAGAGATATAAACACATATCTCTGAGAATCATGTAACCGAAAGCAGGAATAGAACAGATATGAAAGCGAAAAACTGACAGCAAGTCAAAGGGAAAGGGACTTTCTGAGATTTCCTTTTTTTTCAAACAGTGTAAATACAGTTTATATTCTGTGTACTCTAATGTTGTTGGAGAAAACAATACTTTGGGAAGAATGATGTCTGAATAATTAATCAGCACATATTACTAATAACATGTTTGAACAGTATCATGGATTATTTAGGCATGTCCACTTATCCTGACTAAAGATTTTATAATGATATTCGTAATAAATATTATAGTAATTAAGTGTCTGCTGTATACCTGATTAAACCACTCTTACATTTCACTTTAAAAAAATGTAATGATGTGAGTGTATGTGTATGTTTGCTACGCTTCATACACAGTTTCAGCTTGAAAAGTCAATCAGTTACACCAATTACATAGTTAGTCTGATTACATGTTTGGCATCTTTCATCATTTAAGAAGTCTTTCTCACATGTACTTTACAGCACATAGAAATTCTTTTCTTTACATATTCTAGCTTGTTAGAAAGTTGAGGTCAGCCATCATATGCCACTCCAGGAGTCCAGGAGCAGAGAAGGTTAAAGGCTCAAGAGCCCAACAGTGGCAGCTTGAACCCTCAACCTTCTGATCAGTAACCAGAGTCTTAACTGTTGAGGCACTCTTTATTTCCTAGTGACTTTATGACCCTGATATCACAGATCTACCATTAACCTTTCTCTTCTGGTGAAGCAAAAGGACACTTCAAACAGATGTCTGTATTTTCACTTTAGCAAATCATGCAATTACTGATGTCTCGTAATCCTTGATGGTGGAATTCTGCAATGACACACATTCATGTCTAATCCTGATTATGATTAATATTTTCACTGGGACTCTCTGTCAGATAATTTGTGAGACTACTGCTGATTAAGTAATGTACTGGATCAGCTCTAATTCAGCTGGTCCTCATTAAGATCAGTTCCGGTGGGTGGGTGAAGCAGAGAGGCCTAACGCACACTCCATGATTTTCGAAATCATCAAGACATAGAGAGTACTTGTGATCTGGTGCCTTGTCTATTTAACAGTCTGCATGTGATGCTCACATATTGCATTTTTCATGCAGAGTGTTCCCTGACAGAGAGCACCTGATCCCAGAAATAAGCAAGAGGACTGTTTTGACATGATTTGTCAAAGACTGAGCATTTGCGTTTTTCTGTAGTTGGTTCTGCAAGCTTTTGAATTGTGAAGAAACGTAAAATACGCATTTATTTTTTATTGGCAGAGCATTATCAGCCATCCTTCTATGTCCTGGGTGCACAAAGAACATGGAATGGCTTTCTCCTGATCGCTCTTCTGATTGTTCCTGCTACAATTTCCAAGACTTTCATCTTGTTCTCTTATTAACTGTTGTTATACCACAGCAGGGCTCACATTATTAGTGAAAAAACAGGTTGGAAAAATGCAGAGCTTGTGTATAATCATTGCTACGATGAAATTAATATAATCTTTATGGAAGGAGGTTTCCTGTCATGAAAAAGGACTTTGTGCAGCTGTATTTTTGTCTCATTAACTTAAATATAGAGAAACATTTACCCTAGTGAGGGAATGGCTCTTTATAGCTGCTAGAACTTAACAAGCTTGTTTCATGGATGTTCCATAACATTAAATATAACTGTAACTGGATAAAAGAAAGATGTGTCTTTTTGAAAAATAAATAAAATGTGCGGTTGTTCGCAAGATATCCTTCACACACCCTCATCCATATTTATAACGCACATTTTGTGCAGCTTACGACTGCTTTTGTTTTCCATAATCTTGCACTTTACATGCACAGTAAATACTTTTATTTAACTTATTTGTCACATTTATAACTTCTGGATTTATCCTGAATCTGAATTCGTATCTCGGTCACATCGTACCACCTTGTTGTTGATTATTTTCCTATAGTGTTCTGTTTTATTCCCTTGTCACTGTTCTTATGCTGATGCTGTTATGCCATTTGACACCTATATACTTTAATTATACTTTAGTATTGTCGTGATTCAGATAGATGCTGGGAAAACAGTTAATATTGCCTAAACCTCTGCATGCTGTTGCTTTTATCAGAGGTACACAGAGGCAATACTTTTTGTCTCTTTGTATTTTACACTGTTCGCAATTTTGTAATTGTAAATTTGTAATTGACATCTTGTGTATTCTATTCTTTCTTATGTCCTTAATTTATGTCATAGACTGCTGTAGGATTCACAGAATCACATTGTTTGGTGTAACACACTGTTTCCTGTACATATGGCAATTAACTCTTGAATCCTTGAATCATTTTAGTGAGCTAGTTTAGTTTGTAGGGTTTTTTTGCATTCCTATCAGGAAATGTAGATCAGAGCAAATAAAGTTTAATGCACCTAAATTGATAGAAATGTCAAAAATGTTTTTTCTCTTAAAGCATACATCCCACCTGAACACTGTTAATGACGAGATGTGGCACTGTGTTGCAAAGCTTAAAGGGACAAACACAAAACAATTATTGCTGAAAGGAAATGGATAAAGTTACTTAGTTTAGGGAGTGAAGAGGACAAAGTATTGAAAGTGAAGGGCATCTTACCTCCACTGAGATGGCTGAGGCAGGCACCGCAGTGTACTGGGGAATGTAGGTTCCCTGCATAGGAGCCGCAGCAGCTGCCGCTGTCATGTACTGCGAACAGAGGAAGAACAGCCACTCTGGTCAGTCTTTGGTCAGAACAGCTTATAGAATAGTTTACCACGTTAAGAGGGCTGCTCACAGTGCCAGTGGTGCCGAGGGACAGATGGTTCATCTGCTGGGCGAGGGGACCCATCATGTTGGCTGGCTGCATGGATATGGTGTGGTCCATGGCTGGCGTAATCACAGCACCCTGTGGGTGGGCACAAATCAACACATACACACAGAGGAAAAAAGACACAGAGGTCAGACCTCATGGGAAAGAAAATTACTATCTATTCAGTTCCATGTCTGGATAACCTTCTTTACAAAGTTAATGACCTTATAATACACGATCTCATTCACATTCACAATTCTCTCTCTCTCTCTCTCTCTCTCTCTCTCTGTCATACAATGGAATGATCTGAATCACTCCAGCTGGGCCCTATTATGGGGGCCAGACATGTGTTGTTCCACTTCAACAAATGAAATAATGTGATCCAAATGCGCGTCATGCATACTTCTGCAGAGATGATGCATTGCTCACTTAGCGCCATGGCTCGCACACACTGTGTTTACGTTTCAACCACACTGTTTCATGAGTGTTAACACATGTGAGGTAAAAGAAAGCTGCAAGCTCCTGCCATTCGTAACCACTCACCTAAGATCTTAAGAGTGTTCTGTTGCGTGAGTGAACATCATGTGTAGCAACGCAATGCACACTCATGTCTTGATTACGATTAATAAGTCCAAAGGGATTCTCGGTCAGGTAGTTTGTCAAGAAATAGTTCTTTCCTGAAGTTTAGCCAGGTTCAGATCGTGTCTGGGGTAACCACAATGCTGAGTAAAGCGTGTGTTTTTAGCCGTTTTTGATTGGGTCTGCTCTATATCTGATCAAATAGTTTCATCCTGTGTGCGATACAGAGTTGGGAAACGTTATTTAGCACTGAATAATCTGTATACATAAAACTAAATAAAATCAATACGGAGATGGAGTACAACTGCAATCTTCTGTGAACTCTAAACTATCACTGAATCAGAAGTGAACCGTTTTGGCACAGTCCACTGGAAAAAACAGAAACTAATTAAGGAAAGTTTTGTACAGGATAATATAATGCTTCCCATATTTGCAACTGGACTGGCTGACAGAGATGACAGGACTGAACCGTCACCACATCATGGAATGGAAAAGAGTGTAAGCAGCATCTCTGCCATTAGAGTTCATCTTTATTCATGCAGAAACATAAAAGAGACTCTTGTTTCATCAATCCCTTGCTCATATGTTGCCTCAGGGCAAAATGAGGTCATATACTACCTTTACAATCTGCTATCACCATTTACTGTAAAGCAGGATTGGCCCCCAGTTGACCCCAGGCAACATTTATACAAAAGTCTATGCTACTTAACATTTGTTTTAAATCAGCAGCTGTTTGGGCAGGAGGCTTGTCACTTACAAGCCGTATGATAATGTCTGTTGCTGCTACCTGTGATTAGTTTATTCTGCATTTTATAATCAAGGACTTTTTTCTTATTACACAGGAAGATTGCTTGGATAAAATAACAGTATAAGGTAGAAATCTATTCCGCTAAAAAAGTTCTGAATAATGATGTGTCATCAGATGATAATATCTTGAATTTAGTGAATCTGAGCTACTATTTTTTATTATAAGATTAGAGTAGAGTGTACTTTATTAATCCCCAAGGAAGATTTGGTAATAAACTGGTAAGTATTGTATTTGGTAAAGTGAATGAGAGTGTGTGTGTGCCGTGCGATGGGTTGGCACTCCATCCAGGGTGTATCCTGCCCTGATGACCGATGACGCCTGAGATAGGCACAGGCTCCCCGTGACCCGAGAATAGATCAGATAAGCAGTAGACAATGAATGAATGAATGAATGTATGAATGTATGAATGTATTTGGTAATACAGTAAAACAAATGTCAGATTATTAAGCTTATTTATTAAATTGAAATTTTCCTATTCTAGAAACTTTGTTTCTTTCTAGAAATGAATGCTTGAATAATAATAGCAAAATAACTTGTCAATAGAACACAAATAAGTAAAGCTTAAATGGTCAAATATGCCCAAAATAGGGTTTATAACTTTATATTTGGCTTATTGTTATCTTATAATAAGGAATTGTAGATCGTTTTAAATATACTCAAGATATTTTAACTTGTTAAGATGTTGTTTTGTAGTGCATATAACACTCTAAAGGTTTTTGGTCCTTTAAAGAATGTTACAACAGAGTAACTTTCACAAAACCTATTTAGACAGTCATATATATGTATGAAAAAACAACAACAACAACATATATACATATATTATCTATCTATCTATCTATCTATCTATCTATCTATCTATCTATCTATCTATCTATCTATCTATCTATCTATCTATCTATCTATCTATCTATCTATCTATCTATCTATCTATTCAGAATAGCAGTTTAAAAACCAGTCTGAACAACAGTTTGTTTTGTTTGCTGTTAAAAAAAAACCCTGTTTCATTTCAATGCAACTGAAACCTTACTGTTTCCTTGTACCTTTTTTTCCTTTTCCTTTTTATTTTATAATCAGCCTATCTGGTGTCACCCAGCTGAGGATCAGTTCACTTTTGAGATGTTATCTTCCTAATAACATCTCAGGGAGTTTTTCCTTGCCACCTTTACATCTGGTTTTCAAGTTTATATCCTGATTTTATATCATTTATATAATAATTGTCCATTGTTTCATTCATTCATTCATTGTCTAACGCTTATTCGATCTATTCTCAGGTCATGGGGAGCCTGTGCTTATCTCAGGCATCATTGGGCATCAAGGCAGGATACACCCTAGATGGAGTGCCAACCCATCGCAGGGCACACACACACACACACACACACACACACACACACACATGGACAATTTGGAGCTGCCAATCAACCTACAATGCATGTCTTTGGATTGGGGGAGGAAACCGGAGTACCCGGAGGAAACCTCCGAGGCACGGGGAGAACATGCAAACTCCACACACACATGGCGGAGGCGGGAATCAAACCCCCAACCCTGGAGGTGTGAGGCAAACGTGCTAACCACCAAGCCACCGTACCCCCCCCATTTTTTTAATATAAATAAATTGAAATGAATGGTAACATGCAGTATATTAAAATGCCATACTGCCTGATTAAGCAGCTATGAGCCAAGATTTTAGACAAATTCATGCAGCTTACAGTGAACAGGGAGCGCTTGGCAGAATCTTGTTTTTGCAATACAATTAGCTCCTATAAACTTTCATGTAGCATTTAGCAGCTACTTATTTTTGGCTTGAGTGTTGCTTTGAGAGTCATTTCACGCACATGAAAATACACACACTTTCTCTGTCTCTCTCACAGACACACATGCAGGCTCAAAGAGCACTCAGATGCTGTCTCTGTGTGAGTGCAGCTCAGCGGTGCTTGTACTGTCAGTAAGTCTGTTTAAAGAATAAACCGTACAGACACTCGGCATCAGAGGAGCTCTGTCTTTATCCTTTCCATCAGAGCTAAACTGCTGGAGTTGTTCCTCTCATCTCTGCTACGCCCAGGGCCTCCAGCTATGAGCTCCCCCACCTCCAACACTCCCATAATGAGAGGAGGAAAAAGAGATTGCCGCTGAATAATTCTCCACTCTCATTTACAGTCGTATCAGTGAGAGACACAGACAGATGATTAAGCTCTGCATGTGTTGTGCCTGTGTGTGTGTGTCTGTGTGTGTGAATTAATACATTTCCCCATAGGGCATGTATGCAGACAGCAAGAGAGCATTTCTGCAGAACAGAGAGACTGTCTCGCTCCTTTGCCGTTTTGCTTTTTTCAACAGCTGAAATGTTCCTTTACAAACACAAGCATAATGACCTGCAACTGACTCCTTGATGTCAAAAAATATTTATCATCTTGACTTTGAGCCCTTGATATATAAACTAGGATGAGATTTGTCTCCTGTGACATCACAGGAAGGGAAGTTGATGCCAAGAGGAAAAGGAAGTGGCCTCATTTGTCCCTCAGAGACAGCAGTGGCCGAAGAAAACAAACTTCCAGAGAGGATGTTTCATATCAATGTGTGATTGCACCACACAACATGATATAAAGGCATTTACTCTGGAACTGTCTGCATTTCCAGCCAGGAAATATTCTTCATCATATTCATGGCTTTATCCCAATCAGGCTTGTAATGGAGCTGGAGCCTAACCTGGAATTATGGTTTAATAATATATAATAAGGAATATTATGCGTTATTATCAAATGAAATGTCTTTTATATTGAAAATGACATATATTTTTAGAATAACTCTCTCAACAACACACACACACACACACACACACACACACACACACACACACACACACACATTACAGTAACTGCGAAAGCATACCACCTTTTCAAACCCTGCAAACACAGCGTGTTCTGGAGAATGGAGCTACGACGGAACAGAGATAAAAGCACTAAATCTTTATTCAAACATTTGCTCCTTTGTCTCAACAAATGGCTGTGACTGGCACTGATTTAGGGAAGGGTCTCATTTCCTTTCTTTTCCATTCATTGGCCGTTCTACGCTAAGCGGCTTTGCAATAATGCACTGTGTTGGTGATTTGTTAATGTTCATTTCCTGAGAGGGATTTGGGACTATTCACATAAGCATTCGGCCACTGGACAAGATGGAAGGGGGGGGGGGGGGGGGGTGTTTATTTTAAGTATTACTGCATGGGATACATTCTATTTGTATATGATTGAGTGTGTGTTGCATGTATGTTATGCTGGAGTACACACACATAAATATGTGGTATGCCACCTTCACTTGAAACTGATGCATTACACAAAAAGTGCAAATCATATACAGTATACACACACGTGTGTGTGCAGTGTCCAGAGACAGACTCCAGTGTGTGCCAATTTGCTTCAATCCTCATCTCCAGTCGCTATGGTCACGTGTCTCCACGGTAACAAGGTGCCAAATACAGAGCTACACCCTTGTTACATTACCTTCTTTTCCTCAAATGCTTTTAATTGTCTGCATTCTGTCCATATGGGAACAGAAAAAAGCTTTCCTTCTGTCTTGTACTCTTCTCAGGGGTTTGCCGTGCTGACTCTAACGTCCTCTCAACAGAAGTTTCTTTGTTCTTCTTTTTCTTCTTACCTTGGTGGCTAAGGTTTCATTTGCGCTATAAAACATGTTTACACATTATCACCCTCAGGACAACACCCAGATCTGACAAGTCTCCAGAAATATCATTATCTACTTAGAGTAATAGAGTCAGACATTCAGCTCAGTTTGTCTCTATTTCAGACCATATAACTCAGAATGTTCAGTTATGAATTTCGAGTGCGTTTTCACTGACAGCTATGTGTAGACCTTGGCAAGCCCTATGGTTTCTGTGTGCGAAAAAATGAAAATGTAACTCTGTCTACAATTATTAAAGACCAAACAACAACAAAACCAACAATACCATTAAAATAATTTAAAACTGAAAAGGAACTAGGAAAAAATAGGAAATATCAGCAGCAAAATAGTATTAAAAAAACAAGAACAAAAAAAACAAAAATAAAACAAAGAATCAGCTATGATTTGGAGAATAACAAGCAAAACGCAACCAAAAGCGTCCACACACCATATTTCACCATCAGTATATTGACATAGACTATTTATCCATTTTTGTTACTAGGCATAAGAAATGGTGATAACAAGTAACAAAAATCACATTTCTTTGTCGTTTTAATTTTGTATTAAACTAGTGCACTACAGAACGTGTGAAAGGGTTATGGTTAGAAATGCATGGCAGCAAGAGGTCAAAAATATAGCAGAGAAAAATAATGATACTTTGAACATGGGTACAAATGCTGTACAGCCACAGAATACAGAGAACATGGTGCCAAATAATAAATAATTAAACGATAATATACAGAAATGCTTTTAAAATCTTTTTAAAGCACATCCTAGATTGACATTTTGATTTTTTTTAGCCGATATATCCTGGACTCCTGATATGCCCTCTGGCACTCATTTCGCTGTCTAGTCTATCACTTTGCCAACTTACATGCCAAAACATGTCGCCTGCAGTCCATGCTGCACAATGTGTTTGGTTCACTTCTTGTAATTCAGAGGAATCAGGGTTGAATTGTGTTCACAGTAGTGTCTACTTGTCTGTATACTGAAACCATCTCTCTCAGGTGCTGTTAGACTGGTTGTGTGTGATTGCTGTGTTCACACCTGGCAAAAATCACATTACACCACAATGGGAAATGTGCCAGGGTTCAAATTAAACTGACTAAATACAGTTCTATTCTTGTGAAAATGGCCTCTGTTGCTCTACCTCTTCTCTCTTTTCTTCCTTGATCCCTCTCTCCCTCCCTGACTTCCTTTCTTCCTTTCCTAATGCCTTGTGTTTGATTCGTTTTGCAGGTTATGGAACCTGAATGCCCGAGGCAGCTGAGTGAACACTTTTAAGGCATCGCTAATATCCTCTAAAACTCCAAGGGATCACTAGTGGTTCCGGACTCTCATGAAAAAAAATACCCAGGAGCATAAGAGGTTAAGACAAACAAAATCCTCAAACCAGACCAGTTAGATAGAAGGATTGGGGCCTTAGATTAGCGTGCACTAGAGTGCAGGTACAAGGCAGACAGTGGGCCGAGTTCCAAACATGTGCTTGGAGTTACCTTCCTTTTTTTTTTTTTTTTTTGCGTGTGTGCATGTAAGGGGAATTTTCCAAGCCTGGAGTGGCAGGTGCCCTTCCGGCGTCCTTATTGTCTATGTAATGCAGCAACAAGATTAAAAGAAAGATGGTCGAAGATGGAAGGGTAAAAAAATAGTAAAAGAAAGGGAGAGGGAATGAGGGCTGGGAAAGGAAGTGGAGTACAATTCCAAACTCCCGACCTTGCAGAGGCAGATGACAAAATGTAAAATGGGACCTGCTCCCCTCTCTCTCTCTCTCTCTCTCTCTCCTCTCTCTCTCTCTCTCTCTCTCTCTCTCTCTCTCTCTCTCTCTCTCTCACAGCCACCAGGGGGCAGGACTAGGATTGAGTTTAAGATTCCTAATGGTACCTTTAACAAGTAAATCACTTTAACCTGTTCACATTATTTTTTCTTTTATCCTGCACACACACACACACACACACACACACACACACACACACACACACACACACACACACACACACACATGGAAGCAAATAGTTTGGACTTACAGTAGGTTGCATAACATACTGCTGGTGAGGCATCCAGGATGTACTCTGCACCTGTTGGGAGAAGAGCATTTCCTCATTTTCCCTTCTCTTCCTCCCCCACCTCAGAAACCCCCAAACCAGCGACAGCAGCAGCCAGAAATACAGCGTGATAATTACAGTGGGATCGGAATGCCACAAGGAGCAATATTGTCTCCTAATTACAGCAGCGCAGCAGCAGTTTCATCATCATAGCTCCGTCTGGCCCAAAATCTCAACTTTCATCTCCCCTGCCTCGCTGCTCTGCTCATAAAGCCCTGCCTAAATATTCCTTATTATTGCATTTGTGCCTCAACGAATGCAGCTATTGTTTTGCAGAATGGGAGAGTTAGGGAACAGCAGAAATCTCTGTATCTACACGGGGAATGTGGTGTCAAATGTGTTTTAAACATGTGCTGAAATGCGTTAAAATGTGCATTGCTCATTGCCCACCCTTTGAGACAGATCCTGTAAGGATGCTCTGCGGCTTGGTGTGCTAGTGTGATTGTCTAGCACAAGCTTCTCTTAGGTGTGTAAGCGCACACCTTGTCTCCCAGCTTGCTGCTGAAAGATTCATGTCCTCTGTCCTTCTCTCTCTCTCTCTCTCTCTCTCCCTCTCTCTCTCTTGTCTCTCTTGTCTCTCTTTCTCTCCTTTTTATATCTGCAAGAGATACAGTTACCTCTTTTCCCGTACTTTCAAAGTTAGAGGTGCTTTTGCATTGATCTGCTGTCAAATTGGATTCATCTCTGTATTTGCTGCAGTGTGTGATTCAATATTAATTAATGTAGGCTGGGTGGTGTGTTTGCATGTAATACCACTATACTCAATTAGGAGCTATTCTTCCCCTGTGTGTAACACTACAGCAAATGTGTTCTTTCTGCTAAAGTAGGTGGGTCTTTGGAGGCCACTCTGAATGTGTGTGTGTGTGTGTGTGTGTGTATAAGCAGGGGGCATGTTGTCGTGAGGACAGGAAGAGGTCCGGGATTTAAAAAGCTTTGCTTCTTTCCCAGCTCTGCTCTGTGCGTTGTTTAGTTTACCTTAAGCAAAATCAATTAGGAATGTTCATTGCTCACAGTCAGTGTTTGCTCTCTTCCTTTCTCTGCTTATTTTCTTTTTATCTGTCCCTCTCTCCTTGCTGGTCAAAGCTGAATCAGAGTTCATAATTCAGCAAATAAAAGGAGGAATTGCGTATTGAGCTTTTGAATAATTGTGCACTTCATATTAGAATACATGTAGTTTATAGCATCTATACAGTTTACACAAAGCGTGCAGTGAGCGCATCAAGCCGCACTTCAGTTAACAGCCATGCACATTGCATTTTCAGCTTCAGTGCTTTTTTTAGGCTCCAGTGTGAATGATGAAAATAAATAGATCAGTGCAATAAATGTGCAAAATAATAAATCTGTGTATTGTTATTGCACTATTTAAGGATGCACAAATTCCTTTTTAAAAATGCTCTCGTGTGGCTGACATGGTGGCAGACGTACATAGCTGAGATGAAATGATCAATTCTGGAATTGAGACAGAAGCTATTGTCCATCAACAGATCGCTTCTTATAACTCAGTGACCGGTTTTCCTTGGGTGGAGGAAGGTATGTCTACAGCAGTGCCTAGGAGGTTTCTCCAGGCTGATAATGACCTAGGAGTTGAACCAGCATGTTCAGCTCGGGTCTCACAGTAGCACTGATAATAAGTCTGGAATGGCCGTTGTCAGCTGGTATGTGCAGGTTCAAAACTAGCTGTGACAGCCACCCACAAAAGTGTCTGGTGTTGAATTGGCTAGTGACGTAGAACCCATGGTATGGAATGGCCTTTTTTCCGCACAAAGCTAGTCACGAAGGAATGCCACAGTGCTGGGATTTTAATTATATTTTATTAAACATTAAAAAGAACCAAAAAAATATCTGCAGGAGTGGGCAGGATTCGCCAGAAATGCATCAGGGAATAGACCGATTAAAATACAGTCCTGTGCACACCTCTATACTTAAGCATAAAAGTAATATTAAAGTGATAATCTTACATTAATGCAACAAAAAATAATTACACAACGTGCAGCAGAGTGTAGAATGTGGATTTATATAGTATGAAATATTTACAGCACATTTACAAAGTTCTTTTAACTTTCTTTTTGCAACTTCTACCTGCATTTCTTTACTGTCTGCCTCGCTGTGCTGACTAGTTGACAGTTCCCCAAAGCAATGAGTAGTCCACACACACACACACACACACACACACACCCACATATGTATGTATGTATAATAAATCTAAAGCATATGACTTTACCTGATATGTGGAAACCGGAGAGGCAGCGATGAATGGTGTGATTGATGTCTGGGCGATCATGCGGTTGGTGGAGATACTGTATGGAGAGGAGTAGAACCTGTGCACAAACAGCCATACATCAGTCATGCATAATGACAGAAGCTCACGCAGCACAAAATTACTTAAAAGCTTTTACATGTATGTATGGGGAAAGCACAAGGTCTCATTTTACTTCACAGCTTTGAAGGTAGAGTGTATGCATGTGCACTTAACAGTGTGTGTGTGGCTGATCCAGTGATTCCCTATAGCTGTCTGCTAGTAGAGCGATGGGCCATGACTTTATTTAGCATTGTGTACCCAGAGCGGACATGTTTCATTTGGTAGGCTTGTTGCTATGCTATATTGATTGGTGTGCCTGGCGGCTGAGTAATGGAGCGTTGGGAGTGAAATGTTGTCTGCTCTTAGCTCCTGCTCCTTACATCCAGCACATGACAACCTGGGTGAACACATCTCGTGTGTCACATGTTACCCCTAATGAAGGCATATGGCCAATTAGTATAACAGAAAGATAGAGGGAGGTATGGGATACCCATCCTGGTTTCTATAGTCGTATTAGGTTTTCTCATGTGATTCTGGTTTAAGGCCACGGCAGCTCGGGTCTTATTTATGTTAGCCATTAGTGGCTATGGCCTCCTGTCAGTAAGATGATATGGCCCATTAAACAATTGGAAAGGTCTAATTGAGAACAGAACAGTACTAATACTGCAAAATCGGCTCATGCCTGGCTCCAAAAGGTTCTTGTGATTAGCTATGTAGAACCTGGATATTTCAGAAAAGCACAAATAAAAAATGGTTGTAAATGTTGCCCCAGAGAAATGGAAAGCATAATGGCTGTCTTTTGTGAGTAAAAGACAACTTGAAACATAATGTGAAAAACATATTGTATATTGTACCTCCTGTACTGTACTGAATCTCAGAGAAAAACTGACTATTCAGAGAAAATAATAGTGTCTGTTGAACTGTAATTGGACTACAAAATGAGCGCAGTGATATTACGGATTGATTTTCCCCCTCTCGTTTGCCCTTGGATGATGAATAAAAATCAGAAGACAATTATAGGTGAGAGATATCAGTAAATCAAAAAGAATATAACCATGAACTAACAAGGTAAAAAAGGTCAGTTTTGATTTCAGGTTTAGAGCCACATTCAGACACCATCTATGAGATATCCTCCCCCTCTTCTTGCTCCTCAGTTACTAGCCTCCCATGTTTTATCTCCGTGTGTGTATACGTGCACGTGTGAGACGGTAAATGCTGTGTCAGTCTGCAGAGGAAAAGGGGTTGGATCTGCTCTCTAGAGGGCAGGATCATGGGCATCGGGTCCGGAAGAGCTGGCAGAAAGACAAAGCTCATATTTCCCTTACACAAGCAGTCAAATCCAGCCCTGCAGCCCGTACCTGACGAAACACTTACACCCTGCAGTGCAACAGCGGCACAAACGCAGATGGGGCAGGACAGCTTCTCCGTGTGTGTGCTTACGTGTGCGTGATTGGGAGTGGGTTACACTTGAGAATTAGTCATCATGCTTCAGACTTTTGCACCCCTTCGATAATACTGTCATGGAAGCTGAGGAGGAAACTAATAAACCAAGTGTGTCTGGGAGGAAAGCATAAAAACTAAAAATAGACTTACCCATTCTGCATTGCGGCAGGGTCGTAGGATAATGCCATGCCACTCTGAAATGCAAAAGAAACATGAAAAAACAGTAAAAGAGAGTTCATGTCCATACAGAAGGGAGACTAATACTGAAGTGAGACAGAAGCTGTAAATTGTACTGAGTCATGTCAGCCGAGGAGCTGAGCTGTCTGGACGAATGCTCTTTATGTTTTTAAGAGCTTGGTCCAGGCCTTGTAACGGTAAATCTATTACCTTGCAGAGTCAGCCAGAGAGAGCCAGCCTTGCTCTGCTTTGATATGGCACAAGTTATTTGGTTATTTGGTATTTACAAGTCTGCAAGAGACATTGCTCATTTTGACATTGCTCATGCCAGCTAAGTGAATGACAGCAGAGGGCGGCGTTCTCGCCCTGTATTGAAGAGGACACAGATAAATAGGTCTCATATACGGCAGTGTGCAGGGTGCCAGGTTCTCAGCAGGGAAGAAAACACAGGGAGTAGTGGGAGATTTGCTGGAACAACCTATGTGTGTAGTATACTGTAAGTCCTCTTTGCTCTCCGAGGACCCCTGGGGTGTTAGAGGGTAGAGCTCCTGTACAAACACAGACACCTGTGTCTGAGTTCGTCTAGGCAAACTTCTGCTCGATGCCAGGTTTGGGTAATGGAGCTCACAGCGGCTGTGAGCTAGACCGGCATCTGGCAAGTTTCCCTGAGCCATCATGCCAGTGGCTGGGCTGCCCAGAAAATGCCAGCGCATCTCCGCTCTGCTGCCGTGTCGCCTCTCTTTGCAGTTCAGAAAAGAGCTGAGGAAAGATTAAAAGACTGAGAGGGAGGTAGGGAGCTTAAACAGGGCCAGATGTGCCTGTCAGTCAAAGCAGTGACCCCTCCTCTGCTCTCCTCTCATCCCTCTTTCCTCACCTCGACTCTCCTCTCCTCTGCCCCCGAACAGAATCAGAGGGCATACTTAGCAGCGGGCTCCTCTCATCTCACTGATTCTGCTGCTGCTCTCGACACAGGCTCTTTTGTCTCGCAGCTCTTCTTGCCTTGTCAAACCCATGCCTTTTGGTGTTTGGTGTACAGGGGTTAACCTTCATCCTCTTTTCACTACTTATCCAAGAATATCCCACTAACTTAGGCCATGTAGGCATGCAGTTGTACAGTCTCTTTTAAAATATTCAATATATCTTATCTTAGCAATGGGTATGAAAATAAAATCTTTTAAATGCTTATGATCTTTCTATAGCATGTCTGTACACAAAGTTTACCCTATGAGTTATAAAGTCACATATTTCAATAAGAGATATTCCATTCATCCATTTTCTGTACCGCTTATCATACACAGGGTCACAGGTAACCTGGTGCCTATCCCAAGGGACTCTGGGCAAATGGAGACCCTGGACAGGGTGCCAACCTTTCGCAGAGGACAATCACACACACCCTCATACACCCATTCACACACTGTGGACAATTTAGAGATTTCAATCAGTCTACAACATGTGTCTTCAGACTGGAGGAGGAAACTGGGGTACTTTAGGAAACCATATAGGAAACTATAGGAAACCTTCAAAGCACAGGGAAAACATGCAAACTCCACACACACAGGGAAGAAGCAGGAAATGAACCCCAACCCTGGAGGTGTGAGGAAAAAAAAGATTTTAGATTTAAAAAAAATAAAAATAAAACATGGTCTCATATTTGCAAAACAGTTTGCAGGACTCAATTAAATTTCAAATGGACTGTACATATGATTATTTGACATATCCTCCTTACACAAAGAAACGTATTATTTAAAGACGGTGAACATAGTTATGTGTTAGGTGCTTTGCTATGTATCTGATCTCATGACCTTCAGATTTCTCCAAAACTTTAATCATGGCTGTTACGGTTAGGGTTAGGGTTTAGCTTAGGTCTGGGGTTTTCACTCCTGCTTTTTCATAAGTCTTAATTGATATTAGATACTACTGCTTGTTAATTTTTTTTCATATGATCAGTTTTTGATTAAAAGTTCTATTACATTGTTATTCTATAATTTAAATCATTAATATTTTAAGGGGCATTTACACAGAGAAACCAAGACAGGATGTTAAAAATATTACATAATTTTGCTTCACTTTAAATAAAATGGTAAACGTGATCATGTTGACCAGAACAGGTGACATGTGGTATAGTGAAAATGATGAGGATGGTGAAACTCACCTCTCCTTCCCGAGGCCACGGTCTGCCATTCTGGGGATACTTGCTCTGGCTCTGTCGCTTCTTCTGACCCCCATCTGCAAACTTACACAGCAGTGGCTCTGTGGGGGCTGCAGAAAGAAAGACAGAGAAAGAGAAAGAGAAGAAGAGAGAAAAAACATCAGTCAGCTGGTGTGTAGAGTGAGATCGAGTGAGCAGGGTTGCTAAAGGTCATCAACAGTAGGCTGATGGAGAGGAGATGACCTCAGCAGTGATGACCGTCAGGGGTTTGAACAAAAAAGAAATGTTACACCTCGGGTATCTACACAACCCCAAAGAGCCCGCAGTGCAGGGATGGAAAAGCAAGCCCCTTTTTGAAGTTTGATTCCCATCATGTTTCTTTTCTCTCTTCCCGTATTCATTGCAGCCCCCACCCCCCCCCCCCCCCCCTCTCTCTCTCTCTGCTGAGATGCTCAGACTCCACTCTTGGCATGTGTTCCCTCCCAACCTCCAACATCAAAACAAGGTTGCTGGCATACCTTCAAAGACCAGAGCTTGATAGTGTTGAAAAAATAAGCACCATAATCACGATTGTAAATAACTTAAACTTTATAATAGTCCCATGTTCTGACGGCCAACAGTAATATCTTCAAAATGAAAATGTTGTTTGATTTCTATGCTTGTGCAAGTGCATAAGCATAGAAATCATGCTAGAGGGCAAGACCTTTTAAGTCAAGTATGACCAGTTCACATCTCTAAATTTGACAAGCGTTCAACACAATTGTATTCCAGAAAAGGTCAACTCTAAGCTCAAGCACACATTTTTTTTCTTTGTCTCTGTTTCTGTGTCCTCATTCTACACACATTTAACCAACAGAGTAGGCTGTAAAAGACACTAATATGTGTTCCTGGAACACTTTAAGTGCTTCAGTGCTCATTTTTTTTTTCAGAACAAAGTCCTATGAGCCTTTGTTGAACTGATTTTGTTTCCCCAGCAACCAGAAAAACTCATTTTGAGCAAGCAAAACTTTCAGTAAGATATGATCTGGCAAAGAGTGCTGATAGATGCAGGAGAGCCTTTATGTGGTCTTTGTGCAGTCAACTCCAGTGACTAATCCAGCCTTGAGGCTAAACAACGTTACACTCACCTCTGCAAGTACCTCAGCCTGGCAGAGAAAACATTCACCATATACAATGCCTCAGTGAGAAACTGAAACAATCCAGAGCTAGATTGTTAAAAAACAAACAAACAAAAATAATAATATCTCTCTAATGGGACATTCATCCTATATTATTTTGGATGATATACAAATATGCAATAAAGAAGTGTTCCTAAACATGGAATAAGCAACAGTAACACAGGACAGAGAAACACCTTAAGGTTCTACGCACATGTGTTTCATGCAATTTTTCATGAGACTTTTCAAAAATTTGGGTTTTCTAAGGAGGAGATGTAATAAAGGCGACAAGATAATCTGTATATGTTACTTATGTAATTTTAAAGGACAAGAGGTAATAGCACAAAAAAGGGGAAGAGAAAGGAAAAAAAGAGAAGAGGATTTTTGAGAAGAGAAGAGAAGAGAAGAGAAGAGAAGAGAAGAGAAGAGAAAAGAAGAGAAGAGAAGAGAAGAGAAGAGGATTTTAAGAAGAGAAGAGAAGAGAAGAGAAGAGGATTTTGAGAAGAGAAGAGAAGAGAAGAGGATTTTGAGAAGAGAAGAGAAGAGAAAGAAAAGAAGAGAAGAGAAGAGAAGAGAAGAGGATTTTAAGAAGAGAAGAGAAGAGAAAAGAAGAGAAGAGAAGAGAAGAGGATTTTAAAAAGAGAAGAGAAGAGAAGAGAAGAGAAGAGAAGAGAAGAGGATTTTGAGAAGAGAAGAGAAGAGGATTTTGAGAAGAGAAGAGAAGAGAAGAGAAGAGGATTTTGAGAAGAGAAGAGAAGAGAAGAGAAGAGAAGAGGATTTTGAGAAGAGAAGAGAAGAGAAGAGAAGAAGATTTTGAGAAGAAAAGAGAAGAGAAGAGAAAAAAGAGAAGAGAAGAGAAAAAAAAAAAAAGAGAAAAAAAGAGAAGAAAATAAAAGAGAAGAGAAAAAAAGAGAAGCGAAGAGAATTGCGGATGTGGGTGAATTTGGTTAGGGCTGTCAGATAAGACTCTTCTAATCACATACTACTGTGTGTGTGTGATGAGAGCGAGACAACCTCTCTCGTTCACCTGCCTGGAGTGTGTAGGTCTACACCTGCAGCCCTGTCATCACATTCATATTACCCAGACACACATTCACACATGGACTCGCACGGCCCTGTGCTGATAAGACCTGCACACAAGCACTTCTGTTGTTGGAAGCGAGACAGCCAGAGAGGCAGAGCAGATCACAGCATTTACAGCATGCACAAAATGTTAGCATAAGCAACTCTCCCCCTCTCTCTCCTAGCCAAGTGCAAACAATGGGATAATGAGAGAGAGAGAGAGAGAGCGGGGGAGAGAGAGAGAGAGAGAGAGAGAGAGAGAGAGAGAGAGAGAGAGAGAGAGCGAGAGAGCGAGCGATTCAGCTGATGGAGTGAAAAAGTCAAAGATTTGCTTTAAGGTCCTTTCCCAGCACTGTGGGAAAAGGGCTAACTCTGAAATAACAACCAACAGTGTCATAAAATCGAGAGGCCAAATAACTCAGGGGGTTTCGCTGTGTTTTCAGAGCCCAGAGAAAAAACCGAGGCTATTTTACGAACACTCTCTGCCTGGCTTTCCCCACATTTATTTTGTTAGTCAAGATGCCCTGAACTTTAACTGCTGATTCTCAGTCATGCGTTTTAAATCTGCACTTTTGATCTTTGATATTGGACTCACTAACAGACTTTGGATATCACCCAGGGAAGTTTTACACACACACACACACACACACACACACACACACACACACACACACACACACACACACACACACACGCACACACACACACACACACACACACACGCACACACACACACACACACACAGAGGGGTG